>CM032450.1:34109354-34112065 GCA_019049505.1 Pachyrhynchus sulphureomaculatus
ATTTAACATATTTTAAATTGTCCAACACACCATAAATATATATTCCATTTTACCTTACTTTCTATAGGAAAGTATTGTATATATACATACATATAAATATATATATATATATATATATATATATATATATATATATATATATATATATATATATATATGCTCCGATGTTGTTTTTTTAATTAATCATATATTTTTGATCTGTTGATATAAGATAGGCTCAAAGAAAAAAATGTAACTGTGTCAAATCAGATTATCTCGGATGTCAGTTGACATCACCATTTCTCGAAACTACACGTCGACTAAGAAGAAAATTAAATAGAACAATATTAGCGGATCGTTTGCGTGCTGTTGCACCATTCTCTTGAAAATAAATATCAAAAATATCGATTCCATCAATTCCATGAAAGAAAAATTCATTTAATGTCCTTGAGTAACAGGCAGCAGCGCGGTTGTAACAGCGTTTTCAGCATTATTTTTAAAAAAATAGCTACTAATTACACCCCAAACATTTAAGCTGGTATACATGATTTTTAATTTAAAATTTGGGACGTCACAATACCCAGCCACTAGCGCCAGATTCTATATTCTATACTACATGTTTGGAAAGAAAAATAAAGATTTTTTTTCAAATCTATTTTTTAGAATGAAACGTAATATTTAATCTCCAAGAAAAAAAGTTTCTTCATGGCAAAGCGGAGATATTTTCCGAAAAGGACAAATCGAATACGTTATAATTACCAAATTAAAACTTTTTATTTTTAACCAGTTAAAGACTATGCTCATCATATTCAAGGCGGTTTTCTTAATAACTTTATCAGAACTTTTTCTTATTTTAGAAAATGCTTATCGAAAAACTTTTGGCAATTACTCCGACAGGACAACAGAATGATTTTAGAAGTTCATTTTTATTTCGTACAAAAACACTTTTTAAAGAAAATGGCTAAGTTTTCTGACAAAAAAAGAAATTTCTTAAAGAAGGATGCTTTTAACGTTTCAAGGAAAAGTAAAATCCCAGCCTTTTGAAAATGAGCGAAAAAAATCATATCTACTAATCGACCAAAAGCGCTTTATATTGAAAACCTTTAATAATAAATCTGAGAATCTAAAATATACCGCAAACTTGAAAAAATATTCTTTATAATATCGTTAAAAATATGTATTCACACACGACAATAGGACAAGAAATATCTACAACTTGATTCAAAAAACACATTTATTTATCTAAATTGCTGACCTATAATACTGGAGATCGAAAAAAATGCTATGATGGAAGAAATAACACAATTTTCAGATTTTATATATATATATATATATATATATATATATATATATATATATATATATATATATATGTATATATATATAAATATATATATATATATATATATATATATATATAATATATATTAAATAAATGTAGATTTATCGACCGTACTTTGATAGCAAAAAGGGTTTTTTTTTATTTATCGGGTTTGCGGTCTGTGACAATTAACACTCGATTGTTGTTAAACTCTCTATATTTCGTTGTACTTCACAACTTCATCGGGAGAAACAACTAAGAGATGGTCACAACGTTTATAAAAATAAAAGAACATCGACTACATTAGACACATAACAGAAACAAGAAAATACTTATGCATAGTGACAAATAACAGTTAACAACCATTGTGAAGTACAACGAAACGAATATAGAGAGTTTAACAGCAATCGAGTGTTAATTGTCACAGATCACAAACTCGATAAATAAAAAAAAACCCTTTTTGCTATATATATATATATATATATATATATATATATATATATATATATATATATATATATATACATACATACATACATATATATATATATATATATATATATATATAATATATATAATATATATATATATACTCAGAGACTTGAGACATGCTGTTTTATGTGCTGGTTACGAGGTTATTGTAATTATTGAGAGCTGACTGAGTGATAGGATTCTGGATGGTGAGGTTTCAATAAAGGGTTTCAGGGTGTATCGCTGTGATCGAACCCAGAAGACAAGTGTCAAGAAGCGCGGAGGTGGTGTTCTAATGCTCTTAAAAAAACGTTATTCTCGCATTTGATCAAAACCGAAAACACTTCTACAGAACAACTTTTATCTTCCTTAAACATGGCTATTCCAAGTTTATTATCGGTGGGGTTTATACTCCGTCAAACTCCCAGCAACACTGTGAGTCTGTTGATATTGTTTGTCATGAATATTCTTCAGCCAGCCTACTCTAACCACCGGACAGGTCTAGGAGTTAACTGTACACCTGATTCTCACGCAAAATTTGTTGCAGAGAACTTTACTTTCCTGGGCCTATCTCAGGTTATATCCATACCTAATAACCGTAATGTATTTCTAGATTTAATGTTTAGTCATGTTTCTGACTTGTCTGTTTTTCGGGCCTTTGACTTATATTTTCGAATGGTGAGCGTCATATTGCCTACTCTTGTGAGATCAAGTTGGACGATGTTAAAACGCTTAAGCAAGAAGTATATTTTCATGATTTTAAAAACACAGATTTTACGAACTTCAATCGTCATTTTTTTGCGGTGGAGTGAGATGTGATGCTTGCCAACATGAATATACATGAAGCTACAAGAATGTTTTATGAAGTACTTAATAATGCTATCTTATCTTATGTACCTATTAAGTTGACAGAAAATCATCTGATTTACCTGGCTGTATG
>CM032450.1:34112165-34179665 GCA_019049505.1 Pachyrhynchus sulphureomaculatus
CATACAAAGATTTTGCTTTTGTGCATATGAGATCTTGACTTAGTGGTGTGTTCTTCTTATTCAAATCTTCGATCCAGACTGACCAGTAATTTCTCATTCTTTCTAAGATAGAATGATCTCGAACGAGAAAGTTTTGTTGCACTTATAGGTGTTGAACCTTCGCTGGAGATTTTAATTTTTTCCGATTTTTATAAATCGTTCTCACAGTCGATTCTGAGAGTCCAAAATCTCTCCCAACAATTGTTGCTTTGCCTCCATTTTCATTCTTCTTAACACTTTCATCTTCAATTCCAAAGTGACGCTTTTACGCTCTTTTTTCTTTACAGGCGGCATTTTTAAACGTAGGGTTAAATTATGTATGTATGTATCTCCAATAAATATTAAAACAAAAACGCCAGCCGACCGAACTAACATTACGGAACAAATGAACACACGAAACGAACGAGGAAATCCCATAGAACAAAGTCGAAGGACAGGGAATTCCCAAATTCTTCAAGAGAAATATTCAGAGAAAGCGGGGATCCCCCGCGACCATAAGAGAAGTTAATGACTACATGAGCGCGAAATTTGAAATTCGCGTTATAGTGAAACCGCGCGTAACGGGGTCGCGCTAAGCGGGGTATTACTGTTATATATGTATGTATATATATATATATATATATATATATATATATATATATATATATATATAATATATATAAATATATATATATATATATATATATATATATATATATATATATATATATATATGTATATATATATATATATAATATATATATATATATATATATATATATATATATATATATATATATATATATATATATATATATATGTATATATATAAATATATATATATATATATATGTATATATATATATTATATATATATAGTATATATATATATATATATATATATATATATATATATATATATATATATATATATTTATATATATATATATATATATATATATATATATATATATATATATATATATATATATATATATATATATATATATATATATATATATATATATATATATGTATATATATAAATATATATATATATATATATATATATATATATATATATATATATATATATATATATAATCATTTTTAGCGACGTATACTGGATGGAAAATACAGCTGGGTTCTTTCACACACAATTTTTCCCCGCAAACCGAATGGAAAACCACAAAAATATAAACAACAAACAACCAATTCGTTACAAACAAAATAAATGTAAAACTGCCATAAAAGTATGTCGGAAATGGCAAAAACAATCAATCAAATACACAAGGTTTAATTACCACTTGGCAGTACACCAGTCGGCCGAAAGGCAATATACATGAGTGTACTGCCAAAGTACATACATTGTATTTATGAGACCATATTTGCAATAAAAACCTCGTAAATTGAGAATAATTTGGATTTCGAATTGAAATTAAATTTTTCCCGGTAAAAAGTTACATGTTTATGTCAAACATACTGTAATAACAAATGTGCCACTCATTAACCATGTTATATTTTAGATAAATTCAATCCTGTAAGCATTTGATGTTTGTTTTTAACTTATTTTATTACGTTGGAAATGGCCGGGATAGCTCAGCATTACTTTTTTGGGAAACTAAGATCATATTCTATAAGGTTAAAAAGACAACAGTTTTGCTTCAGCTAAGGAATATATGATTTTTGAGCGATAATGCTTGAGTGGAAAGGATGATAATTATATATATATATATATATATATATATATATATATATATATATATATATATATATATATATTCAGTGAAGTCTATTTATAACGAACTACAAAAAATCACTAAACAAAATCTAATACCATTTTTCACTACTTTTTTATTTAGATTAGGTGCTAATGCTTAGAAAAATGGATAATAATTGTTTAATTAAAAGAAAACGCTCGGAGGAAAATAAAACAAGTCACACTAAACCTATTATTATGTATGTTGGTACATATACGAGTATAAACGAAAACATTAAAATACGTAGTGTATACAATAAAATCAGTAATTTTCGTTTTACTTGAAAAAGAAATGGTATTTATATATATTTATCAATATATATATATATATATATATATATATATATATATATATATATATATATATATATACTACTGTAATCAAAAAATAGTAAGACTTTAAATTTAAATCGCCCGGGCATTTCCAAATCGGATCAATTTTTTTTTTCGTTAGGTCGGTAGGACCTTAACTGCCAACTGTTAATAGTTAATAAGATTCGCTTGCATTCGTTCAACAACAAAAGTGCGTTTTTCGATTTTTAACATGAGTGAAAAAATTCGACGAAGAAGTTGCATTAAATTTTGTTTTAAAAATGGTTTTTCGGCTTCCTAAACGTTCGAAATGATAAAAAGTCATTTGGTGATGCTGCTCTATCCAGAGCAAGTGTTTTTGATTGGTATAAATTGTTTAAAGAAGGCAGAAAACGGAAAAGTTAACAGTTTTCTTCGATTATCGTGATGTTGCTCATTATGAATTCCTTCCGCCGGGCCAAACTGTCAACAAGGAATATTATTTGAGTGTTATGCGTCGTTTGCGGTAAGCTATTCGTCTCAAGAGGCCGGAATTATGAGCCAATAATGCACCTTCTCACACACCATTGGTTCTTCGCGACTTTTTCATCAAAAATTCAACTCATATCATTCCGCAATCGCCCTATTCGCCTGATTTAGCTCCGTCAGACTTCTAGCTATCCTAAACTCCTAAAAAACCGCTTCGAGGACATCGTTTTGAGTCGATTGAGGAGATTAAAACCGAATGGAAGAAGGCTTTAAAGACCATTCCAGAAATCGAATTCAACAACTGTTTCGAAGACTGGAAAAAACGTTGGCTGCTGAATGAAAGCCTTCCTCAAGTCTTATCACTTTTTTCTGTTCTGGGTCGCTTGTACCCAATTTCCAGCCACTCTTTTCAAATCATTAGTCCAACGACTTGGTGGTCTACCTCTACTTTGATAGGCTTCGGATCTTGGGAGTCACTCTATAATTCTCTTTGTCCATCGTCCATCCTTAAACCTGTTGCTATATAGATATATGATATATAAGGAACAAAGTGTACTATATTATTTATAGTCAAACTCATAACTAATTAAAGGGCTGGAGGTACGTGTTCGAGAGGTTTCTCGAGTTTATTTTCTTACTTGTACTTTTCAAGGTTCTTGCAGTAGAAGCATTATTAGTTTTCATTGTTTCTAATCTTAGTGAAAATAGTATGCAAATGGATGGTGATTATAGAGTGACTAAAAGAAATAATTGACTTTACAACTAACATTTGAGGTACGGAGTAACTAGCATCTTCATTTTTAAATTTTAGTCTTAATCATTGTATTATGTGAAACAGTGTGTGTGTCTATTAATATTCTCTATCTAGGATTTTCTAGCTTTTAGTCTTGATGCTGGTTTAAGAAGACGGAAACACGTAGCCCAAGATAAACATTTTGAGATTTAACTGTTTTTAACAACTCGGTCTAACCGAAAGTTGTAATTCGTAAAATTTTATTATCACCTACTATAGTCTTGTAATCTTTTGTAGCCAATTCGGTAACTGAAATTTACTTTTCAAAAACGTTTTGAAAATATCAGGTATACAAGTATGAAATGCGGACTTCAGACTGATGGTGCACCAATGCAGTTTGTGCTATAAAGATTTGACACTGCGCCATTTTGTTGTGTCATCAACAAGAGTCAGACGCGCACGAATGATAAATTGGAAAAGTTTGTGCATAGTGTAGTGTTGTTGTGTTCAATATGTCGAAATTTATACCGAACAAAGAGTATTCGCGGACAGCATTAAATTTTTGTTTTCATTTGAAGAAAACTGCTGTTGAATTAGACCGATTACTTCGAGAAGCTTATGGTGAACATGCTCCATCGCAAGATACGTGTGAACGATGGTTTCAGCGTTTCAAAAGTGGTGACTTCGATGTTGCAGACATGGAACGTGGAAAACCGCCAAAAAAATACGAAGATGTGGAATTGCAGGCATTGTTGGACAAAGATGATTCGCAAACACAAAAACAACTCGCCGACCAGTCGGGCGTTAGTCAACAAGCTGTTTCCAATCTGCTACGAGAGATGGGAAAGATTCATAAGCCGGTAGATGGGTACCACATGAGTTGAACGACAGGCAAATGGAAAAAGCGCAAAAACACGTGTGACATTTTGCTCGCTCGGTACAACAGGAAGTCGTTTTTGCATCGTATAGTTACAGGGGATGAAAAGTGGATTTATTTTGAGAATCCCAAGCGCAAAAAATTCATGGGTAGACCCAGACGCACCATCCACATCGACCGCAAGACCGAATCGCTTGGCAGAAAGCCGATGCTCAGTGCTTGGTGGGACCAGAGGGGCGTGGTCTATTATGAGCTGTTAAAACCTGGGGAAACGGTTAATACTAAACGTTACCAACAACAATCGACCGATATGAACCGTTCGCTGCTTGAAAAAAGGCCAGAATCCCGAAAGAGGCAACACAGTCATTTTGAGTGTTCCGTACACTTATAAGATCACTTCGGTGTCTGTCTGTCTGTCACACCCGATTTTCTCCGAAACTATTTGACATAGAAAGTTGAAATTTGGTAATAATATAGGAATTGATGGCCTCATCAGAGCCATGTAGTTTTGAGAGTTAAATTTTGACTTAAGGGGTTAGTTTTGGGGGGTGAAATCGGAAGTGAAAAAAAAAATTTTTTACTTGGTCATCGAGTGTGGTGTCAAATGAAAGCTTGTGTAAACACGAGTAAAGAATATATATATATATATATATATATATATATATATATATATATATATATATATATATAATGTAATACTTGCGCCCACTTTTCTTTGTATTATTTTTAAAAAAAATCGCGAAAAATCGCTGTCCCCCGCCTTATCTCGAAAAGTACTTATCAAAAAATTTTGAAAAATTCTGGAATATTCTGTAGATTGAACGAAAATTATCACGAGTGCATTACCTTTAATAATTTTTCTGGTATTTAAAAAAAAAAAAAAAAAAAATTTCAAGGTCATCAGATTTCAGTAAAGATTGAAAACAAACTTTGTTGAAAACTCATTTGGGGTGTTTTGTGAAGTCACTGATTATTTTATACCTCTGTAACAATTTTTTTTATTTTAAAAGCAATTAACGTACGGAACACTAATTGCACAAGTTCAACGTGCACTTGACCGGTTATTCTTCATGACAATGCTCCATCACATACGGCAAAACCAGTTCGCGACACGTTGGAAGCACTCAGCTGGGAAGTTCTACCCCATGCGGCTTACTCACCAGACTTGGCTTCTTCCGATTACCACTTGTTTGCATCGATGGGTCACGCACTTGCTGAGCAGCGCTTTGGTTCGTACGAAGATGTGAAAAAATGGCTCGATGAATGGTTCGCAGCAAAAGGGGAAGATTTTTACTGGCGTGGCATTTATAAATTGCCAGAAAGATGGGAAAAAATGTATAACAAGCGATGGCGCATACCTTGACTAAAGCACTTTTTATCATTCTTTCGAGTTTAACATGTTTTTTTAGAAAAAAAAATCCGCATTTCATACTTGTACACCTGGTAAGTCTATATCGAATTCTTTAAAATATTTTAAACGTGATGCAAATTGCTAAGAAATGATGTTCTCGCCAAATGGGCGATTAAAAACATAATGTGATGTGGAATTTTAAATTTAAATGTGCATAATAATGTAAAATTAAGATTAAAAAGCTAAATTATCATTTTGGAACATTATCTGTGGTTAACGTTTCCTCCCCTAATCTCCGACTTTTAATTGCTATTTTATTTTAAGCATAAAAACGCTTCATTATTGACTTTTTGGCTGTTATGTTGGCATAAAATGCTACTTTAGGATCTAAAACGATCGCTTTTTGTGTACAAAATATTCCCTAAAATCCATTTTAATATTGCCTTAAAGCATTAATGCAACGTTTACCTAATTTTAATTAATGCTTAACCTGGAGCGGCAAAGCGTGCTCAGATTTAATAAAACACTTATAATGGCAAACTCTCGTAACGAACATTTTAAGTTGTTGCATCTCCGGGGTGTTAGTTTAAAAGCTTTTCTTTTCTTTAAGTTTTAGTGAGGTTATAGATTTGTTCACTATTGGGAATGCTATTTGGATAAATGTAACTTTAAAATGTGATCAAAAGTGAACTGGCCAAATAAAATCTCTATAAAAGTTGAATAATAGTACAGATACGATCTCTCAAAATTATTTTAAATCCTAATTAATATTATCATAACATAGGTAATATCCTATTTGTTTTAAGAGGTTATTAAACCTTACAACATCAGACAAAAGGGTAAAAAAAAATTGACCAAAAATATTTCTTTGTCAAATTCGATTTAATATGATTAGTTATTGGATTTTTCCAAATAACCGACCCCATACTGGATTTTGTAGAGTCAAATATTTTTTATTTAGTAATCTTTAGTAATCTTAAGTCTAATTGCTTCTTAATGAGTAAATTTTATTGATTGTTAGCTTAAAGTATAAGGTAAATAAAATATATTTAGTTATTTCATGAAATTATTATTATGAATTTATAATTAGAGGCCATCATCTTCATGTCAAGTCCAATTTTGATGGAAAGCTTTGAGATCAGAATCTTGCCTGTCTCGTATCATCTGCCAGTTATAGTGCTTCAGTAGATACAATAAATTACAAAGTTTCTTGAGAGAACGGTATACTACTTGGGGTGAAAATTTCCGAGATTTTTAAAGAAAAAACGTTTTTGCCAAAAATCCATTTCATTCTTCCACATAGGTGTTTTCAAAAGAGATATACTTATTTCAACGATCTTACAACATTTGGACACTTTTCATCTATAATATATATAAAATGCAACGTCTCTCTGTCTGTCTGTCTGTTTGTCCGTTAGTGCGCCTATCACTGAAAAACCACTTATCCGATTTACGTACTTTTTTTTCTAAAAACATACATATGTTCTCTGGCCAGGTTATAGGCTATATTTTATTACGATAGGTAGCATAAGGAATGAGCAGTGACGTAAAATAGTGAATGATGTCGGAAATAAGTTTGCCGCTAGCGCGTGCCTTTGCAATACACAGCCTAAGCCATTAAATATGGAACAATATTATGTAGCAAAGAATATCTGTAATGTATAATCTATAATATATATAAAATGTAATGTCTCTCTGTCTATCTGTCTGTCCATTAGTGCGTTTATCACGCGGGAACCACTTATCCGATTTACCTGTCTTTTTTTAAATTCATGCATATATTCTTTGGCCAGGTTATATAATAATAATAATAATCTATATCTATAATATATATAAAATGCAATATTTGTCTGTCTGTCTGTCTGTCCGTTAATGCGCTTATCCCTCGAGAACCACTTATCCGATTTCCGTGATTTTTTAAATTCATACATATGTTCTCTGACCAGGTTATAGGTATATATTTTATTACATCTATAATATATATAAAATGCAACGTATTCTGTCTGTCTGTCTGTCCGTTAGTGCGCTTATCACTGGAGAACCACTTATCCGATTTTCGTACTTTTTTTTTAAAAACATACATATGTTCTCCGCCCAGGTAATAGGCTATATTTTATTACGATAGGTAGCATAAGGAATGAGCAGTGACAATAATAGTAAATGAAGTCCGACAAAGTTTGCCGCTAGCGCGTTCTCTTGCAATACACAGTCCAAACCATTAAATATGGAACAATATTATGTAGCAGAGAATATCTATAATATATATAAAATGCAATGTCTCTCTGTCCGTCTGTCTGTCTGTCTATCTGTCCGTCCGTTAGTGTGCTTATCACTGGAGAACTACTTATCCGATTTACGTGCTTTTTTTTACCAGACGTATGTTCTCTGGCCAGGTTATAGGATATATTTTATTAGGTGACATAAGGAATAAGCAGTGACGATAATAGTGAATTAAGTCGGAGAAAAAGTTTGCCGCTAGCACGTTCTCTTGCAATATACTCCCTAAAGCATTAAATATGGAACAATATCATGTAGCAAAGAATACAATATATATAAAATGCAACGTTTCTCTGTCTGTCTGTCCGTTAGTGCGCTTATCACTCGAGAACCACTTATCCGATTTACGTGTTTTTATAAATTTATACATATGTTCTATATAATTCGATATAAGCCGAGATAATGGGAGATAAGGTGAGATAATGGGAGATAAGGAGAAATAATGGGAGATAAGTCGAGATAAGCCTAGATAATGGGAAATAAGGTGAGATAATGGGAGATAAGGAGAAATAATGGGAGATAAGGAGAAATAATGGGAGATGAGCAGAGATAAGCCTAGATAATGGAAATTATGTAGAGAAAATGGGAAATAAGGAGAAATATTGGGAGATAAGGAGAAATAATGGGAGATATTTTATTACGTTGGGTAACATAATAAGCAGTGACGATAGTAGTGAATCAAGTCCACGCGAGCGGAGCCGCGGGCCCGCCTAGTATAATATATATCGAATTCTCTAAAATAAGTCTCAGTTCCCCATTCGACTCTTTCATTTAAGCCAAATCTTTTTCCATGGAGTCACCTTTTCAAATTTGGTAAGAGGTAACAATCGCTGGGGTCAGATATGGTGAATATGGTGGATGAGGAAGCAACTCATAGCCCAATTGGTCCAATTTCAATGTTGATTTTATGGAGTCGTAAGCTAGCGCATTATCTTGGTGAAATAATACTTTTTCTTCGCTAAACGCGGCCTTTTTTTTTCTTGATCTCACCATTCAAACCCTCCAGTAAATCAACGTAATAGTCTCTGGTGATTGTTTGCCCTTTCTCAAGATGGTTGATCAGTATAATTCGATGTGCATCCCTAAATAATACTTGCCAAACCCTTTTCTGTTGCCGTTTGTGTGGCTTGGGTTTTGGCTGAATTTTTTCCCAACAAAAAACAATATTTAATCAAAAAAGTAGCATCACTCAAACTGTAACTGGCAAACTAATATACAAAATTTTACACGAATCTTCTGAGAGGTGACAGAAAATCATATGTTTTTTTTTGTTTGTGCTGCCCTATATATGTATATATATATATATATATATATATATATATATATATATATATATATATACATATATATATATATATATATATATATATATATATATATATATATATTACAAATATGTTACAATAGAGGTTTTCACGGATGGTGGAATGTAATACATTAAAATTCCTAGTTTCAACCCGTTTGTCTAACCATGAATTTGCAAGACGCTTTGCCAAAATTTCATTTGGCATTTTCAAGTGCTCTTGCTGCTGCTGTTATTCGATACTGTGATCTTGCTGCTGCTGCTGCTCGGCGCTAAATAACAGATTATAAAATACGCACAGTCAGAGAAGCCTTGGATCGAAAGAGCAGACAACTCAATAAGCGGTATGACACACTTAATATCTCCACTACATGGAAGAGTCTACTAGCTAAACCAAGGAATAACCAAAACATCGAGAATGCTACAGTCAGCATAGCGCCGGAACCCGTAATTACCACTGAAACGGGCAGCCAGCCGGCAAACACCGATACCCGGACGAACACCCCGATCCGCCCACCTACAATATGCGTAGACCTATAAAAGACGGCGACCGCACTTCGACTTTTCAGTTAGCTTCGAGCGGCAACACATGCAAAAGTCCCGCAACACATGATCACAGTTTTATCGTCAGTAGCAGCAGCAGCAGGGAGTGACACTTTTTGGGAAAAAACAATTTCCACTGCTTCTTGAAATGAGCGAAGCAATTTTGGTGGGGACTCCGCTCCATGCAAAATTCATTGTAGAGACAGATGATGCAGAACGGATTGAAACCAGGTTTGAGACACCGAAATGATGCAATGTAAAAGTGAAGTTGCGTGAGTTAGCTGACATCGTAAAGATATCAAAAGAACGTGTTGGCTTTATATTGCATGTGCATATATATAAAGTATTTGCTCACTGTTTATAAAAACAAGAACGTATATATATATATATATATATAATTTTGAACCAAAAAAACCGTGTTTTCTATTTTCATATATATATATATATATATATATATATATATATATATTTAGGACAAAAATATTTAGGACAAAAAAACAATTTAAAGGCCGTCTTGGATAGATGAGTCTCGTTAGCTTGGTCTGTCTTCGGAATGTTACGACCTATATTTACATTGGACATCCCAAATACAATAAAAGCCAAAGTATTCGATCAATATGTACTGCCGGTATTAACATATGGCACTGAAACGTGGGCTTTAAATAAAAGTATAATAAATGAACTCCAGGTAACTCAAAGAGCAATGGAGAGGAGAATGCTAAATATTAGACTCCAAATCGTATTCCTAACATCGAGAAACGAAGAAGATCAAAACTGACAGATGTAAAACAACCAATAGGTATATTAAGGTAGAATTGGGCGGGACATATTGCAAGACCGAAGACCAGACCATTAAGTCCGAATGATAACAGATGGCCACGCCATATAGTTGAATGAAGGCCTAGAGAACACAAACGATGCAGGGGTAGACCACAGACAAGATGGACGGATGACATAAAAAGATTAGCAGGACACGATTGGATGCAAAAAGGAAACAACAAAGCTTATTGGAGACAACTTGGAAAGGCTTACATTCGACTATGTATATTAAGGAAGGTAGAGGCTTTGAAAATCATTTTAAATTTTGAGTTCTGTCTTGTTCAACAAGGTTTTCCTGTTGTTATCTTATGTACAATCTTTCAGTATTATCAGCTGTGATAAATACTATTATTCTACATAAATTTACAATCTAGTTTTGAGAATTCCTATAACTATTTTTAAAATGAAACGTGTTGTCTAATAAACATTTATCTTTCGAAGCTGGAATATCCACATTTTTATAAAAGTGAGTTTTAGGTCACATGCAGGTTTATAAATTTTAACATAGGAAAATCACAATCATATTTCATTACAGTGGATTCATGGTGTTCACATTTTCTGTATTATAAGTTCTCAAAAAAAACTTACCTCTAAATCTATATCATGAGTAAAACAATCAATGGTATTATCGTCGATCCACTGGATTCCACAAATGTCGGTTTGACAGCTTGTAGATACATATTTGTATTGATGTCTGGATTGAACTGGTGATCCTGACGTCCTCCTTTTAACCTCAACTACAATTGGTTCTTGAGCTGCCATAAACGCTCTAACCGCATCTTCGTGGGGGAAACTGCTTACATCCGTTCCGTTAACCTACAAAATTAGTTTTCTATTAATTACTGTACTCCTACAAATTAACAGCTAAAATACATTAAAAGGCAAGACAATATACTAAAGTTGCAAGAAAATTTGCATTGTAGACAAGAGATCTAACTATATATAAACGATCCATGATATTATATATTTCTTAATATTAGGGTGTTATAGATATTAACTGCATATATTGGGACTGACACCTCATTGTAGCTAGACCGATTACAGAAAATTCACCTTAAATAGCAAATTTCAATAATAAAAGAAAAGTCGACCCTGAAGATATGATGACATGAATATTGTCGCCATTGGTAAACCATACATCTACACCCTATCGTCGATCGCTAACCAGAAGGTCAGGCCTATAGTGTTGCAAGATTTAACTAGGCAACAAATTTAATAAAAAAATATATAAAAAATGTTACCTTTTAAAAAAATTGCTTCCTGACAGCAACAAATTAATTACACAAGTTTTATTTTCCAATATTTTATTATAACAAGTAAAAATTTTACCACATGTAATTCACTAAAATTGTATTTGCTTCATTCTAAGAGCGCCGGCACAACAACGAAATTGTTGAGGTAGGTTGCAAAGCCGCTGACATTATTGTGCTTTACTTTATTCTAAAACCGACAAAAGATTTGTTGTCGGCGTCGGCTGACTTTGTAGGTAGCTTTTAGTGGAGGATTGGATACATCGGAGACCATGTGTTGCTGCTTTAAACATACGTTCGGGAAAAACATTTTTGTCCACGTGTCAAACTCCCGCCGCTTTAAATCCGTTCACAATGGTGCCAATGATAGTAGCTCTTTGGTAAGCTTCTGCAAATAAACTTGCAACTTGATATTTGTCCTCAACCATTTTTCTGTTGCTTGAATATAATAATTGCTCATAGGTTTAAAAAAAAAGAGACGTCCAGTGGCTGAAGCCGACGAGTAGTAAGGCCCGGCAGTTGTAATATTATTATCCCATTGGCCTTTGCTATATTCATTGCTTCCAGGTTCTTCAAATGTGTTGTATTTCTATCAAGCAGAAGTAACACTTTATTTTCAGGGGCTGGCTTTACGACGCTTATAAAATGTTCCATCCATTCTAGTTCGAGTTAATATTGCCAGGGTCTGAAATGGTGACAATACTCTCAGAAGGTGTGTCCATTCCCCAATTCAGGAATTTGTTTCATTCTTTTGAATATAAGCATTGGTGGCACAAACTATCCAACTATGCCAGCACACTGGCACAATACAAGACTATCAAATTACCTCATATTTCATTGCTTGTGATTGGACCGATTTGTTTTTTCCTTTTTAATCCCAAGACTTTTTGCTTTTTTTTTCTGAACGGTGAAAAATCCACGTCCATCAATATTTTCGTAGACGTTAACGTATTTTTCTCTATCTTTATCTATGATTTTTTTCAAGTTGAGGTTCTATTCTCCTCTGCCTGGCGGTAGCCAAGTGATAATGCCCTCTACCAAAACGTCAAATCCACGTTTAGTTTGTTATTTACAACGAACGTTTACCAATTTTGCAATATGTTGTGGGTAAAGTGAGGTAAAGATCAATATTATTGCATTCCAACATAATCTGAACACTAGTTTAGTGTTATTTGCAATAAAAGTTTATCGTTTCAGTTTTACTATATTTTCTTGGTGATTTGTGTACCTAAGTAGGAAAAAAAAATAGGCCCTACCATAATAGCGATAAAAATAACGAAATTCTTTCTCTATCTTTCTTTAAAGTTTTTAAATAAGGGATCCCCATCGTTATCCTTAATAAGTGTTTCTCTTATTTTGTTTCAATACTGCGCAAGCCCCAAATGATGAGCGCATGCTTCAAATAACGATAACAGCTGAATCCTTATATTTAATTTCTTCCCTTTACTACTGCGCAAGCTCCAAACGGTAGGCGAATGATTCAAATAACGGTAACAGCTGAGTCCTTATATTTAATTTCTTCCCTTTACTACATACATAAAATAAATAAGTTGCACAATAATCATCAAAAAATAAATTTTCCTAAGTTCATCCCAGTTTCCGAGTAATTCCTAGTAAGTTGCTAAAACTCGGATAATTAAGTTGGATAGGATCCTGAAGTGTGTCTTGTAAAAATATACGCTATCAGTTTTAAAGTTTTGCAAACAAATTAAGTTAGAGCGCACTTCATTAATGCAAAAATTTGTTCCAAAATTGGAGGTCTCGGTAAAGCTTCATAATTTTGTTTTTCATAAAACATTGAGAAAGCTAAAAAATAAGATATTTTTAATTTATAACTCTACTTGCAAGTTGAACCAATATAGAAACGAGCCCTTTTTAATCTAATTTTTAATCACTACATTCTCTGGTGTTTGACTTTTTTGGGATTACAATGAACGTAGACTGAATCCAATCGTTGGGTCTACTTCCGGTTTTGTATATTAAGTTTAGGAGGATCTAAACGGAATTGTCATTCATCAGTTTTAAGATTTCAACAAGTACAGCATTTTCCAAGAAAAGTAAAGATATTCTAACAATTATCACTAGAAAAGCAAACGCCTAACAATATTTTGTCTTCAACGAAATGTAAAAATTATATACAGGATATACTTTCTAAAATAATTCAGGTTCGTTTAATACTTATCCTCAGAAGGTCGCTGTGCTTCAAAAAAATCAAAAAATCTGTCAACTTTAATCTAGTTCTTGTTTTTAATCCAAGTTTTATGGTGCAAGTCTCAGCATAAAGTCACCAAGTGTTTAAAAGGTAACGAACTCACGTGACAAATAAGTAATCTAACGTTAACGAACCAAAAAGTTTCGAAGCAAGTTACCGCAATTTGAATACAAAGTTGAGATGCTATTTTAAAGACAGTTTAAGCTTAGTTGTTCGGACAACTTAAGCGAAGCTTAAAATAATTTTACTGATTTATTTATGATACATACTTCAGAAACAACCGTCAAAAGGAGCTACTTTGTAGAAGTTTTTACATTTATATCGTGTATAAGTACATAGGATCTGAACTAAAGTAAAACAGTCCTTCATCTGACGAACGCCGAAATATATAATGCCATACAATATTTTCCACAATTTTTTTCTTCATACTGCGTCATATAATTGCGTTAGAGTGTGAACACAAATTTGCTTGTCGAAAAAAAAAACAGTCCGGCCATTATCATCCTCAAAGCAGTACAAGCCGATTATTTCATGTGCTTACACTGTAGTCACTTCAGGGGTGTAAAAGGCTTATGCTTAAATGCTGGATTTATTGGACTCCAATAACGGTAATTCTTTTGATTGACATGAATTAACATTCACCTTAACCTTAAATGGGATGACGGTAAATGATGAAAGAGTTCAAACATGTGATGAACCAATTTCTGGGCGGTATCAGTTCTTTTATTCTTATACCTGCATGCGTACAGATATATATTATTACGAAAACTTCTATTAACGTGCTTTGTGTATTGAGAGGTTATGCAGTGCTTTCATCGCTTGTTAATGTACTTGATCTCCTTTTCCGAGACTTACTTCAAGTAGAACCGGTTGGGAATAAGGCGAAATATGATAGATAAGGCCATATAGGCTTAGACAATGGGAAACAAGTCGAGATAATGGGAGTTAACGTGCCATAATTGGGAATAAGGCGAAATAATGATAGATAAGGCCATGTAAGCTTAGACAATGGGAAACAAGTCGAGATAATGGGAGTTAACGTGCCATAATTGGGAATAAGGCGAAATAATGATAGATTACGCCATATAGGCTTGGACAATGGGAAACAAGTCGAGATAATGGGAGTTAACGTGTCATAATTGGGAATAAGGCGAAATAATGATAGATAAGGCCATATAGGCTTAGACAATGGGAAACAAGTCGAGATAATGGGAGTTAACGTGCCATAATTGGAAATAAGGCGAAATAATAATAATGATTTCTGTAACCTTTTTTTAACCAGCTGAATACTCAGAGTACTTCGAAATTTTCCGCAAGCGATATTCGCAAGAGTATTGTTTCTTTAAAACTATGGCTCACCAACTCCCGCCTCGTTCCCGTGAAAAGTTTACTGCAACTAAATTTTCAAGTACCGGAGTTACGATTTGAGCTCTCATTTCTATACAAATTTGAACTTATTTACGATAACCTGTATTTGCATAGAAAATTACAAAAATATAAGCTTAGACAATGGGAAACAAGTCGAGATAATGGGAGTTAACGTGCCATAATTGGGAATAAGGCGAAATAATGATAGATAAGGCCATATAAGCTTAGACAATGGGAAACAAGTCGAGATAATGGGAGTTAACGTGCCATAATTGGGAATAAGGCTAAATAATGATAAATAAGGCCATGTAAGCTTAGACAATGGGAAACAAGTCGAGATAATGGGAGTTAATGTGCCATAATTGGGAATAAGGCGAAATAATGATAGATAAGGCCTGTAAGCTTAGACAATGGGAAACAAGTCGAAATAATGGGAGTTAACGTGCCATAATTGGGAATAAGGCGAAATAATGATAGATTAGGCCATATAGGCTTAGACAATGGGAAACAAGTCGAGATAATTGGGAATATGGCGAAATAATAATAATGATTTCTTTAACCTTTTTTTTTAACCAGCTGAATACTCAGAGTACTTCGAAATTTTCGGCAAGCAATATTCGCAAGAGTATTGTTTCTTTAAAAACTATGGCTCACCAACTCCCGCCTCGTTCCCGTGAAAAAGTTTACTGCAACTAAATTTTCAAGTACCGGAGTTACGATTTGTGCCCTCATTTCTGTACAAATTTGAACTTATTTACGACAACCTGTATTTGCATAGAAAATTACAAAAAGGAAGCAAAAATAATTAAGCTGCATAGTAAAGTTAAAAGAAAATAAAAATACACTTTCGAGTCCATTTATAAAATAAATAAAACATAATTTTTTCGAGTACCATTATCACAACAGAAACTTCTTGAAACTTCTTTACCAAGTGCTTTGTCGTGCTCGAATTTTAATTTTGTTCCTAACCTAATTAAACGTTATCCTTAACTTACAAAGTATTTTGCTGAAGAAACACTAATTAAATGTTAGTTATTATTATATTAAATCGATACTGAAATGACTAATGCAATAAGCAAAAATCTTAAATAAAGCTTGTGATGATTAATATGATAAAACATTCGAAAATTGATACTTAATCCATAAATTTAAATAATAACCGGCAAAGTGAAACTCGGACTAGCCCAATTAGTGCTCCGTACGTTGATTGCTTTTAAAATAAAAATTTTTGTTAAGGGGGTATATAGTGATCAATGACACACACACAGTTTTTTTTTTGATGTTTATTGAAAACTGATGACTTCGAAATTTTTGTTTTTTTTTTTATATACCAGATAAATTATTAAAGATAATGCACTCGTGATAAGTTTCGTTCAATCTACACCCTGTGAGAATATTCCAGAATTTTTTCAAAATTTTTGATTAGTACTTTTCGAGATAAGAGGGGGGGCCAGGGATTGCGATTTTTCGCATTTTTTTAAGAATAATACGAAGAAAAGTGTACGCTAGTATTACATTATATATATTTCTGAACTCGTGTTTTTACACGCTTTCATTTAACACCGATTCGATGACCCGGTAAAAATTTAACCCCCCAAAACTAACCCCTTAAGTCAAAATTTAACTTTCAAAACTACACGGCTACTGATGAGGCTATTAATTCCTAAATTAGCGCCAAATTTCAACTTTCTACGTCAAATAGTTCCTGAGAAAATCGGGTGTGACAGACAGACGGACACCGAAGTGATCTTATAACTGTTCCGTACGGAACACTCAAAAGACTACAAAACTCAGAACGATTTATTATTATCCTTGTTAAATATAACCAGTTAAATTTATTTTAAATAAAGAAAATATAAAACTAATTCTGTTACATATACCGGGTGTCTAAAAAAGTTGGTATATATATATATATATATATATATATATATATATATATATATATATATATATATATATATATATATATATATATATATATATATATATATATATATATATATATATATATATATATATTACTTACTTACTTAATCCTTATGCGTTTCTATCCCTTTTGTTAGGAGTGTAAGCCCCGTGGAGTTCAGTTATTCTATATCTGTCTTTTCCATATTTCCTTCTCTATCCTTACATTCTGTTTAAATTGCCGATTGCCTCTTTTATTTCTTCTGTATTAGTTTCTTCTGTTTGTGTGAGTTCTGTATCTTGTTCCGGTATTATGTCTCTATGTTTATTTTTGTATGCTTCTCCTTCTAATTTTTTGCATCCATGTCCTTTCCTTCCTGTTTCAGTGATTCCTACATAGTGCATTTGTTGTTCGTCTGTCAGTTCATCCACTTTTCCGTTTATACCCCTATTATTCTGTGTTCTCAATTTAATAACTCGATAATTATTTCCCATTTCTTTCTTCCTATCTATTTCTTTGATTATCTTCTTATTTGTATTCATTTTACTAGTCTTCTCTTCCGTATCCTTTATCTTTGCCAGGGTCGTCGTCAATCTACCTCTCTTTCTTTTTCTCAGTTTTTTGATTTGATGGTCGTAGTCTTTGTTTGTTCTGTCAGTTTTTTTTCCTCAATGTACCATTTATATTTTCTTCCTTCGATTAGGATTTTTTGATATCCTATTTTCACCCTTTTTCCATTCTTTCTCTTGTCCTCTACTATATGCTTCAATTTCTTTCGAATTTCTCGTTCATGTTCTGTTAAATCGTTGTTTATGTAAACTCTCTCTCTTAGGTTTCTCAGTTTGATTTTATTTTTCATTACAGCTTCTTTATCTCCAGTGTTTCCAAGTTCTGTCTTGTATATAGTCACTCTATTTTTATTACACCTTTAAGCTGTAGGTTTGTGTCCATACTCCTCTCCAGAAAATGTTCTACACCTATTTTCAGATCTGGTTGGCTATTCAAATCTCATTCTCGATGTTACAATATTATTCCCTACGTTGTCTTTTTGCAGTCTACTCATCTTTAAATCCATACGTCCCATGTTTTCTCTAATTATCTTATTTTCTTCTTTCAATACTTCATTCTCCTTTTTTAGTTCCTTCAACTTTTGTTGGTATCTCTTCTAATCTTGTTTTATATCCTTTATATCTGACATTAGCTTTCTGTTCATTTCTATCAAATTGTCTATCTTATCTGTTCTCTCATTTTTCTCTTTCTGTGGTGTTCTTATCAGCTTCTTACTCTTTTTGAATAATCCCATTGACTCTTCTTTTTCTTCGACTCTTCCCCTTTTCGAGTCTCCTCGATAAAATCGATGGTGAAATTGGGCTAATTAAATTGCTTCTTCATTCACTGTATTCAGCAGATCTGGTCCCTAGCGATTATAATCTCTATTCAAATTTAAGGAGGTGGTTTCAAGGAAAGGGATTTGGCTAAAATGAAAAAGGCGAATGGGAAACTATGACTAAAATCGATTTTTAGATAAAACATTGTTTTTTCTTCCTACTTCCTACCCCATCGTACACTATCTGGGGCTCGGTGGGAAACTTTAATTCTTAAACTACTCTAATGATTAAGGAAACCCAAATATTCAAGTGAAAAACTTTAAAATATGCACATAAATATGCAAATAATTTTCTCAAAATATGCACATACATGTTGTAAATATGCAGTAAAAAAAATCGATATAGACTTGAAAAATGTAAATTTATTGTTTCACATTACATGATACGAGTACTATACAAATGTAGCAATAAAAAAACCCATTTTAAATTTTCAACACACAGGGCGAATGAACTAAATCTAAATATAATATTATACAAATTAAAAAATAAATATAAATAATAATGTATTTTATTACTTTACTTAAAGATGAACATATAATAATAATAATAATATAGGTACATATTATAAAAATTTATATATGTAGTAAACAGCATAATAAAACATCCATTTTAAATTTGATACATACAAATTTCGTTATGTTTAAATATTAAACGAAAATGAAATACCCTGTATACTCAATAGGTATTCAAAAATAATACTTACAATTTTAACACATGCAGAACAGTAGATTTTTCCCATATCTATTCTTAGTTCTTTGTATGGTTTAATCCACACTGACACACTACTGGCTTGGGGCATTTCACTGTAGTAAAATATGACTCACAAGATAAAAAGCACAAATCGACGTAACCACTTTAAAAAGCACAACCAAAAATGAAATCTAATAAATTAATAATACAAGTCTGCTCTGATGGCCGTCTGGTGTTTATTGACTGGTTTTTACTGACCATAAAATAATAAAATTTATTTGGGGAAAACCACCGGCGCGGCGGCGGCGGCCTAAACATTGACCCTTATTCCGAAAAATGAATGAAAAACGCCTGCCAAAGACCTACATTATTATAAATTCCTTCAAATATGCACATATATGCTATTTTTAAAGCATTTATGCAAATATTTAGAAAAATGCATATAATATGGAATATATGCGTTTTGCATATTTGGGTGTCCTTACTAATGATTATTATTAACTTACCACAACAACGTACACTAGTAGGTGATTAAACAGAGAAAGGGTAAGATACGAAATAAAAGTATTACTTTAAAAATATTTGTAGCAGGCTACATTTTACTTCTATAACTCGTGTTGCATGTAATAGTCTTAAAAAATTATAAAATATGTCATCTGAATTTCTAAGCACAATTTTCATATATACTTTATTACCTTCCGTGCAACTGGTGCCATATTTTATACCTACAATGTACGTTAAATATACTTTGGGATTATGTATATAGGTTGTAAATTTGTTTAATATTTTCTGATTTATGACCTCAAATAGTTGCCGTACCTTACGACGCAAAAACTAATTAGAAAAAGTGTCAAAGAAAAAGATCATTTTATGATAAAAAGAGTGGTAAAGTTATTCGCACAGTATAGCCTGTTCTAAAATATAAGATCCTGATTTTCACCGTTTTAAGTGGGCAATATAAAAATTCTGACCTTTTATTTATGATAGGTTGCAGAGATGGACTTAAGAATTTTATTCATTAATGCAAGTAAATAAAATTGCAAGTGTTTTTGGAGATGTTTATTTATAGATGCATGTAAAAACAAAGGGATAAGAAGTAGAAATATACAGTTTGAATGAACGGGGTTTATAAGAGGGGACATATTGTATAATTAAAAATATATTTTAACTTAAGCCTAATTCGGTTTCACTATCACTGTCATCAGCTGAGGTAATTATCAGTGGTTTTATATTATTTACATAAATATATGAATCTTCAACTTTAACAACGTGCTGAATGGAAATCTTTCAGCTTTCACAAGGTATATCATTTATAACTTTTTTTACTAATTGAACCACTGACACGCTTAAAGTAGGAGAAACATTTTGTGCCCTTATTTTTGATTTAACTTGATGCCGAATATGTTCAATTGGATTAAACACACAATAATACGGAGGAAGCTGCAAAACAGTGTATCCAATTTTCTCAGCCATACTATCACAAACATATTTCTTTTTCAATTTATAGTCTTTCAAAACTTCCAAAAGATCACTTTTTTTTATAACTAAAGTCAAAATAAATGTCATTTTCTAACATATATTCCTCTATTTTCGATTTGGTGTTGGCTGCATTAGGAACCTTATTTAGTAGGCGAATATAGTAATTTGCTTTGTCCATAACTATAACACTCTGTTCGGGAATATTTGGCAAAAGGGAAGTTTGAAACTAATTTTCAAAAAGTTCTGCAGCCGTGTCTTCGTGATAGTCCAAACTAGAAACTTTTATGTTTTTTTGCAGATAATAATAGACAATTTGAAAGCCAGCCCTTTTCAGATCCAGCATGTAAAATGGTTATTCATTCACCTCTATTTGAAGATGCGTTAGTCTGACATTTTGTACTGCTGTCAACCCACGCTTTTTGCACAGTGTCATGGGTATCGAACCATGTTTCGTCAAGGTAAATTATTGGTCAATTCTCTGATCGATACTTTTTAATTTCTTGTAAATAAATATGTCGCAAAACTCGTAAACTTTGTGACTCCATCACTACTTGCCTTCTGTTAATTTTTCGGAACGTGAATCCCATCTTTAAGAGAATTCTGCGAAGGGTTGATTGGCCACAATGTATATTGGTCCCGTCCTGCACCAGTCTTAATTTTATTTTATCTAGTGTCGGCACCAACTGCTCTTCATACATAGAATATATTTTTCTCCTGATGACGTCTTTTTCACAATCAACTACATGAGGCATTTGAAAATCTTTCCGTTTTTTCCTGTTCCTGAGTGATGGTTTTCCTACAATACCCTTAATCGTAAAAATTGAGGTTTTTGTAAGTTCACTTGTTTCTTGCAAAGCACTTTGTTTATTCCAATTTCTTTTTATCCAACTGTCGTAAACATTTTTCACTATTTGTTTAGCGTCAAGTCATAAATGTTTTCTCTTGCGATAGCCACTATTGCAATTTTCCCACCGACGCCACATAATTAATAAATTGAACCGTTACGTTGTAACTTATAAGTAAAACTAAAAATAAAAATAATAAAAAGTATCTTTCGAATCATAATGGGGACCTGTGGTCGTTAGGCCTATATTATCAAATACTTAAAGGGTTCCAAACCGGATTTCCAGGTAGTAAATATATAGGTAAAAACAGAGCCAATATGATTGCAGATGCGAGTGAGGGTGGTATACAAAGCAGGTAAAATAAAAATAGGTTTATCGTAATACCTGGCAACTATGCACAAAACCGTAATAGGGAAGGTTTATTGCTCCACTGAAACAGCAAAAAGGCCGAATCTTACATCTTGGGATTTACTTTACTTCCCTTGCAAACACAAGTTTAAAAATATATGCGGAATTTGAACTGATCACACTAAATAATTATCAGTATTAACCGATAGTTTAAAGAAAAAAATAATATCGTATAATGAGACAACGATCGCATAATATTAGAACCTTTTATATGTGGCAAAGACACATTTAAAATAAGCCGCTGCAACCAAAAACAAGTATAAAGGAATTTTTGAGGACATTCATAATCGTATCTATCTTCTTTACATAACTAATCTGTTTAAATTGAAAATAGTGAAAAACTACTCAACTTCAAGATCCCTTAAATCAAATAACTCATGTAAGATGTGTAATATGAAGCATACAGAGCAACCTCTCTAACTCTCTTCCCCATTACTTTAATCATTTGTATGTTTGATGCTAAAACAATGAAAAAGTAACATTTTCAAATTTCTCAACTCCAATAAACCCGAAAACAACGTATATCACGATATATAAAGAGTAACCCGTTGTAATTGCTCTCTCCGCTCCTTTAACTATTCCTATATTTAAGTAAAATACAATAATTTGTAGCTCTGGCTGTTAAGTTTAGTTGACGGCTACAAATCGATACCGCTAGGCAGCGCTTGTATCAGGTTTCTACCTCCGCCTATAAAAATATGAATTACTAAAATTGAACAAAGTTCATATTTTAGCAGTTATTCACTGTTCTCTCATCTGATAATTTGTCTAGGCATACGTTTTTGCATATCACAGCTCATCAACCAAGTTAGAATCGACAGGAGAACTTTGAGTTTGTTCTCTTTTTCTATCAATTCTAATTCGGCTGGTGAGCTGCGATATGGTAAAACGCCTTCCGAGATAAATTAACAGATGAGAGAACACTGAACAACTGCTGAAATATGAACTTTGTTCAATTTTTAGTAACTGATATTGATTTACATATTAAAATACTATAAATGGTTGAAAATAATGAAAGAATAATACAATTGTCAGATTATGTGACTCCAGGCACTTTGAAAAAGCCAAACATTAAAATTTTGGCATAGTATAGTATGAATGCTAAATAACTTTTAGAGCAAAAACAATTTAAAAGTGGTCTTCTAGTAATAAAAGTAAAAACGTTATGACCAAAACTCAAAAAAGTTCATAAAAATGAAAAGGAGTTCTTAATAAAAGCTACAAGAGGCATTCGCCATGGCAGTCCTTAGATTGTTGTCACCCCACCAAAAACATAAATACGAAAAAACGAGCAAAGTTCCACCTCGAGAAATATAGTGGCAGCGGGCTTTTACTTGCCAATTTTTTTTACGTTAGCTAAACAGCTTCAAGAGACTACGAAGGTGGCCAAGTTAAAGCCTGCTGACGTGACACTGAATTCAATTTATTTAAGAACTTAAGTTAGAAATCGCATTTAGGTTTTAGGACTTGAACAGGACATAGTATCGTTTTAAGTTTTAAAATTTTTGTGTTTAAGGATACTGGTAAAAAACAACTTGGTTTAAATTTTGCAAAGTAACGCCCCGGTCCAAAAGAAGTAATTTTAAATAACTAATTTAATTCTACTCAGTATATATCACCACTACACCAAACATTTTATTTTTGCACGCGGCGCGCGTTTCGCTAACCATGTTAGCTTCATCAGGAGCGATGATTGACTGCTGCTGACATTCTTTGCTAAACAAAAATGGCTTGACCTAGAAATCAAGAGTTTGCACACAAAACGTAGTATGTTAGAAGTAGAATCATACAGCATATTCAAAAAACTTACTTCAGGATTAAACAATATTGAATATGAAGTATGGAGCAAGATCCAGAGGAAAATGTTTTTAGTTAATGATATTCAATATAAAAAGAAATTCTTTATTCTAAGTAAAAAATTAAAGAAGCTCTTACCGAATCACCGCTCCTGACGAAGTTAACATGGTTGGCGAAACGCGCGTCGAGTGCAAAAATAAAGTGTTTGGTGTAGTGGTGATATATACTGAGTAGTATCATTGTGCCAAAGATTCCACATTCCCAACTTAACTAATTTAATGTCAATTTGTCAATTATTATAGTTAATTATTTTAAACGTTTTGTCAGAAAGTACATATTTCGATCAAAAATATCACGTATGCAGCTCAACTATAAAGATAAGAACTCAATATGCGTATACAGAGGCAACTAATTTCAAATGCAAATTTTTCGCTTCTCTTTTAAAGACCATATACATTATTTATTAAAATTTTTTGAAGTGGAATATACATTCTCTGTCCGAAAGAGGAGTTTTTATTTCGTTGGACTTCGGATTCTAAATGGTTAATTAATTTTAATTTGTGTGAGATCGTATTAGGATTAAAAAGAATAGGAACATGTTAGCTTGCAGAATTATTAACATCATAAACGAAAAGTACTAATTGTGTAAAACGAGAGAATAGAGTTGTGTAAACAAAAGAAAATATAAAATAGAAAATTTCTTGGAAGGTAGCCAGCGAATTATATATATATATATATATATATATATATATATATATATATATATATATATATATATATACTTTTCTATTGCTTCTATGATATATATATATATATATATATATATATATATATATATATATATATATATATATATATATATATAAATATATACGGTGGAAAATCCATTTATATCAACGTTAAATATTTTTGTAGACAAAAATGTATTTTTACCTGAAAGTTTATCTGCCCTACTCTATTTTACTTGAGAATGTGCAAGTGCTAGTGCCCTTTACCAACACGTCAAATTCATGTTTAGTTTGTTTATTTACAACGAACGTTTACAAATTTTGCAATATGTTGTTGGTAAAGGCAGGTTTTTTTTTAAAGATAGACTAATATAGTATTAGTAATTAAGAAATTTGTGTAAAGTGTAGAATAGAGCAGCAAGTGTGATAGTTCGTGTCGTTCGGTACAGTTGGTTAAGTTATAGGTCATGCACACATATTTTTTATATAGAGATCGATTGTCCAAGGTACCTAAAAATAACAAAAAATACTTTTTAAGTCTACTTTATTTCCACTTTAACACTAAAAAAAGCTTAAATTTCTTACAAAAAAATCATTTGCCATTTCGGTATTAATATTGAAAAAGTTAACAGAAACACCTATTTGAAATTCTGTTTTTATTTTTAACAAACCCAAATACCGCTTAACATAAAAGTCAAAATCAGCTGTAAGGGGGCAATGATCCCGTTGTTCTAACGCGCTACAAAGGAATTATTTCTTTTCAAATGTAGATAAAAGATTTTGTTAATTACGGTTAAATATTATTATTACTAGGTGTTTTCTGTTATTATTTTTATTCGTTAATAGATTAATTTTACCTGAAATTGGAAAATCTGTAATCGTTAAAGAAAATTGTATATTTGGGGCCTGAGCTAGTGCGTACAATGGCGGCCCTTGATGGTCGGGTTGATTTTGTAAAATGCAGTCTTGCTCCTTTTTTTAAAATTTTTCGAATTAGAAAAAATGATTGTATTATACAGTGACTTTCATAACACCCAATATATATATATATATATATATATATATATATATATATATATATATTATACATACATATATATATATATATATATATATATATATATATATATATATATATATATATATATATATATATATCTGCGGGTGTGTGTGTGTCTATTTTATTCATGTTAATAGATAAATTGAAATAAACAACTGAAACTGATTTAACATTTTATGTAGTTTTTTTGCGTCATACTTCTGTTATATTTACATAAAGGTGTTTTCGTCCAATGTTTTTTCATCGTATCAATTTTCTTTAATAATAAATTGCCTTGTTCGACGCTTTCTTTACTGTGGCTTCCACAATGGGAAACCTATTGTAGGAAGGAAAATTTACCTTATATATAATGTACGGGCGTTCATATCGGTATAAATTATATATTTTAAAAACAAAAATATTGTAACATGGAAATATATAGTATAACTTATATACTGGCCTTTGTTACGTATGATATATTCTTTGATAACAGCTGTGTATATATATATATATATATATATATATATATATATATATATATATATATATAAAAATTGATTGGATTTTCTTGGGTACTTAGGTTCTTTTGGAAAATACGAACTAGTTTATTTGACGTTTCGCCTTATTTTTTTAAGCATTTTCAAAATTTTTTTTAAATTTTTTATTATTCATTCTAAAATTAAAAAATACAAAGTTAAAATCTTTTAGGTCAATTTACAGTTTTTAAACCTGGGGAAAGGGAAAAAGGGATTGCTTGGTATTTATTATATTGTAAATCATTTTCAGTATTTTTCGAGTGAAGCAATCTGAAAATCTTGATGTTTTTTTATTAGTTTCAATTTTAAAAAAAATAAAATGTAGGGGGAAATATCAAGTTTCAGTTTTCAATAACTCTGAAGCTGTGGTTAATATCTTACCATAAAGTATGTATTAGTTAAGATATCGGTTAGTAGTGGAAGAACTAACTTAATCAAAACTATGAGAAAGAAAAAATTCAGTGTTTATGTTGGAGATATGCATTCACAAGGCAAGTATTAAGCAAAAGGAAAGCAAAGAATTTAACCATTATATTCAGATATGTAAGAATCACCGTGTACAGAATATTTTTAAAGTTAAGATTTTTGTAACAGGTGATAGTACTCATTTAAATACCCTACTTCGTCAAATATTGCTTATAAAGGGTGTCCCAAAAATTCACGAAGATTTGAATTTGGCGCCATTTGTATGGTAAAGTGTTGCCAACAAAACAAAAAACACAGTGAGACAGCTGACAGTTCAGGGTTATTAAAAATGGAGCGCTACACGAAAGAACAACGTGTTTTCATTGTTGAGCAATATTTTAACAATAATTAAAGTTTGGCAGCTACAGTTCGGAATTTTCGTACAAAATATAGTCGGAATAGTGATTTAACCTCATAAACTATGAAGAGATTAATTGAAGAATTCAGGGAGACTAGATCAATTAGTGATCTTAAACGCCCTGGTCGTTTTTCAACAAGTCGTTCGACACAAAACATTGAAACAGTTCATGAGAGTGTTGCTGAGAATCCAGGAACATCAATTCGTCATCGTGGTCAAGAATTGGACATTTCGAGAAGCTCCCTACAGCGTATTCTTACGAAAGCTTTGCATCCTCATGCTTACAAAGTTCAATTGACTTAAGAACTGAAGCCTACTGACCACGCACAACGAAGAGAGTTCGTTAAATGGATTATGGAAAAAAAAAAAAGTGGGTAGTGATTTTTCGAAGAAAATCATCTTCAGCGATGAGGCTCATTTCCATCTTTAATCGACAAAATTGTCGCATTTGGGGTTCAGACAACCCACACGTGACTGTTGAGAAACAAATGCATCCACAACGTGTAACTGTTTGGTGAGGATTTTGGGTTGGAGGCATCATCGGACCATTCTTCTTCGAAAATGCGGTTGGCCAGGCAATAACAGTTAATGGTGATCGTTATCGCGATATGATAATTCAGTTTTTTGTGCCTAAATTGCAAGATATGGATGTGGACGACATGTAGTTTCAACAAGACGGTGCCACATGCCATACAGCCCAAGAAACAATTCAATTACTGCATGAGTCATTTCCTGGTCGTGTAATATCCCGTCTTGGTGATCAGAATTGGCCGCCCAGATCATGCGATTTAACGCCGTTGGACTTTTCTTTTTGGTTTTTTAAAGTCTAAGGTTTATGCCAACAAGCCCACGACAACCCACGATTTGAAAGAGAAAATTAAGCGCTGTATCAACGAAATTGAGCCACATTTATGCAAAACAGTCATGGAAAATTTCGACAAAAGAGTGCGACGTGCCAGCAAAGCCGTGGAAGCCATTTACCCGATATGTTATTCTATACATAACCCTATACTGTATACTTTATGAATCAATAAAAAAAATTACAATTTTTAATTAAAAACCTGTGTTTTCTATCGTGAATTTTGGGACACCCTATATAATACTTTTCAAAAACTGTTTTTAAATAATCTAGGCCAAAATTGTATTAGACTAACCCTAAAGGAAGTGTATTAGTACTTATTGTATTGAAAAAATAAGTTGTAGTTAACAAAGCTAAAAAGAGTACCGAGAAGAAAGTACATGTGGCGTTTTGTGTATTAAAACCCTTGAATCATGTGTTAATTAACAAAATTTTGAAATAAATTTTTGGGCATTTTATAACAAATTCATCTTATTAAACCAGGTACAATTACAAGCTGAGAAAAAATATATAAAATAATAACGATATAAAATTTTACAAAGGTCTTTAATTCGTCCAAATAAAGTAATCGGTCAAATAATACATAAATTAAAACAGCCTAAATTGGGATTTCCGAAAATAAATCTGTCTTAGTAAACAAGGGCGCCTTAAAAAGCTTAATTTTCACTGTCGTCCCGCTTCTGCTAACCGAAAAATCTGTAATAGAATACTTTCTTAATCAGTCTCAAAAGTTGATAATAAAGTTTCATTCTGTAAAGAGTTATTATTCAAAGCATTAGACATAATTTAAAATTTAACTTTGTTGCGCGTTTATTAAGATATCTTGTATATTCACTGAAACAAGTCTCTAAAATTAAGAACAAAAAACTTAAAAATTTAAAGCTTATTAGTAAAATAATTGATCCATATACACACACATATATTAAAAATTTTTTTTTGGAAACTAATATCTCACCGTTAAGTATTTATTATTTTAAATGATTACTTTGATTACATTCTTTAATATAAAATAGTTAAATTTGTTATTTGTTACTTATTTTTTTTAGTTATCTGCTACTGCAGTTTCGTAGGTTTTCTATACTTTCAAGCATGATTCAACAGATTTGTTATAAATCACAAATAAACCACCTTAGTTTGAGTATCACGCTTGAAAATGTAGAAAACCTACCAAACTGCAGTAGCAGATAAATAAAAGAAAATAAAAAATAAGTGACAAATAACGAAGTAATTCGTTTCATTTCATTTAGAAATTTAAAATGTATAGCCTGTCCCAAAATATTAGATCCTGATTTTTGCCGTTTTAAGTGGGCAACACAAAAATTCTGACCTTTTGTTTATGATAGGTTGCAGAGATGGACTTAAGAATTTTATTCATTAATGCAAATAAATAAAATTATAAGTGTTTTTGGAGATGTTTATTTATAGATGCATGTAAAAACAAATAGATAAGAAGTGCAAATATATAGTTTGAATGAATGGGGTTTACAAGACCGGATATATTGCATAAATAAAAATATATTTTAACTTAGCCTAATTCGGTTTCACTATCACTGTCACCAGCTGAGGTAATTGTCAGTGGTTTTATATTATTTACATAAATATATGAATCCTCAATTCTTCCAGCTTTCACAAAAGTATATCAGTTATAACTTTTTTTTACTAATTTAACCACTGGCACGCTTAAAGTAGGAGAAACATTTTGTGCCTTTATTTTTTTATTTAACTTGATATGTTCAATTGGATTAAACACATAATAATACGGAGGAAGCCGCAAAACATGGTGTCCCATTTTCTCAGCCATACTATCACAAACATATTTTTCTTTCAATTTATAGTCTTTCAAAACTTCCAAAAGATCACTTTTTTATAACTAAAGCCAAAATAAATGTCATTTTCTAACATATATTCCTGTATTTCCGATTTGGTATTGGCTGCATTAGGAACCTTATTTAGTAGGCAACTATGGTAACTTGCTTTGTCCATAATTATAACACTCTGTTCGGGAAGATTTGGAAAAAGGGAATTTTGAAACCAATTTTCAAAAAGTTCTGCGGTCGTGTCTTCGTGCTAGTCCAAACTAGAATCTTTTATGTTTTTTGCAGATAATAGTAGACAATTTGAAACCCAGCCCTTTTCAGATCCAGCATGCAAAATAGTTATTCGTTTACCTTTATTTGAAGGTGCGTTAGTCTGACATTTTGTACTGCTGTCAACCCACCCTTTTTGCACAGTGTCATTATTGGCCAATTCTCTGATCGATACTTTTTAATTTCTTGTAAATAAGTATGTCGCAAGATTCGTAATCTTTGTGACTCTATCACTATTTTCCTTTTGTTGATTTTTCAGAACGTGAATCCCATTCTTAAGAGAATTCTGTGAAGGGTTGATCGGCCACAATGTACCATATATTGGTTCCGTTTTGCACCAGTCTTAATTTTATTTTGTCTAGTGTCGGCACCAACTGCTCTTCATACATATAATATATTTTTCTCCTGATCACGTCTTTTTCACAATCGTCTACATGATGCATTTGAAAATCTTTCCGTTTTTTCCTGTTCCTGAGTGATGGTTTTCCCACAATACCCTTAATCGTAGAAATTGGAGTTTTTGTTAGTTCACTGGTTTCTTGCAAAGTACTTCGTTTATTCTTTTTACCAAACTGTCGGAAAAATTTTTCACTATTTGTTTAGTGTCAAGTGTTGAATATTTTCTCTTGCGATAGCCACTATTGCAATTTTCCCACGGACGCCACATAATTAAAATAGAACCGTTACGTTGTAAATTGTAAGTAAAACTAGTATCTTTCGAACCTTAATGGGAACCTGTGGTCATTAGGCCTATATTATCAAATACTTAAAGGGCTCCAAACCGGGTTGCCAGGTAGTAAATATATAGGTAAAAATAGATCCAATATGATTGCAGGTGCAAGTGAGGGCGGTATACAAAGCAGGTAAAATAAAAATACGTTTATACCTGGCAACTATGCACAAAACCTTAAGAGGGTCGTTTATTGCACCATTAAAAAAGTAAAAAGGAAGGATCTTATATCTTGGGATTTACTTTACTTTAAGTGATTAGTTATAACACTTTCATTACATCTTTAATATAAAATAGTTAAATTTAATTTTACAACGTGTATATGCGAGTTTCCTTGATTATACAAAGGCCTTCGACACATTATAATGGGATAACTTGTGGAGAATCCTTCAAGAAATGGAGACACCAGACCACCTATCAATATCGCTTAAGTTAGAGCAAGTCGAAAAGGGGGTGAGGCAGGTTTGGATTATCCGCAAAGCGACGGAAGAGTGGAATGGAGGGGTATCAGTAGGAGGCAAAAAGTTCTCGAACTTAAGATACGGTGATGATACTACTGAGAATGTTCTCTTCTTATAGTAGATCGAGCTAAAATTTTGCCTCTTCTCAACAAAATCAACGATATACCACTGAAGACAGATATTATATACTTAGGCGCCAGAATTTCTAACAAGGGAGGCTGCGAAGAAGAAATCAAAGAATGATAGCGATGGCCAAAACTGCAATGACAAGCCTAAGCAAATAAATTTACTAATATTCCCCATAGCCACATATGGAGCCGAAACAGGGACTGTTAATGCAGCATGCCGTAAAAGAATACAGGCTTTAGAAACTACATGTTACAGGCAGATGCTCAGAATTTCCTGGACAGCTCATAGGACACATGCGTCTGTTCCGAGCGATCTTAACATCCAAAATAGTGACGGGCTCTTACCATAGATTTAGGGAAAAATAGTATCATTTTTTGGCCACATAATAAGGAGAGACGACACGGAAAAGTTGCTGATCCAGGGGAAAGTCGACGGTAGAAGAAAAAGAGGTAGATCTCCCAACATACATTGATCAGATCATGTTTATAATGCATTTGGAGTTACCGGAGATGACGAGAAATGTCGAAGATAGAGAAGCCTGGAGGGCTGTTACAAATTCTGTGTAACAATGCAATAGAGGTCACAACGCTCGGAACCGAGTAACGATGCGAGAGGTATGCGAGGCAATTTTTATTCATGGTAAGATTTGAATATTTCTTGCATACGTAAATACTGGCGAGGTGAGGATATTCTGGTCTATAAAATACTGTTGTACTACCATTATATACTGAAATATTGCCATAATGTACGCTTATATAAAAAAATAATAATATTAACGACACTAACCTTTTAAATTATTACACTTCTAACAATTTAGTAACATGATTGCCCCCATAGCAAAGTTATGGCCCTCAATATGTTCATATCTTCCATAAAAATCACACTAAAAAAGTTCAAAAGCAGTGTTCCCGCACGGCAGGCAGTTTAAAATCAGGAAATTATGGTAATTTAACGTTTGGAAGCCTAAACATATTAATATGACACAAAGTTCAGTCTCTGTGGTATTTCAAAAGCCTAAGTAAAATTTAAATAGCGTTTATAAGTGATAGTCAAGACGACGTTTAGTATTATAAATATGGATAATAAAGGTAACGAATTACCAATTATCAATAATCTTCATAAAATATGGAGTTTAAAATAGTTTTAAAATTGTATGTTCCTTTAAATTACAGTCTTCCGTGATCTAGAGACCCTGAAATGTTGAGGAATCTCAGAGGGATTTTTTTTTTCATAATTACTATATTTTCCAGTAGCAAGCGTTAATAGTTGGGTATATATTTTTTTTTAAATCAGTGTATTCCATGTTTAATTTTATTATTATTTAATTATATATATATATATATATATATATATATATATATATATATATATATATATATATATATATATATATATATTATATATATATATATATATATACGTATATATATATATATATATATATATATATATATATATATATATATATACGTATATATATATATATATATATATATATATATATATATATATATATATATATATATATATATAGCTCATTAGCTTTTTCCATCCATAGTCGGATGTAAGCTTCCGTAAGTTGTCTCCAATGAGCTTTGTTATTTGCTTTTTGCATCCAATTGTGTCCCGCTAATCTTTTTATGTCATCCGTCCATCTTGTCTGTGGTCTACCTCTGCACCTTTTGTGTTCCCTGTTATCATTCATCCTTGCGATATGCCCCATCCAATTCCCCCTTAATATACATATTCATTCTATTACACCTGTCACTTTTGATCTTTTTTGTACCTCGATGTTAAAAATACGATCTTGGAGTCTAAGAATTAGCATTCTCTCCTCGTTTTTGGAAATGATCAGCGGCATATGACAGAATTAGATCATTAAGCATTTCCCTTAATAAATCATTAACATAGAGAATAAATAAAATTGGTCATAATATCGTATTTTGCGTACACAAATTATTATTTTATTATATTCACATTCACTATCATTTATTCTTATTTTCTGTTGTCTATTATCAACTTATCAGATCATGAGCTTTTTATCTTACTCTAATATAATATAATTTATCTAATAAACTTTTATGGTTAACAGTATCAAATGCTTTTGCCAAATCTAGAGAAATGACCAGCATCGGCTAACTTTTGTCTAATTTTGTATAAATTATGTTAGGAGCGTTACTTAGAGCGCCTTTTGTGCTTCTATTTTTGACAAATCCAAATTGTTTTTCAGAAATTTCATTATTCTCTTTCATGAAATCAAATATTCTATTATAAATTATTTTTTAAGATATTTTCGGAATGTTTGAGGTCAGTGAAATTGGTCTATAGTTTTTTTTAACCTTGTCTACTAGAAGATTTATGTATATGTACATTTCTGCTTTTTTAAGAACCGGCCAAGTAGCCTGTTCAATGTACATATTGGAAATGTGAATGAACGGCTCTGTAATATACAGTAACTCACAGCTTAAATGATGCAGTCGCTATAAGAAAAGACTAACTGGTCTCAGTGCCTCTTTATTTATTTGGAAAAAAAAACAACTTATTAAAATTAAATTAGTAAAGAGTCTTCTAAAAAAGTACGAATTACTTTTTGTCTTAAATATGCCTTACTTAATTAACAATAAATAATTAAATTATATGCGATTTTAAACGTCACAGCTTAAATGATGCAAAATTCAATTTACCAAAATTATTAGAGAAAACAAACTATAGAATTTGAAATAAGCCTGCTAATATGTGGTCGGGCCTCCCTCATTATCAATAACGGCTTGTAATCTTCTGGACATTGATTCAACTAACTTTTTTAGTATATTCCGGGGAAATAATGTTCCATGTTCCAGTAATTTTTACTTTTAATTCAATTTTATTTAATATTTGGGCACTATTTACTTTATTTTTTAATGTCAGCCACAAATTTTTAATTACATTTAAGTCTGGTGACTGGGCTGGTGTTTTAATAACATTTGGACAGTTATAAAGCAACCAACTGCGGACTCGAAATGATGTGTGCTTTGGATCATTGTCGTGATAGAACCGATAATTGTTTTCAATATCTAATTTTTGGGCACTAGCGACGAGATGCTGCCTTAGTATATTCAAGTACACATATTGGTTCATATCCCCTTCGACGAAATGCATGTTACCTACTCCTGCAGATGACATACAGCCCCATAACATCACTCCACCTCCACCGTGCTTTACCGTAGCTTTCATATTTTTCAATTTTAATTCTTGATTTTTTTCCATCGGACCGAAATAAGTTTATTTTGGTCTCATCATCAAATATTACTGAATTCCAGAAGTTCAAGTCTTTATTGATATGCTCTCTGGCAAATTCCAATTTCACGCGTCTATTTTTTTGGCTAATGAAAGGTTTATTTCTAGCAGTTCTAGATTTCTCTCAGAAGTTGTAGTTCGACGACCCATTCTTAAACAATTTCGTTTTATTGAATGAAAAAATGTCAAACTAAACAAAAAACAATTGCACTAAGAAATCAAAGCAACGCCGCCTTCGTAAATTTCAAAATGCGATAAGTTTTGACCCCTCTTGTTATTTTGCATCATTTAAGCTGTGACGTTAAAATTGCATATGATTTGAATAATTATTTATTGTTAATTAAGTAAGGCATATTTAAGACAAAAAGTAATTCACACTTTTTTAGAAGACTCTTTACTAATTTATTTTCAATTTTTCAATAAATAAAGAAGCACTGAGACCAGTTAGTCTTTTCTTATAGCGACTGCGTCATTTAAGCTGTGAGTCACTGTATGTGGATATTATTTTTAAATTTTTGTGCTAATCTTCCTCCTTGATCTCCATTGTATCTATTATCAGTAAGCTTGAGAAAACTTGAATTTGGATTCATTGGCGGCATTTTTTTATGGTATTTCAGTTTTTTCACTTAATTTTTTACCCATTTCACAGAAATACGTATTCATACTATTTGATATTTCAGTGCTGTTTGTTATTTTTTGATCATTGTCATCTATTATATGACTGATATTACTGTCTTCCCTCCATTTTTTATTGACTTTTGTATTAATAATATCCCATAACTTTCTAAAATTATTACTATTTTTTTCAATTAGACTTTTGTCATACTTCTTTTAACTCCTACTATGACTTTACTTAAAATCTTATTACAGTTTTTATTTTTAATTTTTAGCATTTCATTATTTGGTTGTAATTTCCATATATTATACAACCAACGTTTCTGTTGTTTCACAGGATTACTCTTGTGATCCTTTTTCTTGTATTTAATTTTAGCCATTTCTATCCAATTTGTAACTTCGCTTATTAATAATTCAGTAGTAACATTAGGACCTTGTTTTGATACAATTGTGTTCCAGTTCCTAGCACTGGTTATATTTATCAACTTTTTGTAATCTATAGAAGTCTTGATTTTTGTGTTTGATATTTTTTTTTTATTATTTTTACAAATAGTGGATAGTGATCTGTGAATGAGTTTGTAAGTGGGCAACTTCTCGTATTAATTATATTTGTTTTATTGAATACATGATCAATGCAGGTTCCATTTTCATTATTTTCAAAAGATCTTGATATGCTTTGAAAACCTGGAGCGAAAAAATTTTCTAAGAAATTATTCAAAAATTCTGGAGTAAACACATGGAGTTCCAGTAGTTTAATATTAAAATATCCTGTAATGAACTGATTCTTAGTGTTCTTTTTGTATGTTAATAATGTTTTTATATTTCTTATGAACTCTGTTTTAGATAGACCATGAGATCTGTACAATACAGAGATTTCAGTATCGCCACCATCACCCATTCTTATACAAGTATGGAATATTTTTAGACGTCAAATCTCGATTGTTTCTCTATTAAGTTATCTTTAACATATATAACTACGCCATTTGATTTATTATTCCTGCTGTTATTATTATATTCTGGTAAATCAAAGAAACTGTAGTATTCTAGATACGAAGTTTCGGCACATACCATACAATGTAGAGTAGTTTGATTTTCAAGCTCTCAATAAAGACTTCTAGTTTAGTGAAGTTAGCATTAAGACTCCTCATGTTAATATATAGTATTAAGTTATTTGATATGTTTTTATTAAGAGCATGATCATTACAGAAAATAGTTTCTTTTAGTATTTTGTAAATTGTTCACCTCTCCGCCTGAGTATGGATTTTACCCTTTCTCATATCCTGGGAATACCGGCGGGGATGTCGTAATACCCGTCAACATTGTCCAAGTACCGTATGCATTTTTGTATTTCACAGTACCTTTTAGATAACGCTGTAGTGCTGCTACGGACGTTATTGCAATTCTGCAAACAACTACTACCTATGTTAGTGGCCAGGCCAAATATACTTAAATAAATTAATAAATAAAGTATATCAACCTGCTGGGATTGGAACCCGAGATCTTCTGCACCGCGAGCAAGTACGACGCCACGGAGCCATGGACCGCCACTATAGATAGATCCTTTTTTTTCTTGTAGAGGGATAAAAGGATAATTTGAGAAAAAGAAACCGTTAGGTTCTATAGAAAGTACAGTTTGTACATTTTTTGAGAATTTCTTTCTGGGTGATGTGCGTAGAGACCTTTTAAATATCTCCTAAGATAGCTTGGACATGAGACTCGCAATAAACGATGGCACCATATAAGGAAGAGCAATTCTGGATTTTGATTAAAGTAAATTATTATATATTGTCAACAATGTTTGAATCAGTGACGGATCCCTTATAAAGTGTGGTGGTCATCAGAATAACACTGATATTGAGAAAGGAAAACAGTGAAAATTTTTCGGAACTGTATGTGTTGACTTTTTAAGCTCATAAAAATACTACTGTGATAAAAAAATAGTAAGACTTTTGAAATAAAACGCAAACGGGTTATTTATTTTTTCAGATTTATTTCGTCCCCTTCAAAGTAATCCCCCTTGGATACAATGCATTTATGCCAACGTTTTTTCCAGTCTTCGAAAAGGTTGTCGAATTCGATTTCTGAAATGGCCTTTACAGCCTTCTTCGATTCGGTTTTAAACTCCCAATCGACTCAAAACGATGTCAACGAAACGGTTTTTTGAGTTTAGGCCAGCAATCCGACGGAGCTAAATCAGGCGAATAGGACGATTGCGCAATGATATGAGTAGAATTTTTGATGAAAATGTCGCGAAGAACCAATGCTGGGTGGAAGGCGCATTATCGTGATGAAAAAACCAAGAGTTGTTGGCCCATAATTCCGGCCTCTTGAGACGACGACGTTTTGATAGTCAGAAATCATGGTTTCACAGATATTAACACGACGCTCTTTATCGAAAAAATTGAGTGTTCTGGTATCAAACGAGAGGATACGCGTTTGAGGCCCAAGTTGTCTTTTAAAATCGATTGAATTGACCCAAATGATAAGTGATGTCAACAAGGTCTCTAACTCTCACTCGACGATTTTTGAGCACTAAATCCTTGATTTGCCTACCTCATCGGTAGATGTTGAAGGACGACCAGGACGTTCATCGTCCTCCACACGTTCTCTGTCTTCTTTAAACAATTTATACCAATCAAAAACACTTGCTCTGGATAGAGCATAATCACTAAATGACTTTTTTATCATTTCGAACGTTTAGGAAGCCGAAAAAAAAAAAAAACCATTTTTAAAACAAAATTTAATGCAATTTGTTTGCTGAATTTTTTCACTCATGTTAAAAATCGAAAAACGCACTTTTGTTGTTCAACGAATGCAAGCGAATCTTATTAACTACTGACACTATGGTCTTAAAATTTGACACAGATGGCAGTTAAGGTCCTACCAACCTAACGAAAAAAAATTAATCCGATTTGGAAATGCCCGGGCGATTTAAATTTAAAAGTCTTACTATTTTTTGATTTCAGTAGTAATTTAGTAAATTAATAAAGCAAACTTAATTATCAATTTATTTAAAAATAAATTTGGTTTTTATTTTTTTTTATGCCTGGGATAAGATTTTTCCCGTCTGTGTGCACGTGCATCTTCTAAATATTTAAACTTCCATGATCTGCTAATGATATACGTAATAAGTAAAATACTACTATTGGTTTTGAAGGCCGGCCTGCCTTCTATCGGGGGTAATTTACGACCATAGAACGATAGAGGAATTGTTCAGTGAGTTGCTCGCAGTCACCTCTAGGTAGCGCTTGTGTCATAGTTCCACCTCACATATACAAAGATGAATATCTACAACTGAAATTGAGCAAAGTCCATATTTCAGCAGTTATTCACTGTTTTTCCATCTGTCAGTCCATCTCGGGACGCGTTTCGCCCTATCACGGCTCATCGGCCGAGCTAGGTTCGTCAGAAAAAGAAAAAAACCGGTCAAGTGCAAGTTGAACTTGCACAATTAGTGTTCCGTACGTTGATTGTTTTTAAAATAAAAAATTTTGTTAGGGTGGTATAAAATGATCAGTGACTTTACAAAACACACCCCAAATGAGTTTTCAACAAAGTTTGTTTCCAATCTTTATTGAAAACTGGTGACCTTGAAATTTTTGGTTTTTTATATACCAGATAAATTATTAAAGGTAATGATAATTTTCGTTCAATCTATACCTCGTGGAGAATATTCCAGGATTTTTTAAAAATTTTTGATCAGTACTTTTTGAGATAAGGTAGGGGACAGCGATTTTTCACGATTTTTTAAAAGTAATACGAAGAAAAGTGTGCACAAGTATTACATTATATATATATTTTTTACTCGTGTTTTCACAAGCTTTCATTTGACACCACACTCGATGACTTAGTAAAAAATTTTTTTTTTCACTTCCTATTTCACCCCTCAAAACGAATCCCTTAAGTCAAAATTTATGTTACGGTGGTATAAAATGATCAGTGACTTCACAAAACACACCCCAAATAAGTTTTCAACAATGTTTATTTCCAAACTTTACTGAAAATTGATGACCATGAAATTTCTGTTTTTTTTTTATATACCAGATAAATTATTACAAGTAATGCACTCGTGATAATTTTCGTTCAATCTACACCCCGTGGAGAATATTCCAGAATTTTTTCATAATTTTTTGATAAGTACTTTCCGAGATAAGGCGGGTGGACAGCGATTTTTTAAAAATAATACAAAGAAAAGTGCGCGCAAGTATTATATTATATATATATATATATATATATATATATATATATATATATATATATATATATATATGTATATTTTACTCGTGTTTTCACAAGCTTTCATTTGACACCTCACTCGATTACCTAGTAAAAATTTTTTTTTTCACTTCCGATTTCACCCCCCAAAACTAACTCCTTAAGTCAAAGTTTAACTTTCAAAACTACATGGCTCTGATGAGGCCATCAATTCCTATATTACTACCAAATTTCAACTTTCTATGACAAATAGTTTCGGAGAAAATCGGGTTTGACAGACGGACAGACACCGAAGTGATCTTATAAGTGTTCCGTACGGAACACTAAAAAAATCAAAGTATTTCTCACAGTACTAGTGCAAGGAATAAGTAAGATATTATAAATTGGAGGCCTGGATGCTGTCAGTCAAGCCGTGATATTAAAAAATATCGATCAGAGAATTGGCCAATTATAATTTACCTTGACGAAACATGGTTCGATACCCATGACACTGTGCAAGAAGGGTGGGTTGACAGCAATACAAAATGTCAGACTAACGCACCTTCAAATAAAGGTAAACGAACAACCATTTTATATGCTGGATCTGAAAAGGGCTGGGTTTCAAATTGTCTACTATTATCTGCAAAAAACAAAAGATTTTAGTTTGGACTATCACGAAGACACGACCGCAGAACTTTTTGAAAATTGGTTTCAAAATTCCCGTTTGCCAAATGTTCCCGAACAGAGTGTTATAGTTATGGACAAAGCAAGTTACCATAGTCGCCTACTAAATAAGGTTCCTAATGCAGCCAACACCAAATCGAAAATACAGGAATATATGTTAGAAAATGCGTTACTAAATGAATTGACAGATGACAGTAGAGTGAATAACTGCTTAAATATGGACCTTATTCAATTTTAGTATTTGGTATAGATAATGATATATCTAGCATATTTTTTTTGGGTTATCGTTCAATATTTAAGAATATTTTCAGTATTTACATTCAAAATATTCAACGTAAATGATGCCGACTGAACGCAGTATAATCATAGGCCAAATGTAAAAAAAATCATTTGTAATTCGACCGGTATAAACAATTCAAAAGCTTTCTCAAGATTGACATTTAACGGAAGTGTTTCGCCAAAAGCTTCATGTATAGGGATTTTCTCTCACTTAGGTGGATGTGTCTTAACAAATGGGTTGTTGTGCTGTTCTCATAAATCACCTTAAATGCTCTAATAACTTCTTAACACCTTACAGAAGGTATATTGCCTCAGTAGCAAATGAAAATAAATTCTAGGGCTTTGGGAGATGGACTTGTTTCAAGAGAGACAACTGATTTAAAAACAAATTGGTATTTCAAATCCTAAAAAAAATCTTAGATAACATTTAAGAGAGCACACAGTAATATTTAAATAAAAAGATTTTGGGCTACCAAGTATTAAAAAAATCGACGAAATTATGTATAATTTTTTCATTTGATAGACACTGATAATAAAATAATATTGTTTTAAACTAAACCCGTAGGCTGAAAAGGTTTTGGTCTGATACATAGATGTCGCCCTTTTCAAAAAATCTATATGATTTTTAGAAAGTACGAACTTTCAAACGATACGTGTCAAAACTTCATGACATTTGGACGATTAGTTTACAATTTACAGTGGTTTTAGTGACGCAACTTTTGATATTTTCAAAACAATGGAAAAAATCGAACTGACAGGTGTTTTTTGATGGGAAAAAAATACCGTTTAAGCAAAGCAATGGCTTGATGAGTGTTACGGGGACTTTGCTCCTGGAAAATCACTCATCATTTACTGGTATGCTGAATTTAAACGCGGTCGTATAGATACAAATGATGCTGAACGCTCTGTGTTCAGTGGTTACACCGGAAAAAAAAAAAAAAAATCCACAAAATTGTAAAAGTGAAATTGCGTGAGACTGATATCCTAAAGAACATGTTGCTCATATTTTGCATGAACGGGCATCAGAAAGCTCTGTTCCAAATTGGTACCGCGTTTGCTCACAGTGGACCAGAAACAACAACGTGTTGATGATTCTGAGCGCTGTTTGGACCTGTTTAAGTGCAACAAAATAGATTTTTTGATGCGATATGTGCCAATGGATGAAACATGGATCGACCACTACACAGTGGAATCAAATCGGTGGTCAGCTGACCGGACAGCAGCCGGTGAGAGCCGCCCGAAGCGACCAAAGACACAACAGTCGGCTGGGAAGGTTTTGGCCTCTGTATTTTGGGATGCGCATGGAATAATTTTCATCGACTACGCTGAGAAGGGAAAAACCATCAATAGCGAATATTATATAAAGTTATTGGTGCGTTTGAAGGCAGAAATTGCAAAGAAACGGCCCCAAATGAAGAAGAAAAAAGTACTCTTTCATCAAGACAATGCACCGTGTCACAAGTTAATGGTTACGATGGCAAAATTGCATGAATTGAAGTTCGAATTGCTTCCTCATTCGCCGTATTGTCCAGACTTAGCCCCCAGCGACTATTAGCTATACGCAGACCTCAAAAAAATGCTCGCGGGAAAGAGGTGAGGCGTATTTTGAAGGAAAAAAACAAATCCTTCTACAAAAAAGGTATAGAAATATTAGAAAAGCGTTGGACTGATTGTATCGCTCTTGAAGGAGGATATATTGATGAATAAATTCGAATTTTGCAAAAAAAATTAAGTAGCTACACCAAAATTTTTTCTGCCTACGTGTTACACCTTCTTATAGTGCCTGTAAAAATCATATATTAGAATGAATGATATATTTTTCGTGTGTTTCATTGAACTACAGGCGTAATTAAAGGTTAATTCTTACTAGTGAATACTAACTATCAACGCCGGTGTACCCCAAGGCTCCATACTGTCTCCTACTCTCTTTCTCATTTATATTAACGATCTGCTGGACCGAGAATCCAATATACAGCTTTGCAGATGACAGTACACTTATCTCTTCATTCACTTTGAACGCTTGGACATCGGCTACTCAGACGAATATCCGCAGACAGCAGGAAGTCATTCAACTTAACAAAGACCTGGAAGAAATTCTATCTTGGGCTGACAGTAACCAAGTGGAATTTAACGCTACAAAAACCCAGGCGGCAGTTTTTTCTGAAAAAGTTAACGTTGCTGAACCCGACATAGTTATGTCGGGGCACTCCATTCCCCTAACATCGTCACTCAAATTATTGGGCGTTAATTTGGGAGCAAATATGTCCTGGCATGAACATGTTGCAGGCATAGCAAGGAGAGCTTCTCAGAAGTTGGGAATATTATTTCGAACCAGAATGCTTTACACTTCACAACAAGTGTTAATTCTTTACAAAGCTCAAATTCGACCAGCTATGGAATACTGCTCCTATGTTTGGGGCTTCGCTCCCAAACATACACTGCATTTGTTGGATTCTATTCAGAGAAGAGCTGTTCGTCTGATTGGAGACCCGGAACTGACAGGTGGCCTTGATTCGCTGGAACATCGAAGAACGGTTGGCGACTTGAGCCTATTCTACAAGTATTTTCATGGAAAGTGTTCGAAGGATGTGGCCCGCTTAATTCCTCCCAGAGCGGTGCATGTTAGAAGTACACGTCACGCTAATACTTCACATCCGTATGAGGTTCAGCTTGTTACTCCTCGTACGACGCTTTTCAAGCAGTCATTTATATGGAGAACATCATCCCTTTGGAATAATTTGCCCAGGACCGTGTTTCCCACCGAGTACAATTTACAGCGATTTAAGAACAACGTGAATCGCTTTCTCCGCACACGTGTCGCTCCTGTAGCGCTTTAGGGACTTCCCTGTAGCATGTGTGCTAAACCCATAATAAAAAAAAAAATAAAATAACACCTCTACTTAACAGCCACCTTGCAGGCTACAGAGTCATGAAAAAAAAGTCTCTAGCATTATTCGACTTTAATCTTGTTTTTGGTTGGTAATAGAAATGAAAGTAATATAACGTCTTGATTTGATTGCAGTTGCAGTTACTTGATGGAAATTCATAATAATTGAAATAAACATTTATTTTAGTTCTAAAATCGACAACTATCTTATAACAATTGTTTCGGTAATATTATGATTTGTTAGTTACAGATTATCTGAAGAAGGTACTGTGTAGCGAAACAATTGTCATAATTTATAAAATAATTTAATTCAAAGTACGATGGTAGGATACAACGAATTGTACTAAATTCTTTCCTTTTGTTTGTCAATCCTAGCCTGACTGACGAGCTGTGATACGGCGAAACGCGTCTCAGGATGGATTTGACGAAGAAGAAAACAGCTGGTAAACTGCTGAAGTATGGACTTGGTCCATTTTCAGTTGTCTTACATTAACTAATTCAGTACTTCAGTTAAAACTGAAAATAATGAAAAATAATACGTTTCAAATTACTCGACTCTAACAGTAGTGAAGGGAACATATAAAATGATATACACCAAGCAATTCTTCTAACCCCCTCCCCACTTCTGCGATCCCTTTTATCTGTGACTACCAATAATTAAGCTTGAAATGTATTTTGATCCAGGCCTAGATTTTCTCTCTACGAAACTGTTCGAACGAGAAGTACTGGGTAAATAATAAGCGGTCAGGTGCAAGTTGGACTTACATAATTAGTTAATTAGGTCCTTGACATGTATAGTAAGATCCATTATGTATTTTCACATTTTTTCTTAGTCAATAATGTAAAATAGTTATAGCTTCTCAGCTTCCTACCAGCCAATAAATGAATCTAGTTCAATCTAGAATCTAGTAGTAAAAGTTTAAAACAAATATTTACTACCTAAATAGTTGTTTAATTGTAAATAAATAAAATAATTATTAATAGTTATTTTGTCTCGGTACCTATTCTTTAGTCACCAGTCATCATTAAAATTTATTTTATTTGTGATCGGCTTAAAACACTAATGTACTGAAAAGTATATGAGTATATTACTGATTGCACCGTATGATGTGATGTGTATTGATATTTTGTACTTCTTAGTCCCGGTTAAATTCACAACTTTCGACGAAAAACAGTATTACGCTCTCCCCAAAAAGTAACTCCCTAAGTCAAAATTTTACTTTCAACACTACTGATTGGGTAGTCAATTATTATATTTTTGGTAAATTTCAACTTTCTATGTCAAATAGTTTCGGAGAAAATCGTGTGTGACATACAGACGGACACCGAAGTGATCCCATAAGTGTTCCGTACGGAACACTCTAAGAGTAGTGAACGGAACATACACCAAGCAATTCCTCTAACCCTCTCCCCACTTCTGCGATCCCTTTTATCTGTGACTACCAATAATTAAGCTTGAAATGTATTTTGATCCAGGCCTAGATTTTCTCTCTACGAAACTGTTCGAACGAGAAGTACTGGGTAAATAATAAGCGGTCAGGTGCAAGTTGGACTTACATAATTAGTTAATTAGGTCTTTGACATGTATAGTAAGATCCATTATGTATTTTCACGTTTTTTCTTAGCCAATAATATAAAATAGTTATAGCTTCTCAGCTTCCTACCAGCCAATAAATGAATCTAGTTCAATCTAGAATCTAGTAGTAAAAGTTTAAAACAAATATTTACTACCTAAATATTTGTTTAATTGTAAATAAATAAAATAAAATTATTTTGTCTCGGTACCTATTCTTTAGTCACCAGTCATCATTAAAATTTATTTTATTTGTGATCGGCTTAAAACACTAATGTACTGAAAAGTATATGAGTATATTACTGATTGCACCGTATGATGTGATGTGTATTGATATTTTGTACTTCTTAGTTCCGCTTAAATTCATAACTTTCGACGAAAAACAGTATTACGCTCTCCCCAAAAAGTAACTCCCTAAGTCAAAATTTTACTTTCAACACTACTGATTGGGTAATCAATTATTATATTTTTGGTAAATTTCAACTTTCTATGTCAAATAGTTTCGGAGAAAATCGTGTGTGACATACAGACGGACACCGAAGTGATCCCATAAGTGTTCCGTATGGAACACTCTAAGAGTAGTGAAGGGAACATATAAAATTATATACACCAAGCAATTCCTCTAACCCCCTCCCCACTTCTGCGATCCCTTTTATCTGTGACTACCAATAATTAAGCTTGAAATGTATTTTGATCCAGGCCTAGATTTTCTCTCTACGAAACTATTCGAACGAGAAGTACTGGGTAAATAATAAGCGGTCAGGTGCAAGTTGGACTTACATAATTAGTTAATTAGGTCCTTGACATGTATAGTAAGATCCATTATGTATTTTCACGTTTTTTCTTAGTCAATAATGTAAAATAGTTATAGCTTCTCAGCTCCCTACCAGCCAATAAATGAATCTAGTTCAATCTACAGTCCCTGGCCAAATTATTAGACGCACTGTATTTTTTTTAGGAATTTTATGTTTCTTAAGAGTTTTTATGCAATAATGGTATATTTAAACTACAATATTATTGATTTTTATTTAAAAGAATTGTTGTAGACTACATATTTGTATTTATTTTTAACATATGGTAACACTGTGTTGACAAAGTGATACATGAACGTAAACAAGTACAAATCTGTATCAGTCGCGATCGGAATCGAGTCAGGTACGGACGTGTTTCTGTGGCTTTATGGACTGTGATTGTTTGTTTAACAGTTTTATACTACTCAGTTATTAGTTTATTTTGTATGCAGTGTTTTAAAAAAGTAATTGGACTATTTTCATTATGGGTAGAAAAGGCGATCTTTCACCACGTAAAAAAGCTGAAGTGAAGGCCCTTGTGATTGCGAAAACATTTACAAACCGAGAAATATCACGAAGATTGGAGGTTTCTGAAGCTAGTGTACGACGCATAAAAAAGAAAATTGAGTCAGGGAAGGAATTAAGCCCGAAAAGAAAGAAAAGATGCGGTAGAAAACCAATTTTCACTCCACGGTCAGAGAGATGTTTGAAGAAAATTTGTGTAGAAAACAGATTTGCTACCACAAAGGTAATAAAATCACAACTCCAGGATGCTAGCGTAAATGCTTCTGAGCGCACTGTTCGAAGAAAATTGAAAGAATTAGATTTTAAGGCCTGTCGCCCCGCCAGGAAGCCCAAGTTAACAGCTGCAATGAAAGCAAAGCGCCTGAAGTGGGCCAAACAATGGCAAGACAAAGATGTGGACTTCTGGAGATCGGTAAGATACAGCAATTTAATCAATAATTGATACGTTATGATCATTTTCAGTTAAATAAAGCAAATAAACATGGAAGTTTATATATTTTTCCTATTTTTGACAGGTCTGCTTCAGTGACGAAAGCACATTCGAAATTTTGCAGAATAAAGCTCAGTATGTGCGTCGTCGTCATGGAGAAAAGTTTCATCCTGATTGTGTCGTCCCGACGTTTAAACATCCCACCCAAGTGATGATTTGGTCAGTCATCAGCGGCAAGGGCACTGGACGTCTGTACGTCGTCAAAGGAATAATGAGGCAAGATCAGTACAAAGAAGTATTACAAAATCGGTTGATTCCGCAGCTCAGAGAATGGTTTCCAAATGGGGAACCATTCACTTTCATGCAAGATGGAGCTCCCTGCCACACTGCTCGGTCTGTTAAAGCTTTTTTGGCAGAAAAAAATATCCCTCTGTTGGATTGGCTAGGGCTAGCCCTGATATGAACCCCATTGAAAATGTGTGGGAGCTGATGAAAAGAGAAGTGGCTAAAGATGTGATTACCAACAAAACCCAGCTCCTAGAAAAGATTATTCCTGTGTGGAATCATCATCCTCAAATGCAGGAGACAGTACAATCTTGCATTGATAGCATGCCGCGCAGAATTAAAGCTTTGATAGCGGCTAAAGGTGGCTCAACTAAATATTGACTTTTATTAACATTAATTTCACTTTTCTTTAAAACTTAATAAACTTATGCTTTTCTAAATTAATGCTGTTTTATTTATGTCAAATAAATAGGTAATTGATTGGATAATATAAAAATAAAAAACAAATCAATTTAAAATAATAAAACGGTACAATATCACTCGGTAATTAATATTTTACATGAAATCTTGCAGTGCGTCTAATAATTTGGCCAGGGACTGTAGAATCTAGTAGTAAAAGTTTAAAACAAATATTTACTACCTAAATATTTGTTTAATTGTAAATAAATAAAATAATTATTAATAGTTATTTTGTCTCGGTACCTATTCTTTAGTCACCAGTCATCATTAAAATTTATTTTATTTGTGATCGGCTTAAAACACTAATGTACTGAGAAGTATATGAGTATATTACTGATTGCACCGTATGATCTGATGTGTATTGATATTTTGTACTTCTTAGTCCCGGTTAAATTCACAACTTTCGATGAAAAACAGTATTACGCTCTCCCCAAAAAGTAACACCCTAAGTCAAAATTTTACTTTCAACACTAGTGGTTGGGTAATCAATTATTATATTTTTGGTAAATTTCAACTTTCTATGTCAAATAGTTTCGGAGAAAATCGTGTGTTTTTTCTTAGTCAATAATGTAAAATAGTTATGGCTTCTTAGCTCCCTAATAGCCAATAAATGAATCTAGTTCAATCTAAAATCTAGTAGAAAAAGTTTAAAACAAATATTTACCACCTAAATATTTGTTTAATTATAAACAAACAAAATAAAATTATTTTGTCTCGGTACCTATTCGTTAGTCACCAGTCATCATTATTAGTTATTTTATTTGTGATTGGCTTAAAACACTAATGTACTGAAAAGTACATGAGTGTATTACTGATTGCACCGAATACGTATTGATATTTTGTAGCTCTTAGTCCCGGTTAAATTTACAACTTTCGACGAAAAACAGTATTACGCTTTCCCCAAAAAGTAACTCCCAAAGTCAAAATTTTACTTTCAACACTACTGGTTGGGTCATCAATTATTATATTTTTGGTAAATTTCAACTTTCTATGGCAAATAGTTTCGGAGAAAATCGTGTGTGATATACAGACGGACACCGAACTGATCCCATAAGTGTTCCGTACGGAACACTAAAAACGTTTCTATCTTTTGATTGAATATTTTTAAATAAGTCTCGTTTATTTGAAGTGCAAGTGGTTGAGCTGTATAAAAATGCTCATGTATGTAAATCGCTAATATTTTAAATCAAAATAGTAAAATTCAATTCAAAACATCCAATTACCCTTATTAAATTGACCTTCTAATAGGCACGACCTCAATTCATTAGTGTAAAAATAGTCCATATTTAAAACTGTAATTTTAAATGAAATGAAAGATAAAATAAACACAGGGCCAATCTATTTATGCTTCGCATTAATCAAAAGCCTCCTTTTCCAGAATTTCACACTATTTAAAATTTTCCTTATCCATTCGACGCTACGAGGTTGGTACTATAAATATGTCAGTACGTGCAGTTAGGGCTGAAACATTTATTCCCGAGGACAGATAGTTTATTTACATCCAAATTGTAGAGTGTAAAATTTATCGTGGAGTAAATATAAATAATTAAAGTATAATTGTTTGAGTTTAAAATGAAATTTATTGAGTATGCTTTCTGTTTTGAAAGAAACATTTTACAATGGAGTATTTATAAGTCATTTTGAAAAATTATGAAAAAAAAAATTATTTTAAACAATTATTTCAGCTTTTTTACAAGTTAGTTATACAGTGAATATATATCGTACAAATTTAATTAATAAAAATCTCGTAGGATGACTTTTTCAGAAATATAATACTTTTCTCAGAGGGAGAAGTAAAAAAATTGGTAAAACAATTTACCCAATACTTTCCTGGCAGACACGTAGTTCTAAAATAAGTACTGAATTTGGGAAGAGAAGGGCCAGATCTGATGAATATAGCGGATGAGGAAGCAGCTCATAACCCAATTGGTCCAATTTCACCATCGACTTTATGGCATTGTGAGGTGGTATTATCTTGGTGAAATAACATTTTTTTTCGCTAAATGCGGCCTTTCTTTCTTGATTTCATCTTTCAAAAGGTGCAATAAACCAACATAATAGTCTTTCTACTCAGTATATATAACCACTACACCAAACACTTTATTTTTGCACTCGACGCGCGTTTCGCTAACCATGTTAGCTTCATCAGGAGCGATGATTGACTAAAGCTAAACTACAAATCTACCCTATTTATACTTAGCCTAACTCTTGAATTACTCAAGCGGAACTAATTACATAGGCGAGGCCATTAGTTCCGGTCAAGTAATCAATAGAGGGGACTATAAGGAATAGGCCCTCTGTCTTTATTTAAACTACTTTTACATTTTATAATTTCCATACTTTCGTTTGCGTTCAACAATCTCCTATCAGATACATTTTTTATTAATCTTAGATTATCTAATGTTACACTATGATCAGCTTCAAGGGCATGTTCGGCAATGCTAGACTTTTCTGTTCTACGGTATTTTAGGTGTGCTAAATGTTCTTTAAATCGTGTTTTAATTGACCTTTTAGTTTGCCCAACATACTTTTTGTCACAATCATTACAACTAATTTCATAAATTCCACTTTTCTCACAATTAGGAATCTTTGGGATTTCCTAAGATATTCCTCAGATTGTCTGATGACTTGTAGACTAAGGTGAGGCCTACCTTATTAAATACCTTATTGAGTCCCTTGCTATATTTTGGATTATATGGTATGGAGACATACTTGCTGTTTTTTTTTTTTTCGCATTTTCTTCGCGTGTAAAAAAGGTGGAATTCTTAATATTAAATCTAAACTTATTTATTAGCTCATTTACTAAGTCATCGTCATAACCATTAACTCTAGTTATATTTCTAATACGATTCCTTTCTTTATTAAAAGTGACCAACGATGAACTAAAAAATGTAATGAGTAATTCAAGGGTTAGGCTAAGTATAAATAGGGTAGATTTGTAGTTCAGCTTTAGTCAATCATCGCTCCTGATGAAGCTAACATGGTTAGCGAAAGACGCGTCGAGTGCAAAAATAAAGTGTTTGGTGTAGTGGTGATATATACTGAGTAGTATCATTGTGCCAAACATTCCACATTCCCAACTTAGATAATAGTCTTTGGTGACAAGGCCGGCCCTAGTTTTTTTGCCGCCGTAGGCAAACTCAAAAAATGCCGCCGCACCCAAGTTTAAAGAAAACTAACCAGGAAAATGACATATAATTGAATTAAGACAATAATACTAAGACAGATGTACGTGGTAGTATCCATTGTATCAAAACTTGAAATTCTGTTCCTGGCTGGGATTACTCGCAATTTCATCTATATTACTGGTGTCGTCTTGATAATCCAAATCAAAATTGACGGTAGTGTTCAGATCCCGGCAACCACTTGGCTCTGTTTTGTTTGGAACTACTTGCATCTTTTAAGAAGCTATGCAACGCTCCTACCTGCTTTTGACGCTGGGGTTGCTTTTCCAATCTCTTTTTTTATATTGACTCCCAGATAGCCTTTTTCTTCCATCAGACATTTTAAAACAAAACAATCTATTTAAGTATCTGATACCGTAATACGACCAAGAACTTAAAAATTGTCCCAACAGAGGGGGGAACCTAATCATAAAATTTACATTTAACAATAACGAATTTAATTATATAAAAACAACACTATGTTTTAATTTCCAATATATTTAAAGTCACTTGACAATTGTTTCACCATACAATGGCTTCTTCAGAAGTTTTTTTTTTTTTTTTTTTTTTTTTTTTTTTACTTCTGAAGAAGCCATCGTATGGTGAAACAATTGTCAAGTGACTTAAAATTGGAAATTAAAACATAGTGTTGTTTTTATATAATTTTATTATGAATTTATAAAATAAATAATAAAAAAAATAACGAATTTATTAGTACATGTACAAGGTATTATTAGCGTAGAAAAATCTCAAGTACAAAGAATACAATACGTATCTAAAGCCTCTCTTACCTTTTAACAAAATGAAATTGCTACTTTCCACATCCACTACACTTGTAACTAACTACCTCAACCACAACCGAACAGTGATGCATAGATAAAGCATTGTTTTAAATCTGACTCTCTCTTATACGTGAGCGGAAAAAGCTTGTTGAATCCTGTCTGCGGTCTGGCAGAAGCCTGTCTATTCCTGTTGTATCTGATTTTACTACTCACTTATTTTGTAGATTCAAGTATTCGAAATTTATTTTTGTGGGTTGTATTTATTTTTTTTTTTGCCCTCTAGTAGTTCAGGCGGTTTTGCTGCCCATAATTTTGCAGCTGTAAGCAGTTACCTAACATGCCTACCGCCTAGAGCCGGCCCTGCTAGTGATTGTTCGCCCCTTCTCAGGAAAGTCGATCAGTATTATTGCATGCGCATTGCGAATAAACCTTTTCAGCTGTGTTTTTGGACGCTTCCGTCGGCTTTCATGCGATTCCAGCCACTCTGTGGACTGCCTGTTGGATTCAAGCGTGTAGCGGTGGATCTATATGTCGTCCATTGTTACCAATCGACTTCTTTAAATTACGCCGAAACAGTGCCAAACAGCATTCTGAATCTTGGACACGTTGTTGCGTGATCAACCGTGAGAATGCTTGGCGCCCATCGGGCATATGCAAATATTCATGCAAAATATGCCTCACGCATTCTGTGATATCTTCACGATGTCAGCTATCTCTCTCACTTTTATTTTGCGCCCATTCGGAACAATATGGTGGATTTTTTGTGTACTTTTGGAGTGACTGTCTCGTTCGGAACGTGGTACATCATCGGTACTTTTCGAGCCATTTGGGGATTCTGGCTGTATTTTTTTCCATCAGAAAGCAATGTTTAATCAACACATGAAATTCTTTTTGTTCCATCGTTTAGAAAAATTAAAAATAGCATCACTCAAACAGCTGTGCGCGAAGTAATAGACAAAATGTCATGAAAATTTTACACGAATCTTCTGAGAGTTAATACTAACTGAAAATCACATGGTTTTCTTTTTGTTTGTGCTGCCGTCTCGCTGAAAATCTCGGGACTTTTTACCCCACTGTGAATACGCTAAATCATTTTCAAAAAGGTGTACTTTGTATAAAAAAAGAATCATTTTTTTAAACGATAAATAGAGAGAAAAAGAGAGCTTATTGGTCTTAATATAAAATATACCGTCTGTCAAACGTTTGAGTTAAGCATCTTAATGATACTAATGTATTATGTTCTCGTTAAGTTTATACTAAGATCAGCACGTGCAGTTGAGAAATAAAACCAAGATTACTTTGCAAGAAATAAAACCACACTTTCTGACATGATTTATATTTGAATTTATAGCAGAGAACGGATTTATAGCCTAGGATGGGTATTAAAATCAATGTACTAAATGTTCGTTTTGAAAACATAACCTAGCTGAGTATTTGTTAGTCTGTCTGTTAGTTGCCGCGATAACTTCGAGACGAAATAGGATATACGTTACAAATTTTGTATTTTTTTGTAGGTCTAGCACACCTGCTGCGGGGAAATCCCTAAAGCGCTACAGGAGCGACACGTGTGCGGAAAAAGCGATTCACGTTGTTCTTGAATCGCTGTAAATTGTACTCGGTGGGAAACACAGTTCCGGATAAGCCATTCCAAAGGGATGATGTTCTCCATATAAAAGACTGCTTGAAAAGCGCTGTACGAGGAGTAACAAGCTGAACTTCCTACGAATGTGAAGTATCAGCGCGACGTGTACTTCTAACATGCACCGCTCTGGGAGGAATTAAGCGGACTACACGTTGGTCTTGAATCGCTGTAAATTTTACTTGGTCGAAAACACAGTCCTGGGCAAATTATACCAAAGGGATGAGGTTCTTCATATAAAAGACTGCTTGAAAAATGTTATACGAGCAGTAACAAGCTGAACCTCATACGGATGTGAAGTATTAGCGCGACGTTTATTTCTAGCATGCACCGCTCGGGGAGGAATTACTTTTTCATGAAAATACTTGTAGAATAGACTCCAGTCGCCAACCGTTCGTCGATGTTCCAACGAATCAAGGTTGCTGGCCAATTCCAGGAGAATAACTCTCTTCCGAATAGAATCCAACAAATGCAGTGTATTTTTGGGAGCAGAGCTCTAAATATGGGAGCAGTATTCCATCGTTGGTCAAATTTGAGCTTTGTACAGAATTACCAGTTGTTGTGGAGTGTAAAGCTTTCTAGTTTGAAATAATATCCCCAGTTTTTGAGAAGCTCTCTTTGCTATGCTTGCAACATGTTGATGCCAAGACTTATTTGCTCCCAAATTAATGCTCAGCAAATTGAATAACGATGCTAGAGGAATGGCGTGCCCCGTATACGTATATGTCTACGTATATTATTTAGTTTTAGCTTATTATAATCACATTAATTAATGACCTTTTAAAATAGAGCCATTTTAGTTAAAAAAAAAACGATGAAATTTTGAAGAACATTAACAAAACTCGTAACTGCAGTTCTTACTTATTTCCGAACATTTTGTAGCTACAAAGTAAAATAGCTCCAATATGCCAAAATATTTTGTCTAATATGTGATTTCATACATGCTAAGCTGAATCTCAATATTAAATCATCTTAATTTTTAATAATATAATATTAATCGAAATAATCAAAAAAGTGATATACCCTGTACTTTATTACCAAACAAGTTAAAAAAACCGGTCAAGTGCAAGTTGAACTTGCACAATTAGTGTTCCGTACGTTGATTGTTTTTAAAATAAAAATTTTTGTTAGGGTGGTATAAAATGATCAGTAACTTCACAAAACACACCCCAAATGAGTTTTCAACAAAGTTTGTTTCCAATCTTTACTGAAAACTGGTGACCTTGAATTTTTTTTTTTTTATATACCAAATAAATTATTAAAGGTAATGCACTCGTGATAATTTTCGTTCAATCTATACCCCGTGGAGAATATTCCAGAATTTTTTCAAAATTTTTTGATCAGTACTTTTCGAGATAAGGTAGGGGACAGCGAGTTTTTAAAAGTAATACGAAGAAAAGTGTGCGCAAGTATTACATTATATATATATATATATATATATATATATATATATATATATATATATATATATATATATATTTTACTCGTGTTTTCACAAGCTTTCATTTGACACCACACTCGATGACCTAGTAAAAAAATTTTTTTTTCACTTCCGAGATCACCCCTCAAAACAAACCCCTTAAGTCAAAATTTATGTTACGGTGAAATAAAATGATTAGTGACTTCACAAAAGACACCCCAAATGAGTTTTCAACAAAGTTTGTTTCCAATCTTTACTGAAATCTGATGACCTTGAAATTTTTGTTTTTTTATATACCATATAAATTATTAAAGGTAATGCACTCGTGATAATTTTCGTTCAATCTACACCCCGTAGAGAATATTCCAGAATTTTTTTCGAAATTTTTTGATAAGTACTTTTCGAGATAAGGCCCGGGACAGCGATTTTTCGCGAATTTTTAAAAATAATACAAAGAAAAGTGCGCGGAAGTGTAATATTATATATATATATTTTTTACTCGTGTTTTCACAAGCTTTCATTTGACACCACACTCGTTGACCTAGTAAAAAATTTTTTTTTTTTCACTTCCGACTTCACCCCCCAAAACTAACCCCTTAATTCAAAATTTAATTCTCAAAACTACATGGCTCTGATGAGGCCATCAATTCCTATATTATTGCCAAATTTCACCTTTCTATGTCAAATAGTTTCGGAGAAAATCGGGTGTGACAGACAGACAGACAGACAGACACCGAAGTGATCTTATAAGTGTTCCGTACGGAACACTAATAAAAAATACCTTAGCATTACAACTAGAGAATGTAAGGTTCAGGAACACGCGAAAGGTAGTAACGACGAACACAGGAAGTGTCGTCACTTTCCACCAGTTCAAAAGCGCCAATTTTAAAAACATAACTTTAAATTATAACTTGGATTGATTCAGCCGATACTTGGTGGAAATCCATAACTAGAAGTTTTGCAAGAAGTAAAACACTACTAAAATTTCCACTAACCATCTGAAGAAGCTGTCGTACAGCGAAACATGTCATGGTGTTAAAAATAAAAAATTTAGTGGACATTTAAGGAGTGTTTTACTTCTTGCAAAACTTCTTAAATTATAACCTAAATTTTTCTTATGATGCTTTAAAAACAGTAATTCTTTTTATTAACTTTTGCGCTATTAACGCACCTTATTTCTATTAGGTACAGTAATTTTTCAAAATATAGTAACTTACTTAACTATCTTACATTTAATGTCTTGCCACGATCTATCTTAAAATATATTATATTTTTTACTTTGTAATATACCGCAATCCCGATAAAACTAAAATTAAATATGTAAAGAACTTCTCGGTACTTTTTGTTTTTTTTTTATTGTGAACAGCTTTAGCAGCTTCCGAAGAAACTAACCGAAAATACTATTTCATATTTATGAACTGCCAGCCAACATAAATGCCTTTTTATATGCGTTATATGCACTCCTTTATTAAACACCCCATTATTTTTCCTGTCCAAAATCATGACGAGATTTGTAAAACTCCATAAATCTATCATATTCCCTTTTGCTACTTCATACATTACTGGAGATGCCACTTTACGGAACAGAGGCGTAGTTTAAATTTTAAATTTATTTAAAAAGTGCATCAAATTTCTTTTTTTAGGCTAACTAGTTATAACACAACATCAGCCTGCCTTAACTTGCTAGTGGTACTCTGGTGCTATGGCTTATTTGGTAAGTGCAGGGGCGTATACCCTAAAACCGTGAGTTCGAGTCCCACCGACACCGAGAAACTTTTGTAATTCTTTTGTGGTCGCAAAAATATTTACCTTCAAATATTTTTCTGTTTGTTCATGATTTCGGTGCCCTAAACCGATAATACTTTCTTTCATTAAAACTTATTTGCATAGTTTACGTATTCCATACCGTTTCACAAACGGACTAAATACTAAAAACGGTAGCTGAAAGGTTGAGCTTATTTACTGACGATACCATTGCGCGTGATGTATAGGAAATTAAGATTAGTTCTCGATTGAGGTGGGGAAAGCGACGAAACAGATCCCCGATTATATATTTAAGGTTCGCACTTGCCTTGACAAGGTAAGTACTGGATTCATAAAAAGGAGATAAGACATTTTTCCCGTCGGTCTGTTTATCGGTTTGTCTGTCTGAGACATGGATTTTAGATTTGGTACGCCTATAATATTTAAAGTTGGAGAGGAACGAAATGGGTAGGCGTCGATAAATTTTGTATAGTTTTAATCATTTCACCGATTTCCTAAACTTACTTTTCGACGTTTGATTATCAGATTTAAGAGCGTACGCCATTGGGGGCCCTGATGCTATGGGAATACATTAAACTATCATACACTTAGGCACCCTTATTTATTCTTTAGGGCATTCTCCTAAAGTACAACATTAAGAATCTACTTAGTTCACCGACAGAATTAATTAATGGAAAAGTAAGGCGTGGATATGAAAACGGAAGTTGAGATATTAGGTGTTGTTAACATGTTTGAGCGTTTTCTTATATTAGGCTGATTACATTTTTATACGAGAAAATATTCTACTTTTATATTGGTATTTAACAATAAATTTCAGGATTCATCATTAATTTCAATATTTCTGTTTGGGCTATCAGTGGAAAATGCCATAGTCAAATGCCAATTAGAAACGTGGCAATAATCTGTTGAATTAGAAATATTAATAATAAGGAACTGTATTGGCGAAAATAATAAAAATAAATCTTTCTATAGAATGGCAGATAGATAGGTAGATATATGTTACATGACCCACAGATTGCCTCAATGGTTACAGAATTTAGGCCACGTAAGAGTTCGTTAGGCATTTGCCTCATTTTACGTTGGAAAAAGGAAAGTATCTTTCCAGTCTAACTCTCTTTAATACACTTCCGGTCTGAAATTATGGGGAATATCAGATGAATTTGCCTGCCTCAAATGATTGCCGGCAAGACATGATCAAATGAAGAGCTGTTTATTCTTCTTTCAACCACTATAATCTGGATTTTTTTTTATGGGTTTAGCAGGTGCTGCAGGGAAGTTCCTAAAGCGCTATAGGAGCGATATATGTGCGGAAAAAGTGATTCACGTTGTTCTTGAATCGCTGTAAATTGTACTTGGTGGGAAACACAGTCCTGGGCAAATTACTCCAAAGGGATGATGTTCTCCATATAAAAGACTGCTTGAAAAGCGTTGTACGAGAAGTAACAAGCTGATATTCACACGGATGTAAAGTATTAGGGCGACATGCATTTCTAACATGCACCGCTCTGGGAGGAATTAAGCGGACTACATCCTTCGAACACTTTCCATGAAAATACTTGTAGAATAGGCTCAAGTCGCCAACCGTTCTTCGTTGTTCCAGCGAATCAAGGCTGCCGGTCAGTTCCGGGCCTCCAATCAGACGAACAACTCTTCTCTGAGTAGAATCCAACAAATGCAATGTATATTTGGCAGCAGTGCCCCAAACATCGGAGCAGTATTCCATAGTTGGTCGAATTTGAGCTTTATAAAAAATTAACAATTATTGTGGAGTGCAAAGCTTTCTGGTTCGAAATAATATTCCCAACTTTTGAGAAGCTCTCCTTGCTATGCCTGCGCCATATTCATGCCAGGGCATATTTGCTCCCAAATTAACGCCCAACAAATTGGGTGACGATTTTAGCGGAATGGAGTGCCCCACCATAACTATGTCGGGTTCAGCAACGTTAACTTTTTTAGAAAAAAACTGCCGCCTGGGTTTTTGTAGCGTTAAGTTCCACTTGATTATTGTCACCCCAAGATAGAATTTCTTCCAGGTCTTTGTTAAGTTGAATGACTTCCCGCTCTCTGCGGATATTCGTCTGAGTAGCTGATGTCAAAGCGTTCGAAGTGAATGAAGAGATAAGCGTACTGTCATCTGTAAAGCTGTAGATTGGGTTTCCGGTCTTTTTCAGCAGATCGTTAATGTAAATGAGAAAGAGAGTAGGAGATGGTATGGAGCTTTGGGGCACACCGGCTTTGACGATGTGTGAAGGTGTTAGAAAGAAATCCGTCGACTGCTACTCGTAAAAAACGCTTTTCAGACATACCAAAGAGCGTAGTTTAGCCAATAGTCCATCGTGCCAAACACGGTCGAATGCCTTGGATATGTCAAGTGCAACCGCTCGAGATTCTTCAAAGTATTCAATTGGGTTGTTCCAAACATGTGTTACATAAGTCAGAAGATCTCCTGTTGATCTATTTTTACGAAAGCCATATGGGTGATCGCTAATAATGTTGAATCTTTCAAGATATTTTAGAAGATGCTGATTGAAAGCCTTTTCCATGACTTTCGATATTATTGAAAGCAGTGCGACTGGTCGGTAGTTATTTGGCAAGGTCTTCTTGCCTTTTTTAGGTATCGGCTGAACTGTGGAACATTTCCAGCAGGAAGGAAATATTCCCTTGCCGTAGGAAATATTGAAGAGTCTACAGAAAACTGGTGTTTGAGAACTATGGCAGGTATTCTGTCAGCGCCAGAAGCTTTTTTGGTGTCTAACTTCATTACAATACCTTTAATGATACGCTGCCTGAAGACAATATCGGGCATCCTTGACTTCACTATGGGAATAGTAGGTGGTTTTTTCCTTGGAAATCGACAGTAGAATGTAAAACAAAGAGTTCAGCCAACAAGTTCGCTTTTTCAACAGGTGTCGCTGCAATAGAATTATCTGGCCATGTGAGTGGTGGTATGGTGGATTTGGTGAAATTATGACTAACTGCCTTAGCGACTGACCAAACGGCAGGTCCATTTGGGACAAGTGAGAAGTTTGTTTCTAATTCGTTGATTGTGTGCCTTCTTGGTTTCATCTATAATTTCTTTACATCTGTTCCGGGCACGAACAAAGGTGTTACGATTTATGGTGTTAGGATTTTCACGACATTGTCGGTAGGCAAGATGTTTAAAAGCAACAGTTTTTTTGCATTTTCGGTCAAACCAAGGCTTGCCGTAGGAAGGGTATTTTTTCGAAAAAGGGATGTAAGCCACAACTGATTGAGAATGATTCAGCTTCACGACCTTGTTCGTCAGTAGTATTTGAATATTTAAGCCAGTTGATGTTGTGGACATTAAAGTCGCCTAGGATGGCAATTTAATCATTTGGACAGTTAATTTGGAAATGATCGATGGTGTCTGCAAGAGAGGCGAAAAGTGTTCTAAAGTTAGTATCACTTTGTGGTCGATAGAGGATAGAGATAAACTTTGTGGTTTGTTGAGTCGTTATTTTTAACCACATAACATCAAAGTTTGGGGGTTCCAGAGCCTCTTCTCGTTGGCAAGAGAGGTCGCTTCTGATAAAAAGACAGATTTCAAAGTTACGCCTAAGTCGGGAATAGAAGTCGTATCCAGGATAAAGATAGTTGACTATGCTGGTCGATGAACTGACCTTGGTTTCACAGAGAGCGAGTACATGAGGTTTATTTGATTGCAGGTGTTGGTGCACTGAATTTATGTTCGAATTTAAACCCCATATGTTGCAAAAATCTATTGTAAAATTATGATCTCTGCATGTCGACGCCCCTGAACCAGCCCCTCTTTGATCACGATGCGACTTAGGTGTTCGTTCAGATGGCAATGCCTCGTTGGGTTTTTTACCATCGTCTGTAGGATCTTCCTGTTTAATTTCATAAGAGATTTGGTACACTTAGCGTTAGATTACCTTATGAGACTCCTTAAAGACTTTTATCTCTGGTGACCCGTTCCAGACTCTCAAAAGCTTATCCTTCAACACATCTATCATCGTCGTATTGAGCATATTGCTCAAGGTTTCGCGAAAGGGTTCCGGTCTTACGGAACTCGCTGTAGACCCCTTTTTAGCTAGCGTATCGGTCATCTCGTCTCTGCTGAATAGCGTAGAAAAAAAAGGCAAAAAAGCAAATTATCATAAGTAAGAAAATGCTCAAAAATAAACGCTGTATAATTATGCATCAACCGAATTCTTGATCAATATTGGACGTTCTAAAATCTTATATAAAGTAAAGAAATAGATCCAAAATAAGATTTTTAGCATTATTATGTTATATACTATCTAATATAAGTATTATAGAGACAGTTAATAAAATATGAAAAAAAATATTATATGCTTTCCGCCATTTCAGCTACTATTGTGAGGGCTAAAGTTTACCATTCGTGTTGTTTATTAAAGCTGGTCTCGCATATTATCATTTTCTTAACCTTAAAAATACAGCGAATATCACGAATCCTCTCTCATCTCAAAGTAAGTATTAAGTTGACCTAAATCTTAGTTGCAGGATCTACATTAAGCTTCACTATTAATTTTACCTGGTCATGTGATACACTCACTAATAAAGTCCAGCTTAGATGAAAAAAGAACCCTTAACCGTATAGCTGTAATTTCCCTCGCCACAGATAAAAAGAAATACAAAGAAAAAACTGATATTAAGAAGCAAAACGTTAAGTCAATGCCTCAAAGGCACGAAGGCAACACCCTAAGATTAAAATCTTTATCAGGTCAGTTATTTTCCGCCTTTAGCTATTTACACCACAGACATATTACTTTACCAATAAATGGAACTCTCTTCGATCGTTGTTGGTGAAGTTAGCATGTTGCAATAAACTAGCTATAATACAGTTGGTCAAGTAAGAAAGTGTCCGCGATAATTCATTTTTGGTAGATGCAATTCTAGCGATTCAACAAAAAATCGGTAGAGGGGACCTTTATCTATGACATATTTTAATAAAAGTATCAGTCGATTCTGAACTTTCGTCGAAATCAGGCAAAATCCAAAATGAGTCACTTCTTTGCGCGTTGGCTTGAGACAGTCTTTCTTTGTTCCCATCCAAAGAGATCTAAAATGACGCATTTCGCGACCACTAAATATAATAAAAAGTCGGTGTTGTTTGTGAAGAAGTGGGTAAATCATTTTAACGAGACGAAAAATGGCGACGTCTTTCCAAAACGTGGCTGGGTAGGCAAAGTCACTCCGAAAATCAAAAAACGAATCGTGTCTTCATTTTCATGGGACCTAAAATTGACGCTGATGATTGATGTGTCCCATGAGACCATTCGACAAACATCTTCGTGCTTATGATCTCCAATTCAGAAGCACGTTAAAGAAATCTTTGCTGGACGAAAATCACGTCGCGAACCGGCTCGCTTGGGCTCACAATAAGATATTAGAGTGGTCCTCATAATCGCCGGAGGCCAACCGTATTGAAAACGTTTGGTCCCTTGTAAAGAGAAAGCTCAGAGGAAAGACTCTAAGAACTTTGACTCAGATGTCTCGCGAGATTCGAAAAATTTGGAAATCATTGCCGGGCGAGTATGCAGAAAATCTCGTCGACAGCATGCCTCGGAAATGAGACGTGATTATTGATGCAGGAGGCAATGAGACAACTTACTAAGGTAATTGGGCCGTTGTCAGCGCACGAAAAAACACATGGATGGCAAAAAATGTTCTCGAAACACATTTTTTCAAGAATACGGTCACGTTCTTACTTGAAAGACTGTATCAAAAAATAATATAGAATATACTAAATTTGGTATCCATCACCCTAGTAATTTTTAAGTCGATGAAAGGATTATTTTATTTCGTAAGTTAGTAGACATTATATTCGAAAGCAAGCTTGATCAAAAGTAATAGAAAGTAACTAAAAAATAATATAATTTTCAAATTATTCGATGTATAACACGACATATGATGATACAGATAATATAGTAAAAAACAAAGAATGCACATCTGAAGTTTTGAATAATTTCTTTGCGAAGATAGGAGAAACAATGGCTAGTAAAATTATCTCTAAGAACAATTCAAAACAGTATAAAATACAACATAATTTGAACAAAAGTATCTTCTTAAAACCAGTAAATGAAAAAGAGCTCATATTAAACATAAAATCCTTAAAATCAGACTCCTCCCCCGGTGAGGGGGAGCGATCCACATGCATATTTTAAAACCTTTAGTCTATTTAATTAATTTAACCTTTAAAACTTCTAGAATACCTGTGGAATGGAAGACCGCCATAGTTGTTCCTGTTTTTAAAAGTGGAGACCCATACCAAATGACAAATTATAGACCAATATCCCTTTTAAATAACTTTTCAAAATTATGGGAAAAATGTTTAAAGACACGTCTGGTTGATTTTCTTTAATGAACAATTTGGTTTTAGACGAAACAGAAGTACGAAGGATGCGATATTCTTTTGGTTTCATGAGATTATATCAAAAATGCAACAAAATAAAAAATGTCTTACAGTCTATATGGACTTTGCAAAAGCCTTTGGCACAGTATCCCATTCCCTAATGCTAAGAAAATTGGAAAGCGTTGGAGTAAGAGGCCATGTGCTAGAACCCTTTATGTTCTATTTAGCAAATCGAACACAAAAAGTACGATGTAATGAGACCTTAAGTACTGCAATGAGTGTGAGTTCTGTAGTTCCTCAGAAGACAGTCTTGGGACCTATTCTATTTTTGATTTATATAAATGACTTAGGAACCATAATAAAAAATGGGTCAATTATTTGCTACGCCGATGATACTGCAGTGATATTTACGGACGATACTTGGGAGGGCGCATACTTGAAGACAGAACAGGGTCTTAATGTTATATATAACTGGATATGTGATAATAAAATTAGTCTAAATATAATAAAAACAAAAATTTTAACATTTTCTTTGACAGCTGCCTATCAACCAAAAAAAAAAATGACATTAAAATTCACGATTGATCATGTAAATTACTAAATAATAATTGCACCTGTCCGCATATTCAGAAAACTAATAAAATTAAATATTTAGGCCTATACATTGATCAACATCTTCGTTGGAATGAACATGCTATCGAAACCTCAAAAAAACTCAGAAAACTCTATTATAAATTTTATCAATTACGGAATGTCTTATCTGAAAAAACAATAAAAATAGTATACAACTCACTAGTCGAGTCAATTTTAAGGTATTGTGTAGTAGTTTGGGGAAGTCGTAATGATAATGCAGTGCAGGTTTTAACAGTATGCCAAAACAAAATTCTCAAAATCATTTTAAACAATATCCTACAGTTGACCTTTATTCTCAACTTGATGTCTTAAATTTTAGAGGACTATTTGTAAGTACAAGCCTTTTTTTCTATAAAAAAAATTAAACACACCTTTGGAGAACTAGACCATCGCTACAACACCCGCTCTAAAATAAATTATAATCTACAGTCACACTTTTTCAACAAATCACACTGGCAAAAAAACATACTATTTTTACTTCCCAAGTTTTTAGGAATGCTACCTTTAAACCTTAGGGCAAAAATTAAAAAAAATGATTACAATGGGCGGTTAAATTTCGAAATAAAAAATTTTATCATTCACAACTATGACAGTTTTAAAAAGTTAATGAAACCGTAGAAAAGGGAAAAGTTAAATGCATGTGCATATTGCGTAGACAAATTAACATTATTTACTAAAACTCAACCTATTTTCTATTCTTATATGTCATATTGTATTTTCTTTTCTATTCTTATATATATATATATATATATATATATATATATATATATATATATATATATATATATATATATAATTATATTCTAATTTTCGATTTCTTTTGCTTCACCAGGCTGCAACCCTGGTCCATAGGTTTTCGTGGTTGCTCCGTATTTTGGTTTCCCCTCCTCCTTCTTATATAATAAAAAATACTTCTTATAATCGAATGTGTTCTTTTCACTTGTAAAATATGTATTAAAACGAATATTTAATTTCTGTAACATAGGTTTACTACCATACAGGTCAAGGAATGAAAGACTTCGAATACAGGCCAATGAATGGTCTAGTGATATTTTTATTCCGTGGTAGACAATAAGGATATGATGTGTAAACACCTGAATTATATTAACTTTATGTATTGGAATGTAATGTAAAAAACTTATTGAAATAAATATTGTATTGTATTGTATATATACCGGGAAACCCCTTAAAACTCCTTTTCACTCCTTTAACTCTTTATATTTTTGACTATAAAATCATGAAAAGCGTAACACAATTTTCAGATTCCTAAATTCCAAGAACTTTCAAAAGGATGTATGACACGATATATATAGGGAAATCTCCATTTCATACCCCTTTAACCCTACATATGTTTGAATATAAATAATTCAAAATAATGGAAAGAGAACACAACTTTCAGATCCGTCAACTCCAAAGACACTAAAAAGATATATGACGTGATATAAACGTGCAGTAGTAGTAGTAGTCGTAATATCACATCTACCATAAGCAAACATGCCAATGTGATCGTCATTACCAACCCCATATTAATATCTGGTTAACGTCATCTAGAAAGAATATCCAGTTTAAAGTGAAATCCAAACCACATGATTGGCAGATGGTACTCGCTCAGTCTTGTTCTTTTTACTTTCCGTCGACCACTAACTTCTACGGGAAGCCGACTTTAATAGTTATGAATGTTTCAGTGGCATTACGGAGCGGTATGTTCATAGGTGACGGTGCTCCATTTTTCCAGCTTAACTTGAGACCTGCGGCTCATTCAAGAACGTTATTTACATCGTCCAAGCAACTCTCCTAACATCATTCCCCATTCCTTTGACCTTTTATATGTTTGACTACAAATAACAAAATATAACAGAATTTTGAAATTTCTCGACCTGAAGGAGTTACCCGTTAACCCTTCCCTTCCCGTGTTTAACCTCTAAATACAGATAATTATGCTCAGAAGTTATTAATTGTCTCAATTAAAACCAGACAAATTGTCATAATAGTATACAAAATTTATCGATCTCACTCCTTTCCTCTGAAGCTATATTGGTTAAAAATTATAGGTTCCATTCTTCCTCCAGATGTTATATACGTACTAATAAAAATTAATATCCCACTACATTCATAAAATGTACGGATAAATCTAAATAATTTGTTTTTAACAAAATGTCACATGTAAACGGAGAGGGGTCCTAGGCTAATTAGCCAACTGTTTAAATTTACTCGGCAGCATGCAAAAACGTATTAATTAGCCACACTTTTAAAGTTAGTTTATTGTGTTTCTCGTGCCAAGGACTGGCTAAATTAGGTTCAGGGCGATGATTGACAATCTGCCGGAAGAGACCAAAAAATGGCCTTGTCGATGCCTTTTTTTGTACACCCTTTCACCAATTTTTTTTAATCAATGAAAAATAACAAATTCATGGATTAGCTAATTTTTGTATATATATATATATATATATATATATATATATATATATATATATATATATAAATATATATATATATATATATATATATATATATATATATATATATATATATATATATATATATATATATATATATATATATGGGTCCCCCCGTTAGTCCATAAATTGACGCAATTTATGAGGAGATAATCTGGTCCAAATTAAAGCTTGTGATAAGTAGTTTTAAATTTTGAGGGGCATATTAAGAAATTGTGCTGATTTGGGCTGATACCGACCCAAATCGGAAAATGGATTTCTAAAAATTTCAGAAAAACTAAAGTAAAAATGTAATTTGCTGTTATAACCAAGAGTTTTCTCTGATGATCTTATTCTACTCAAAAAGAACCTACAACTTTTGTAGAAAATATTTTTTTTTGGCCTCAATTTTCGAAGATATTTATCACAGCGTATTTGCCATATTTTGAAGATTCAACAATTTTTTACTAGAAAACTAAAACTTTTAGAGAAATTATGTAAAAGATAAAAAATACTTGCTTTTATTTGGAAAATCATCATAAATTTTTTTAGAATTTTTGAAGTATATTTTAACAATTCATTAGTTTGACCTTTATTTTTTACGATTTTTTCATATATGTTTACAATAAAAATGCACTTATTTTGAGTTTAATGATTACCCGCTTAAAAATTTTGAAAATCTTATGATGGGGTCGTGTTCTAGGGGAAATTTTACATCGAAAACGTATTCGAAAGAAATGTTTTGTCCTAAAAATAAGGTTTTTTCACCGGCAAATTTTTTTAGAACGAAACGAAAAAAGTGCCTCAAATTCTGAAAAAATTCATGAATAAAAAAAAGTATTTTTTTCTGTCTTACATAATTTCTCTAAAAGTTTTAGTTTTCGAGTAAAAAATTTTTGAATATCAAAAATATGGTAAATACGCTGTGATAAATATCTCGGAAAATTGAAGCCATAAAAAAACTTTTTCTACAAAAGTTGTAGATTTTTTGGGGTAGAAAACTTTTGGTTATATCAGCAAATTAAATTTTTACTTTAGTTTTTCAGAAATTTTTTGAAATTCATCAGCACAATTTTTTAAATATGCCGCTCAAAATTTAAAACTACATATTGTATCAATTTACGGACTAATGGTGGGTCCAATTGACAAATAATGACCCATAATATATATATATATATATATATATATATATATATATATATATATATATATATATATATATATATATATATATATATTAGGGTGACCGCAAAAAATCGATGTCGGAATTTTGTTCGTCTGGACCCCACAAAACGATTCCCCTTTCCAGATATTGAGATAGCCGAAATTTGAGCTCGATTAAACGACGTTAACCCGTGCCGCTCGTCGCTCAAAGTTTGAAAAAATCCAAATTTTTGGCCAAAAAGCTGACATATGGAGCCATAACTCCAGAACGATAAATAATAGAAACACGCTTAATATCTCAAAAGAAAGTTAATGTTGTTCTTCAAAATTTATATTCTATACATAATTGTTGTTATTTCAAGTCAAACCGAGTTACAACAGCCTGTAGCCCCAAAAACGTGACCTGGTACCAGTAGGAGCCAGTTTGGGAGTATTCTAAGAATTTTACGGGTTTTTACATAATGTGTCTCGGAATTAACATTTTTTTGTTAAAAAGTATTTTGGAACTCAATTTTCAAACATAAAGAGCCTTTTGTTCAAATTTAATCTTTTATTATATGGGGATTACCTGACTAGTTTACCAAAGAAAGACCAGTTTGACAGGTAAAAAGGAGGGTGAATCTAATTTCTATTTTAGGGATGGTGATTTTACTTCAGCGTACAACCGACCTTTTATTTATTCAGTTTAGTTTCTAAAGTGCCTTTGAGCTGGTTAGATCGAACAATTATCTAGTGAAGATATTTTAAGACACTGAAGAGGACAGCATCTACCAGGAACTTGAGAGCTTGGAGGAAATGGACATCCCTGAAGAAGCTGCAGAAGATCCAGGACCATCTGAGAGCAAGAGGATGAAAGTTTCATTTGCAAGGGGCGTTAAAGAGATTTTAAACATGAAATTGTCCATTTTATTAGATCGATGTAAGGTATCCGACAGAAATGCCACGAGA
>CM032450.1:34184665-34223684 GCA_019049505.1 Pachyrhynchus sulphureomaculatus
TGACTTCGCTCACTAATTCATGTTTTGGCAAGTGGTCGGTACTTTTCATCTCATTAAAACGATTTACGCACTTCTTGACAAACGACGACACCCAACTCTTTAATATATTTAGCGGCCGCGGAATGGGAACAAAGAAAGACTATCTGGAACCGACCCGCAAACGAGTGACTTTTGAATTTTACGTGGTTTCGACAAAAGTTCGGAATCGATTGATATTTTTACTAGAATGCGTCGTAGACAAAGGTTCCCAATACCGATTTTTTGTTGAATCGCTAGAATTGTATCTACCAAGAATGAATTATTGTGGACACGTTCTTACTTGACAGACTGTACCCCATTCACTTACGCCTTCAATGTCCGGTGCCAGTTACCCTGCACAAGATTCAAAATAAGCGGCTTCATATTATCACCAATGAGCCCTGAAGGAAATTAAATGATGAAAAAGGGAAGCAAAGCATGCTCTGAAATGAAATGTTTATCGGTTTATAACGTTCTTCGTCATCTTCCGATTCCCAGTCTCCATTCTTCTCTATTTCCTCATAGTTCATCTTCTACTTCTTTTTCTCTGATTTCTTTGTCTATCCCTTTTCTCCAGCTTCTCCTAGGCGTCCCTCTTTTTCTTCTTCCAATCGGTTTGTTTCCATTTAAGAATCTGTTTTGGTATTCGGTCCTCTGGCATTCTTTGTACGTGACAATACCATTTAAGCTGTTTAGTTTTAATGTCATCCACAATTGTATGTATGACTTCCATCATTTCTCGTAACCGATCGTTGGTAATTTTTTCTAGCTTAGATTTCCTGGCTGCTCGTCTCCAATAATCCATTTCGGTTGCTTCCAGTGTTTTCCCTGTTCTTACCTTTAACTGTCATACTTCACTACCATATGTAACAATGCTTTTTATAATGGTGTTATATATTCGATGTTTTTTTTTCTTTGATATATGTGAGTCTCACAATATTCCATTCATCAACGCGGTTGCTCTCTTCCCTTGATTATTTCTATCTTTGATGGCTTCATCTTTTGTTATTTTCATCCCTAAATATTTATATTTTTGGCAGCTCTTTATTTACCGTTTATTATTTAAGATTAGGTCTTGCTGTATACCCCCGATACACATATGTTCCGTCTTTTCTATATTCACTTCCAATCCCCATAGTTCAGGTTCTTCAATTAATTTACGTGTCATATATTCCATATCGTCATATTGTTGTGTTATTACGACCTGATCGTCTGCGAAACATAGTGTGTATAGTGTATTATCATCTAGAGGTATTCTTATGTTACCGCATTGTTTAAACAATGTTGGGGAGAGACAACATCCCTGTTTGAGTCCTTTCTTCACACAGAAACCTTCTGAAATCTGTTGCCTAACTTTGACTTTTGCAGTGTTATTCTATAAGCTTTTTACGGCTTTAATTAAATTTGAATTTATATTCGTTCTTTCTACGGTTTCCCATAATCTGCTGAGAGGTACATTATCGTACGCCTTTTTGAGGTCGACGAATAACAAATGGGCTTCTTGGTCGTACGCCGTTTTCTTCTTCTATTATCTGGGTCAAGCTGAACAGATGATCCATTTGTCGATCTTCCCGCTCTAAATCCCGGTTGTTCTTCTGCTTTCATATTGCTGTATTTTTTTTTTCTGTTCGATTCTGAAGAATTTTTCCATATACTCTAGTCAGTGAACTGGTCACTGCAATCCTTCTGTAGTTGATGCAATCCTACATCCATTTTTGTGAATTGTAGATATTATAGATGCTCTTCACTCGTCTGGTATTTCCCTTTTACTAATACATTCTTGGAATAGCTTAGTTAACTGCATGTATAACTTTTCGATTCGATTTTTCAAAAGCTCTGTCGGTATATTTCCTTATCCGGGTGCTTTTCCATTTTTTAGTGATCGGAATACGTTTTTAACTTCTGCAACCATAATTCTGATTGGAGTTAGCTGTTACGTTTACATTTTCTTCTTGGAATTCTTTTCTGTATTCTGTCAATAACACTTTGAAGTATTCGTCCCATTCTTGAATTTTAACAGAAGATACAATGTCTTTCCTTATCTCTTTTCTTAAGGATTTTATGATTTTCCAGCTTTCGGCACTTTTGCTTCCACCTAAGTATGTATTTATTCTATTACAACTTTTTTCCCATGTTTCGTTCTTCTTCTGTACCATTTTTCTTTTCACCTGGACCTGCATTTGCTTATAAGCAATTTTGTCAGAGCTAGTTTTCGTGGACATAAACTTTTCATATTTCTTTTTCTTTTCTTCTATTGCCTTTTCTATTTCTTCGTCCAACCAATATGGTTGGCGCCGTTTTTTGTATCTGCTGGAATCCTAGAGCTTCTGTGGCTGCTTTATGTAGGCAGTTTTTTATATAATCGTAGTGTTCCTTTATTTTTTTCAAATTGTTTACTCTGTAGTTTGCCGTCTACTCTGTTTTTGTAAAGTAATTTGACCCTTTCGTGCTCTAAGCTTCCCAGATTGAATCTTTGTTCATTTACTCTTGTGGCTCGTTCTGCCTCATAGACCAATGTCTTATCTTTTCTTACTGGAAATATTTATTATGAAATGAAATAAGGGATTTAAAGTAACAGAAAGCATTAACATTACCGCAAGGAAGTTGAGTAAAGTATACGTCTGAAACTCTCAAATTTGAGCAGTGTATTATCTTGTTAATGTTTAATTAATTGCTCTCTTTTGACTAGCTTTTCCCCAACAATAAAACAATAAAAGTAAGCTATCATTTATCATCAGAAACATGTAACTTACACGCTACCCTTTTTTAAAAAAAGAAACTGCAAGTCAGAAAAATTAACGTTGATGGCCTAATTAGCTTAATGTTTTAATTAAATACTTTCCCCTATTCACCACTAAATCTAATTAAAGTTGAAGTAAAATTTCAGCTTAAAACACAAAATAACGTGAATTCATTTATCCAGTGTGACTTTCTGACAGGCTGTTTACTAACTAACATGCAGCAGTGATGGTAAGAATCACTCACTAAGCGGATTAAAAAACTCATATGAAAGTTGCTTTTTTAATACGATGTGTTTATAAGAATACGTTATTATTTAAAAAATAACAATTCTGCTATTTCAAATAGACGCGTTAGATAAGAAAGAATTAAATTAATTTAAATTTTTTCTTCCAACTTTAAGTACTAGCAAACACATATAATTTGACTTCCACATTCTAAAGCAGCGTTTCTCAACATTTCAATATTTGCGACCGAATTTTCAAACATAATTTTCATCGCGCCTCCCCTCCCCCTCATCCAATAACAATGCATGCAATAATAATGCATTTTCAGTATTTTGATGCTAAAGCTACACTATGACCTTAATTACAAACCTTACAAATTACCAAGAAAAAGTAAATTTATTCATATTTGGTAACACATATCTGCTGCGTTGACAAAACTAGAATCGATGTCTCTCTATTGCTCTCTGTCACGTTCACCATATCGGTAGCGGCTTCGCGAGAAGTTCCAAGTTGTCTCGAACAATCGGAAAGTCTGCCCAAAAGTGTATAAATGCTGCACCTCGTTCAATTACAGCCCGTCTCAGTCGAGTTGATCCTTCTACTGCTATCGGATTTATCGTGAATGTGTATGTTGTAATTTACGAGTTAATTGAAATTCAAGGTATTAAATTTATACAGAATCATGGATAAAATTTTTAAGTGGGCATAAGCGATAGTGAAGCCTCAACAAGTGCACAGACGAGCGTGGTTCCGAAAATAAAATCAAGAAAATATTCTCAAGAATACTTAAATTTAGGGTTTACCAGTACTGAAGTAAATGAAGAAGAAAGGCCCCTGTGTGTTACTTGACCAAAAATCTTGGCAGCAGACAGCATGAAACCAAATAAACTTAAACGACATTTGGAAACGCTTCATAGTGAGTACCTTAACAAACCCCGAGAATTTTTCGAAATAAAATTAAAATCATATGTAAAACAGAAATCATTTTTTAAAAAACTTTGTGAATGAAAAAGCTTTACTTGCCTCTCACAAAGTTCCATATGAAAGAATCAGATGTAAAAAGCCTCACACCATCGGTGAAGAGCTTGTTTTGCCAGCAGCAACTGAGATTGCAGAAACTATGTTTGGAGATAATTTTGCCAAACAATTGCTATCCATACCTGTTGCTCTAAAGAATAACTTAAATCAAACCTAAAAAAATAAAATTTCAATAGCAGAAAATAAAACCAATCAAGTGCAAGTTGGATTTGCGCAGTTAGTCTTCCGTACCGTGCTTGCTTTTAAAATAAAATAATGTCCTTACCTAGGTTAAGTTCATTAGGTCCCTGACATCTTAAGATCCAATATGTATTTCCACGTTTTTTCTTAGTCAATAATGTATAATATCCATAGCATATTAGCTACGTAATAACCAATAAACCAATCTACCTCAATGTAAAAACTAGTAATAAAAGTATAAAGAAAATAATTACCATCTAAATATTTGTTTAATTATAAATGACTAAATTAAAATTATTTTCTCTCGATAGAGCGACGTGCGAGGAGGCAGCAGTAACTGAAAGCCATATTAACAAAACTTCCACCGTTCTGTAGTATAACATATTTTTCATAGTTTTTTTTAATGCACTCGTGATAATTTTTACTCAATCTAAACTTTATGGAGACTATTCCAGAATTTTTTCAAAATTTTTTGATCAGTACTTTCCTAGATAAAAGAGGGAGACATTATTATATTACATCATATATATATGTCACATGCTTTTATTTGACACCCCACTCGTTAACCTGGTAATTTTTTTTCACTTCCGATTTCACTCTCCAAAACTAACCCCTTAAGTCAAAATTTCTGAACTACATGGTCTGATTGGGCCATCAATTCCTATATTTGTGCCAAATTTCAACTTTCTATATCAAATAGTTTCGATGAAAATTGGGTCTGTCAGGCAAGCAGACGGACGAACAGACATCTAAGTTATTACATAAGTATTCAGTACGGAACACTAAAATTAGCAAAAAAGCTCCACAGATATTTAAAACTAAAACGGGACATTCCTCTCTACATTCTTATACTAATATTGAAAATAATGAAAAAAAAAACACTATTTTCAGATTCAGGAGGTATAAGACAATGTATACGAAGCAAGCAATCTAACTCTAAATGATTATGTTTAAAATTTATTCATTATCCTAACCAAAAATCTGGAATAGGGCTTGTAATAAAATTTGAAATAATAAACAACACAAAGTTTCTCACAAGACCTATGTTTTCTTTTACTTTTCTTGCTAAAGAAAGAAAAATATGGTCTTCTCTTTAGGTTTCTATGATACCTACATCACAAAAAAACATAGTGTCTCATTTCGGCCAGTCTGCCTGTTTGTTGGTACGATAGCTCTCGAAAAAAAAATGAATCAGATTTGGTGCCCATATAATCCATGAACTGAGAATCAAAATTTATAGTTTTTCAGGGAAACCGTTTTAAGGTGTATGTTGAGATATTTTGTAGATTTTTCAGGATTATTAAGAGAATATCTCCCATTTTGTCTTTCTTGCACTAAAGAATAACTTATTCAGAGCACTACAAATTGGTATTTTAAATGACAGAACTTTTTGGGCAAGATACTTATTACAAAGAAAAGTTGAATGGAGGAAAGGTGTCAAAGATTTTCACAACTGAACCCTGACTTTTCCATCCAAAAATTATTTGTGTTAAAATTGAAAATACCGAAGAAATAACGATATTTTTAGAAGAACCTTTAAAAGGACGTATAACGCGATATACATAACTATAAATTATTCCATTATTCTCGAATCGTCACTTAAGTCGCTGGGCGTTAACTTGGAAGCAAATATGTCTTGGCATGGATATAACGCATGCAAAGCAAAGAATGCTTCTGAAAAGCTGGGAATACTATTTCTGACTAGAAAGCTTTACACTTCGCAACAACTGTTAATTCTGTACAACGCTCAAATTCAAACGTAAATCGCTTTTTTCCGCACAGGCGTCGCTTTTGTAGAGTTTTACGGTGTTCCCTGCAGTACGTGTGCTACGACCACAGAAAAAATAACTCATTCTTACTTTATTAACCCCTTATATACTGGACAGATATGGAGAATTAGCTTTGTCGTGATTTAAGAACCCTGAAACATGAAGAAATACAAACATTTCGCAAGGGAGGTAAAAATGTTTAAAGGAACTGGTTTTCCATTACGAAAACTTCAAATCAAAGGTATTAAGTAGTAACTGAAAATTAGAATAATCAGCCCGCACTTTTTTGGAGTTGACAGAGTGTGCACGACAACTAGTAATTCAGGGAACGTTACACTCGCTCTAAAAAATATTGATTTTATAACCAGATAATCTGGTTTCAGCAGGATAACGAAACATTATAGACTTTAAAGGTGTCTTTGACTGTTTGTTCTAAATAAATTAATTTCTAAAAGAGACTATCTACAGTCCCTGGCCAAATTATTAGACGCACTGTATTTTGTTTAGTAATTTTATGTTTCTTAAGAGTTTTTATGCAATAATGGTATATTTAAACTACAATATTATTGATTTTTATTTAAAAGAATTGTTGTAGACTACATATTAGTATTTATTTTTAACATATGGCAACACTGTGTTGACAAAGTGATACATGAACGTAAAGAAGTACAAACCTGTATCAGTCGCGATCGGAATCGAGTCAGGTACGGACGTGTTTCTGTGGCTTTATGGACTGTGATTGTTTGTTTAACAGTTTTATACTACTCAGTTATTAGTTTATTTTGTATGCAGTGTTTTAAAAAAGTAATTGGACTATTTTCATTATGGGTAGAAAAGGCGATCTTTCACCACGTAAAAAAGCTGAAGTGAAGGCCCTTGTGATTGCGAAAACATTTACAAACCGAGAAATATCACGAAGATTGGAGGTTTCTGAAGCTAGTGTACGACGCGTAAAAAAGAAAATTGAGTCAGGGAAGGAATTAAGCCCGAAAAGAAAGAAAAGATGCGGTAGAAAACCAATTTTCACTCCACGGTCAGAGAGATGTTTGAAGAAAATTTGTGTAGAAAACAGATTTGCTACCACAAAGGTAATAAAATCACAACTCCAGGATGCTAGCGTAAATGCTTCTGAGCGCACTGTTCGAAGAAAATTGAAAGAATTAGATTTTAAGGCCTGTCGCCCCGCCAGGAAGCCCAAGTTAACAGCTGCAATGAAAGCAAAGCGCCTGAAGTGGGCCAAACAATGGCAAGACAAAGATTGGACTTCTGGAGATCGGTAAGATACAGCAATTTAATCAATAATTGATACATTATTATCATTTTCAGTTAAATAAAGCAAATAAACATGGAAGTTTATATATTTTTCCTATTTTTGACAGGTCTGCTTCAGTGACGAAAGCACATTCGAAATTTTGCAGAATAAAGCTCAGTATGTGCGTCGTCATCATGGAGAAAAGTTCCATCCTGATTGTGTCGTCCCGATGGTTAAACATTCCACCAAAGTGATGATTTGGTCAGTCATCAGCGGCAAGGGCACTGGACGTCTGTACGTCGTCAAAGGAATAATGAGGCAAGATCAGTACAAAGAAGTATTACAAAATCGGTTGATTCCGCAGCTCAGAGAATGGTTTCCAAATGGGGAACCATTCACTTTCATGCAAGATGGAGCTCCCTGCCACACTGCTCGGTCTGTTAAGCTTTTTTGGCAGAAAAAAATATCCCTCTGTTGGATTGGCCCCATTGAAAATGTGTGGGAGCTGATGAAAAGAGAAGTGGCTAAAGATGTGATTACCAACAAAACCCAGCTCCTAGAAAAGATTATTCATGTGTGGAATCATCATCCTCAAATGCAGGAGACAGTACAATCTTGCATTGATAGCATGCCGCGCAGAATTAAAGCTTTGATAGCGGCTAAAGGTGGCTCAACTAAATATTGACTTTTACTAACATTAATTTCACTTTTCTTTAAAACTTAATAAACTTATGCTTTTCTAAATTAATGCTGTTTTATTTATGTCAAATAAATAGGTAATTGATTGGATAATATAAAAATAAAAAACAAATCAATTTAAAATAATAAAACGGTACAATATCACTCGGTAATTAATATTTTACATGAAATCTTACAGTGCGTCTAATAATTTGGCCAGGGACTGTAGGTAGCCCCAATTTTGTGTATAATATTGTTTGGCCTATAGCCTCCTGCTCCCCTAAAAGTATGTCAGTGGACGCTATAAAAGTCTTCTCAATTCTCATTTCTAAGAAATATAAATAGAAAGCCGTTTTAAACAAACCTTAACAAAAATCTAAAATATATCAACTGATAACTTGCTCTTCGTGTTTATTTACAAACAATGATCGTATAATTTGGCAACTGTTGATATGGACTGATATTACTGATTCTTTTTATTATGGTCATAAACCTACAATAGGATCGTAAAATTCATAACACATCAAACAGAAAACAAAAATATTACATTTTTGTATGATGCACGTGCCAGTAAGATATTATATTGTACATTATACATTTACGTTTTCTTATCGTTCACTTCCTCGCCCATGTAGGGATTTTATCCTTTTTTATATCTTGAGGATATCAGCGGGTATGTCGTAATACCCATCAACTTTGTCCAAGTGCCAAAATATACATTTTTTTATTTCACGGCACCTTTTAAACAACGCTACCTATGTACGTGGACAGGCCATATATACTAAAATAAATAACCGACCTGCAGGGATTCGAACCCGAGATCTTCTGTACCCATATACAACAAAAAAGTCTAATCTCATTTACCTACCCATTTCTAAATAACTCTATGGTTAATTTTAGTTGGCAGTTGTAACCACTGCACCAAATACTTTATTTTTGCACATGACTTGATGCGCTAGCCAGTGCCAACCAAGATAGCATTAAAGAGTGCCAAACATCGCTCCTGATAATCCTAACATGGTTAGAAAAAGGCGCGATGAGTGTAAAAATACAGTGTTTGGTGTATTGGTGACAACTGTACAGTAGAAAATTAAATGAAGTAAGGAATACACTGCAATAAAATTGTAAGAAAAAAACATTTTAATAATAATAATTAAAATAAGTATCTGGTCAGAACCCAAACTACATAATAATAACACCCCCTGGATCAAAGCCGAAGAAGACAAACATAAACATGTGACAGGACAAGAAAATTCCTCATTAACTACACAAGAAATTACAGAAACAATCAAACACACACAGAACTGGAATTCCAGGGCATTATATCTATCTATATTGTCTAATATACAAAACTTCTGGTACAAACGGTTTACCATCACACACGAAGCACTCATATACCAAATCAACAAAGCCATTCTACACAAGGAATAACATATGTCAAACCCATACAATCAACCTATACAATCAACACAGTCGCAATTTCCAAAAAAATAGAACAACACCTAATAGACCACAATATTCCACAGAAGAGCAGAAGGGGTGCAGGAAAAATAGGCGAGGATGCAAAGAGCAGCTGATCATAGATAGCGTGATTATGGGACAAACCAGAAAAGAACACAGAAACCTTCACATGCGTTACATAGACTATAAAAAAGCCTTCGACTCCATACTCCACAGCTGGTTAATCAGAGCCCTAGAAATCCACAAAATCAACCAAAACCTCAGGCAATTTGTCGCGCAAATTATGGAAACATGGAAAACCAAAATTCGCCTAGAAACACAAACCGAACGCATCCAAACTCTCGCTCAGCGCTCTATGGTCTTGTCTCTGTCTCAATCCACTCTCAAATACTCAGAACAGGGCATGGTTTCAACATCAGATACCAAAAAGTAAATCAACATAAAATAAGCCACCTCCTATATATGGATGACATAAAACTGCCACAAAAACACAGCTGAAAGAACTCCTCAAAATAACAAAAATATTCACCTTAGATATCAATATGGAATTTGGTATAAGTAAATGGAAAATGCTCCACATCAACAAAGGCCAATGGAAGGGCCACCATGAGACAGAAACCATCAACAAAGAAACACTCGATAACATGCTCGACAAAGAAATATACAAAATCTAGGCTTCCAACAAAGCACCAAACTCAACCACACTCACATCAAAACAGAGCTCAGAACCGATTTCAAAAACAAACTCACGAAACGTTTACAAACAAAACTCAACTCCAAATATCTCACTAAAGCCATCAACACGTTCGCTATACCTATACTCACACCATTCATCAAATGGTCACAGATAGATATAGAAAACATTCACATCCTTATACGTTCTCAATGCCCAAATGCAGAAAATTACACGCCAACGCATGTAAAGAGAGATGTACCATCGAGAGGAAGGCAGGAGGAAGAGGAGTCATAGATATAAGATCATTACACACAAAGAAATACAAGCACTTAGGAAATTCTTCACACCAAGCAAACCAGCCTCCACAGCAACAGTGAAGGCAGACAAAAACTACACACCTCTCGACTTATCCCGGGCAGACCACTCAGCAGACACACACAGTCACACCCAATTACAACAGGAAAAGATGAAAACGTGGTCAGAAAAAACACTCCACGGAAAACACAGATACCACATAGAACAAGACTACGTAAATAAAAAACAATCATACACCTGGTTACAGGATGGGCAGCTATTCCCTGAAACAGAAGGCTTCTTATTTTCCTTCCAGGATAAAGTCATATTAACCAGAAACTATCAAAAGCATATCGTCAAAGACCCAACTATTAGAGAAGACGGATGCAGGAAATGCCACCAGCAGAAAGAAACAATCGAACACATAACAAGCGGATGTAAAATATTAGCCGGAACAGAATCCACAGCCAGACATGACTCAGCTGCAAAAGTAGTTCACCAAGCACTAGCCACTACTGGCACCGAACTATTTAAACAGATTAGAAAGTTGTTTAAAAATAGAATAGACATTGTAGTGGTGGATACAGAATCAAAATACACGACGTTGGTCGACGTCGTCATCCGAAACAACAACCACCTAGAAAAGAAATACATCGAGAATATTGCCAAATGTACACATTTGGAAGCACAAAGTCAAACATAACAGAAAATGAACAGCATATAAACCATTCTCATAATCCTATCAATAACATCAAGCATTCGAACCTCAATGAACATATGGACAACACGAGCGATTTACCAATCACTAAATTGGTTCATAACAGAAGGGCATATACCTCTTTACTCCTATGTATGTAGAAAGTAGCATATCTTTAGAAAAAGGACTTTCTTTTTCTGTAAAATATCTTCAATCCCCGATTACTGATTTTAAAATTGGGTGTAAACTATTAAATTTACATTCTAGGAAAAGGTTCTTTTTGGTGAATATTTTTGCGCTCTCCGATACAGATTTTTAAATTGGTTGTAAGTTTTTTAAAAAGTCCACTATATGAAAGGATTCTTTTGAAAAATCTAGTAATACAGCTTTAAATAAGGTGTATATTTCTAAAGTTCCACTGTATAAAAGTGTTTTTTTCTGAAAAATCTACACTATCATCAATTTTTACTTTTGATGAGAAGAATCTAAGCTTACAAAGTTCCAGTACAAGAGAATTTTCTTTTCGTTAAGTGGCTTCGCTTTACCGGTTGTCATTTGGCGCTTGCCTTTAAAAGTCTCTAGTGTTCTTAAAGGAACTCTACTTGTACCCATATGCCTGCCGTCCCTTTTGAACCTTGCTACACCACTAGTTTGGCTCTATTTAGAGAGAGCGAAAGTCGTCTAAGTCATGTATTTTTGAGAATATTTTTTTTTTCAAGTTGTCAGTAAAATTGTTAGGACACTATTACCAGGTCAATCACATAGACCTACTATATAAGATAAAATAAGTATTTTATTATCCATTTAGTTAAATAAATTGTTAAAAGCGACGACACTACACGCGAGACTTCTAGCTAATTTAATGGAAAAAGAAAAAAGTGTATTATGAGTTAAATAAACCATTTTACTAGCGTATACTATCTGATAGTAAAAATTACGAGACCTTTGCCTTCACTTTAAATCTGATTAAAACTATACCACTCTGAAAAATATTTCTTAATTCAAATTGCTGATAAATTGTGACTAATGCTGTTTCAACGTTGAAAGTTTTTAATATTTGCATACTAGTTTTAATTAAATACACGTACCTGTACAGGGTGAGTCAACGATAGAGTAAAGCTCATTATCTCATTTGTTTCGGGAATGACGACAAAATGTTCAATACAATAGTTTTTAGGGAATGCTAAAGTGCACAGTTTTTTGAGTATACAGGGTACTTCAAAAAAGTGTGGCCGATATAACATATGTTTTTTTTTTTTTAAATTGAACATCCTATTTCCTAATTTATTTTTAAATTCTACGTAAAATTTTATAACTTTTTTATTAATAATGTTACACGTATATACCTAAACCTAGTAGTTTTTCTAATATTTAAATTTAAAAAAAAAATACTAGTTCTCAGTTTTGTAAAAAATTGCCAGTAGCGCCATTGTTTTTGAAGGTGGAATACCCATAATTGGTACGAGCGTTCTATGGAGATGAGAAAAAATATATATGTAAAGAAATTTAAGTTAGATACTACAGGGTGTTCAAAATAAATTTATGCATTTCGACTATTTTAAACTGAAAAATCTCAAATTTTTATTTTTTTCCGATAAATTTTACAAAACCCTCCAACTTTTATGAAGTATGTCATATACCTATTTCTAATTGTTTTCGATTTATTTTGAATTTTTCAATTTTTACTTTTTTTGTTTTTAATACACTTACGCTGTAACATTATAGTTGCCAAAACAAAACAAAAATGTAGGCATTATCAAATTTTGACATATCTATTAAGTATTAAGCAAGTAAAAATAGTTTAATTTGTTGTAGTAAGTGACTTATAAAGATAATAGTTAAGGATTTTCCTAAAAATGAATTAATTGATATGGTTTATATACCGGGCGAAGCGGGAAAAAAAATTGTCTTTTGGCAGTAAGGCTTTACGGAGCGAAGTACCCTAATAGACGATCCAGACCATCCAGAAAATCTTTTCAGTGCTTAATCGATCGGTTTGATGGAAGTGGTAGCGTTGAATGTACGAAACGGAAAGTAGTAAACCAAAATGCTAACAATAAGGAAAAAGAAATGGAGATTTTACTTCATGTTGAAGATAATCCCCAGGTCAGCAGCCGTCAACTAGCTGACTTATTTGACACATCCCAATCTACGGCTAATCGCACCACGAGAAAATACAAGTATCATCCCTTTCATATGGAACTACACCAAGAACTTTAAGACGTGATTTTGAACGACGGGTGAACTTTTGTACCACCATGAATGGAATAATAGAGGCCGATCCAAATTTTTTATCCAAAATAATGTTTTCTGATGAAGCTACCTTTCGCAGTAATGGAACAGCCATAACATGTATTATTATTCAGCAGTTTGGGTCCGGGAAATTCAAAACCAAAACCATTGGTCGCTTAATGTATGGTGTAGGATATTAAATTTTCGAATTATTGGTCTTTATTTTTTCCGCGAACCGCTTAACGGGCCTAGATATCTAATTTTTGTGCAAAATGAATTACCCCAGCTTCTTGAAGAACATGATAACTTTGAAAAGGAACAAATGTGGATTCAACAAGACGAAACTCCTGCTCATTACCCCCGGGAAGTTCGGGAATTTTTAAACAATCGTTACGCACAAAAATGGATCGGTAGGGATGGATTCATTCTGTGGCCCCCTCGATCATGTGACTTAACACCTTTGGACTTCTTTTTGTGGGACTACATTAAAGATCATACAAGATACAACACCAGCAGATATGGAAAATAGGATATGGGATACGTGCAGGAAAATAACGCCCTTTATGCTAAGGAAAGTGAAGGAAAATATAGTAAAACGACTGTGTACTCAAGTAGACGAGCATTTTTTGAACATTTATTGTGTCATAATAATTAATCATTAGATAAGCTAAACTATATTAAAATTATTATTAACTATTTGTTTATGTTTTCACAATAGTGTATTAAAAACAGGGTAAAAATTGAAAAATTCAAAATAAATCCAAAACTATTAGAAATAGGTATATGACATACTTAATAAAAGTTGGAGGGTTTTGTAAAATCTATCAGAAAAAATTATAATATACAGGGTGTGCCATTTAAAAAATTTAAGGTTTTTCAATTTAAAATAGTCGAAATGTATAAATTTATTTTGAACACCCTGTAGCATCTAACTCAAATTTCCTTACGTATATCTTTTTTTTAATCTCAATAGAACGCTCGTACCAATTATGAATATTCCACCTTTAGAAATAATGGCGCTACTGGCAATTTTTTACAAAGCTAAACACTAGTATTTTTTTGAAAAAAATTGGAAGATTAGAAAAACTACTAGGTTTAGGTATATAACATTATTGATAAAAAAGTTATAAAATTTTACACAGAATTTAAAAATAAATTAGAAAACATGTTATATCGGCCATACTTTTTTGAAATACCCTGTATACTTAAAAATAATTTTAAACTGTGCACCTTAACATTCCCTAAAACTATTGTATTTAACATTTTTTCGTCATTCCTGAAACAAATGAGATAATGAACTTTACTAGCATAGCGATAATATGTCAAAACTGTGTAAATATCATATGAACTAGAGAATTTTTAATTAGCCGTTGGAAAGCATTCGTTAAAAAATTGAAAATGAAGCGACAGCGACATTGTTTTACAATTATTAACAATTTTCATGCGCAATTTCTCGTTTGGGTATCTAGTCCCAAGGGTGTTTATGGAAATAACATTGCTGACACATTGACTACATAGGCGGCTTTAATAAGCAGTCACACGGGAGCAAAACCCTATCTAAAATTCCTGTATACAAACCTGTTGAATACTAAGCCCGAAACTGGAAGAAGTAAGATCCAAGAGTCTCATAAGGAGCCTTACCCACGATTATATTAAATCCTTCCTAAAATCAAGAGCCGGACGTTAGTGAGAAACATTCTCACAGGACCTGAATGAATATCTCAGCCGTGTCAGGGTCAAAGATGAGCCCTACTGGTGCTCTAAAGAAGAAGAATGTTTCTTCATGTATGTGCTATATCAGGTCCCCCTGACGTTGGCTATCACTATGGCATATTCATCCCTGTTCCCTGCGACTTGGAATAACTCTTCGACGCTATAGATTCCTATCCAATTTCGTATGTTTCTCAGCCAAGAGGCCTGCTTCCTACTAACGCCGCGCCTGCCCTCAATCTTTCCCCTCAGTATGAGCTGCAATAACTCATAATGCTTGCCATTGAGAACATGTCCCAACTACTCCAGTTTTCTGCACTTTACCGTTAATAACAACTCTCTCACTACATTACCTCTTTGCACTACTTTCTGATTGGTGACATAAGCTGTCCACGGAATACGGAGTATCCTTTTATGCAGCACATCTCGAAAGCCTCCCAATGGTTAATTGTCGTAACCTTCAATGTCCATACCTCAGTGCTGTACAATAAAATCGACCAAAGGTAGCAAACCCTTTACTAAATAATAGCAACGCATTATCCTAACTATGCTCTTCTTTATACTGATGGTTCCCAAACAGATAAGGGTGTAGGTGCTTCTTTCACCACTTCTCTAACTAACAAAATGTTTAAACTTCCACCTTATACCTCTATTCTTACCGCTGAGCTCTTAGCGATTAAAGAAGCCATACTCCACGCTGTAACTCTTAGATCTGTTACGCGCTTATTAATCATCTCTGACTCCTACAGCTCTCTTACTTCCATAAAATCTCAAAAACTAAAGTACAATTATGTTCGACTGATATTGGATCTATGGTACACTGCTAAATTAAAACATTGTATAATTGCTTTCTGCTGGATCCCTAGTCACATTGGCATTAGAGGTAACGACAAGGCCGATCTCTATGCAAAACTTGCAATAGAGAGAGCTATCAGAGGATGGGATGAAAATCACCCCAGATATTTCAATTCACTCTTCAAACATATTTTTCGTTCTCTGTTTCAACTGGATTGGGACTTAATATCTTCTGAGAAGCTATGGTCCATCAAACCTCTCGTCCCTTAACTCCTTGAACATGACCAGAAAGGAAAATGTTCTTATGCGTGGATTACTAAATGACTAAGCCCCTACACGCCTCTATTGCGATTCTCCTTTGACAGTTTCCCCCATAATTGAGACTCTACGTTTTAAGCCTATTAGAAACAAACACCAAATTCCTTCCAAATTTAATAATTATTCGATTCATATCATGTAAATATTAAAAATTATTTAAAAGAGATCAACTTCATTGTATAACTATCCGAATATATAAAGGGACGCTAAATGAGCCAGCAGTCGATGCGCCCTGACCCCATAACAACCATCCATCCACCTGACGCAGTTTCACATTAATGCTGTCATTGTAAAAGAGAAACTTCATTTTAATGAAGGTTGTTCTGCCTTTGGCTGTGATATCATACATTGTCATTAGTCCGGCCTGAGGGAAACCAAAGCCATCATTCTCTGAATCCACTTAGGTAAATCTCAACAGATCGCGGGGGTGAGCCCTACTTTGTGGGTAGATGGCTAAGTTCTGCTGAGGACCCAGCATAACGCTTTACCCGTGCCCGGGGACACGGACGAAGATCATACCGGCGGTGAAGGTGGAGAAGAAGGACTTCAACCCAGCGGATCTGGCGTAAGTGGCAACGCAGCTTCTAGGGATGGTTAAGAAGAAAAAGCAGCGTCTGCACCAGAGTGGTCCGCTGTAAACAGCATCTGGTCTCCATGTGAAGAGCGGCTGTTTACTTCCCAGGATATCACTATGGCGAGAAATCAAACAAGGAAGAACTATCTCTTGGTTATTCTTATGGTATCATCGGCAATTACAAGGTATGCTGGACAAATTCCATGGGATCTTCAATCATTTTGGATCAGGAGTATATTGAGGAGATTCAACATGAAAGAATATCTTCTACAAATCTAAAACAATATATAAAGGCCTTTCAAAAGACCTATCTAACACAAGTTTTAAATATTTTGTACAAGGAACAAGGAATACTACCATACTCTAGTTTAAATATGGGTGCTTCTTGTTTCAAAATTCAATTAAAATGAGTAGGAAAAAGAAGCTTCTTAGGACATACATATGTTTAATTTGTAGGGATACCATGTTCAGTGATCGTGACTACTTTTATTTGTTCAATTACTTAACCCTTGTATATATGTATATTACCTAGCAAATCAAATACAACTAACAGAAAATTTAGAATTTTCACATAAAGAAGTGCTGTGGAAAGGTAACGAAGTTTCCTTAAGTCAATATTTACTTTCTTTAGATCCTTAACGAGTTTATCCTTTATCTTTAAAAGACCCTTAAAGCGAATAGCTTAAAATATACCGAAAATGGAGCAAGCAAAATTTTGATATAACATTACAGAAAATAAATTTTTATTATAAAATCCATCCCTTTTCCTTTCTAAAAGAGTCAATACATCAAATAACCCTGTGGACTTTAAGAAAGTTTCTGAAACTGCCAAAATTTATTGCTTAACTAAAGGAAACTTCCCCTTCTTCATTTTATGATGCTTTTGCAAAAACTAATTTTAAGGAAAGGATTGTGAAATTTTAAGAGACATCAACTTTTATAGACTCTAAAACGTAAATCTGTAGTCCATAATGTTTATTATGTATAGTCGAAACATTTACTGATTTTGGTCAAATTTATCTGGACTTATTTAGAAGTTTCTTTAAGTTTCTTTTCAGGTTTTTGCTATTTTGGCATTCTATAGCTATTTTCGTAGGTTAAATTGAGCTTTGCCAACTTAGCAAATAATACGCGAGGCCGTGGGAAAATTATGTCCTATGAAAGAATCAGATGTTGATAAACGTTTAAAACATTTAATTACCCAAGGTCACTTTCTGAGCAGTACGAGTTGATTTTAAATCATACATTAGTTTTATCTTGTAGAAATGTAGACATTAATCTTTAGAAAGAATGAGACGTGCAAGCTGAACTCGTGAGCACATTCACGGCACTTCATCGCTTGCCTATGGAGAGATCGGGCTTCTCGCAGACTGACACTCAAATGCACTTCACGATTGCGTCACTTCTGCATCACTGGGTCTCTCTGTTCGAAGTTTACATAACGTTGAACCAGTTTTGCATGCATTTTTTAATTAGTTGAGTACTCGGTACTTGAATTACGTTATGTAAGTGATATTGGACGTGATATCTTCTGTAGCACGCAAAAAGAACTTTCTGCTCCGGTGAAATTATCTTTAACTACTAAATTCCTAAGGACCGGAGCTAAGTACTGTGTTCCCCAAATTCCTCATCCCACCTGTTACGTTCCCGAAATAGGTAAAGCAGATTTGGACTAACAAGGTTTTTTCATTGGTATTAATTAACACCATATTTTATAAATAGTTCCAGTGTGTGTACAAATTCACTGGAATGCTTTTTCATTCGTAAGTAGGCTCTCATGTTTCCTCAAAAAGCGTCCTTTATGAGTGGCGGTCGACGGATTTCTTTCGAACACCCTCACTATCAATGCCGGTGTGCCCCGATGCTCCATACTGTCTCCTACTGTCTTTCTCATTTACATTAACGATCTGCTGGAAAAGATCGGGAATCCAATCTACAGCTTTGCAGATGACAGTACGCTTATCTCTTCATTCACTTTGAACTACTCAGGCGAATATCCGCAGACAGCAGGAGGTCGTTCAACCTAACAAAGACATGGAAGAAATTCTATCTTGGGGTGACAGTAACTAAATGAAATTTAACGCTACAAAAATCCAGGCGGCAGTTTTTTCTTCTAAAAAAGTTGACGTTGCTGAACCCGACATAGTGATATCGGGACACTCCATTCCCCTGGCATCGTCACTCAATTTGTTGGGCGTTAATTTGGGAGCAAATATGTCCTGGCATGAACATGTTGCAGGCATAGCAAGGAGAGCTTCTCAAAAGTTGGGAATATTATTTCGAACCAGAAAATTTTACACTCCACAACAACTGTTAATTTTTTACAAAGCTCAAATTCGACCAACTATGGAATACTGCTCCCATGTTTGGGGCTCCGCTCCCAAACACAAATTGCAAGTGTTCAGAAAAAAGCTGTTCGTCTGATTGGAGACCCGGAACTGACCGGCGGCCTTGATTCGCTGGAACATCGAAGATTACGAATTCGATAGTCATTTGGACCAAAAGAGTCCAGTTTTGAGATAATGGCCATTTTTCGTGGTTTTTTCTGTACTTATATATCTTATATTTCTATAAGGTACTCATTCAAATCATTTGGCAATTTCGAGTTCCTGCTACTTTGCTTCTTTACAGACTATTAATATACTTTTTTCAAATAATTAATAATTATCGATTACAGAGGGCAACAACAAAAAAATATTTTTGTTTTGGTGCCTGGGATTTTAGAGCTGATTTTAACTATATTTGGGACGCTAAATCTATACATGCAATCCGTTTTTCTCTATCAGCTCTACTTTTTTAGATACATCAACTTATCTACCAATGTGGTTTTTTATTCAGTATATTCATTTATGAGAGTTCTAAAATTATTATATATTCATTAATGTAGGTACAATGGTTTTATTGTCAGTCTGTAATTGAGTGAATTCCAGGTAAATCTATGTTATAAATAGTGGAACCATTGCCTATCAGGTACCTGAACTGACCCTTTTAATCACCTAACACGGGTAAGTCTCGTCAGTTTGTGCGTTCTTGCTAATGAGAGTAGATTGAATTCGGCGTGTTATTTTATGTTAAGAAAAGAGTGTTTTTGTGTTATTGAACAGAATTAAAATGAGTTCAGGTTCCAGTTCAAGAAGAAGTTGTGTAAATCAACCTGATGTGTTTTGCTATATATGCGGAGAATACATGTTTCAACAAAACAGACAAACTATTACTGACATTGTAAAGCGAGCGTATCTTGGATACTTTGGAGTTAAGCTTGGTGATCAGGACAAAACGTGGGCCCCGCATCTCGTATGTAAAACTTGTACAGAGCATTTACGACAGTGGACTACCGGGAAAAGAAAATGTCTAAAATTCGGCGTACCAATGGTTTGGAGAGAACCAAAAAACCACTTCAATGATTGTTATTTCTGTTTAGTAAATACTAATGGAATCAATCGAAATAACCGCAGTAAGTGGACTTATCCCAATTTAGACTCGGCAATACGCCCTATCCCGCACTCAGATGAAATACCGATTCCAACATTTCATCAGCTACCACATATCTCTGATGACGAATATTTTCCCTCTGATCGCGCTTCTGATGCTAATAAAAGTTCTGATGCTTATGAAACTAACAGTGACTATGAGGGGACGTCATCAGTTCCTCAACGCTTCAATCAAAATGAATTAAATGATCTCACCAGGGATCTCAATTTATCAAAAAAAGCTTCTGAAGTACTGGCTTCTAGGTTGAACGACAAAAATTTACTGGAACAAGAAACCAAAATTACCTTTTCCCGTACAAGAGAAAAAGATCTGCTACCATTCTTTTCTCAAGAAGACAATCTTGTATTTTGTCACGAAATTAGGGGAGTCATGAAAGAAATGGGACTTTCTGAATATATTCCAGATGATTGGCGCCCATTTATTGACAGTTCAAAGCGAAGTTTAAAATGTGTCCTTCTACATAATGGGAATAAATATGGTTCAATACCACTAGCTCACTCAACGAAACTGAAAGAAGAATATAATACCATAGCTTTGGTCTTGCAGAAGATAAAGTATTACGAACATCAATGGATGATTTGTGTAGACTTAAAAATGGTAAACTTTCTTCTTGGGCAGCAAAGTGGTTACACGAAATATCCGTGTTTCTTGTGCCTCTGGGATAGTAGGGACAAAACACACCACTGGGTTAGAAAAGATTGGCCTCAGAGAGAAAACATGGACGTTGGGGAAAAGAATGTCATTAACGACGCTTTGGTTGAAAGAGAAAAAATCATACTTCCTCCGTTACATATAAAGTTGGGCTTAATGAAGCAATTTGTAAAGGCTCTTGATAAGAATGGGTCTTGTTTTGCATATATAGGGGTAAAAATGCATCAGTTGAGCACAGAAAAAACTCAAAGCAGGGATATTTGACGGCCCACAAATAAGACAATTAATTAAGGATCCTGCCTTCATAAATTCAATGAATCAAGTTGAACGAGAAGCTTGGACATCATTTGTTGCAGTTGTAGACAATTTTCTAGGCAAACATAAAGCTCAAAACTATGTTGAAATGGGTAACAAGATGCTTAATAGTTTCAAATCCTTAGGGTGCAATATGAGTATTAAAATACACTATTTACACAGCCACTTAGACCTTTCCAGAAAATTTAGGAGACATGAGTGAGGAACAAGGTGAAAGATTTCACCAAGATATTAAAGTCATGGAGAACCGCTACCAAGGAAGATGGGACATGCACATGATGGCAGATTACTGCTGGAGTTTAAAAAGGGACTGTTTAAAAAAACATTCAAGAATGTCGCGGAAAAGAAGCTTTCCAAGTGTTGAGTGACTATTTCATTTCTTCAATGTTTTTTTTTTGTTTGTAAGTACGACATAATATTGTATTTTGTATAACTAAAATAAAAATTTCGTATCTACTTTTGTTTACTACACTTACGGATTTGAGTTACAATAATGTAACTTATATTTCTCTAAAATTGTATATCTTAAAAATTTGAGCTCCTAGGTACAAATGAATACGTTATTTGAATTCAGGACATCAAATTGATATAGAATCAGCTCAAAAAACCTCGACACCAAAACAGCTGTTTCCCTGTGTTATTTAATTATACTACTAAATCATTTCAAAAGTGATCGAGAAATATTCCTGACATAAAACTGGGTCCAATTTTCTTTTAACTATGAATTAATTATTATTAACTAATTAATTATTAAACAATACACGTAAAAAAACTAACCTAGAAAAAATTTCTAATCTGCTAGTAGTTTAGGGAAATTGAAAATACCTTAATTTATCAAGTAAATATTTTCAAGTGATCATCACTTGGCAATTTTTTTCAAAATAGCTCGTGATGGATTGGATTGTACTTTTGCAAAGATCATTTAAAAAAAATCTCTGAAATCGGTTCAGAAATGGAGGCTCTAGGGGGTTTTGGGACTACAACCTGCGAAAAGCCTCAGTGTGCGCTGCAGGAGGTCGTAATTTTAAAAACATGCTCGCGCTCATGTTATCGCTTGTAGCTTCATACTCTTGAAAATTCCGGGATTGGATCACAGGTTTTTCAGTCTATGCAGATTCATTTTATGTAGAAAAAAAGGATTTTTTGAAACTGGAGAACATCTGTGGTATCTTGATTGACATTATAAAACTATTTTCCAAATTTAAGTTATGTTTTCGAAACAACAATCCTAAAATTCTTTATCAGTAGGTCAAAATATTTTAGAAAAAATAGTTGTTTAGGTAATGTTATCAAAACCATGTCTGGCAGTAATGTTACACCATAACTTTTGAAAATCTGACAATTATTTACACTACGATTAGAAAAATTTATGTACAGAATTGTTACATTATCGAACACGTTTTTTTTTAAAAAAATCTACATGCTGATGAACCGTCCTATACATTTTTAGGTAATTATTTATACAATACAGATTCGTTCATTACGCTTTCCATTGTGTTACTAGCTTTTCTTGAATTACCCTTGTAGTTCTCCATTTTTCAAATTGATTAACGAAGGTCTAAGTCAATCAATTTATGTCTATTTTAGACCTTTCAATCTCAAGCCGGGCCTAAAACAAACAGTTTTTTTGGAAGTTTACGTCGCTCACGAATCGTCAAGAATTCTTAGCCGAACAGGCTGAATTTTTTTAACGTTATTTGTTCCTTTTCATTATCTGAAATTTATAGTATACTAAGGATGATCGACAGCCGAGTAGTAAACTATGACTACGTATGTGTCCATCAAACCGATTATTACCGAGTATATTATGTTAACAGCTACGTCAATAAATAGAATTGGCGTTAGTGTTGCCTACAAAATAAAAACTAAAGCTTCAAAAACTGTTACATTAATTATGTTAATTTTTCCTGGTCGGGGAGTACTGACTCACATATTACGCCGTCTAGCGGTTATTTTACCAATTGTGATTCCAAAATACATACTTATTGAAAATCATTGTGTGACAAACACTGGTGGCCTTTGGTAGAGGGCGGGTATGCTATTAATATTGGGTTGACACCAGTTAGCGATATAAGTTGTTCTATCTTACTATTGTATAAGGCGAGTATAGCGATTTAATATTGACTCTTGTTCTCTCTCGGGTGTTTTTTTAAGTTATGCACCTAGCTATAAAGGAAAACTCACAAACTTTAAAAAAATATTCTTCTACATAATTACATTAATAAAATTATTCCACTGTTTAGTTATTTATTCCAACTGAAAAAAATTTTGGTTTCAGCTACAAACGACGTTGCGTTTACGCCACAAACGGCGACTTTCAACTCATAATTTGAGCAAAAATTTCGATCCCTTATGAAACTAATTAAGATGATTATTTATATAATTATATATTAATGATGATAACTAAAAGATATGGACTTTTTACGAAGGAGCTGCGGGAAATTTAGAATGGAAAAAGTTCGAAAGTCGCAGATAAGGAAGATAACAGGCAAGGAATAGACAGTCGCAGATGAAATTGAAAGAGATGTGGCTTGAACATACCAAGAAAATGGATCAAAACAAATGGCCTAGAAGAATACTCGAGTGGATACCACCTGAAAGGAGAAAGAGAGGACGACCGAGAAGAAGTTGGTGAGATGATGTGGAGGCATGAAAGCTAGAAACTTGGAGACAGAGACGTATTATGATAGAAGAAATTGGAAACTGGGGATGGAGAGGCGGCGTCAGCCGTAGATAATCCGTTATAATTGATTAATGAAACTAATTAAAGAAAAAAAAACGGCCAAGAGCAAGTCGGACTTGCGCAATTAGTGTTCCGTGCTTTTGAAATAAAATAAAATCCTTATCTAGTTAATTAGGTCCCTGACATGTATATATCTTAAGATCCAGTATGTATTTTTACGTTTTTTCTTAGTCAACAATGTATAATAGTTATAGCATCTTAACTACCAATAAATTAATCTAGCTCAGTCTAGAATCTAGTAATAAAAGTGTAAAATAAACATTTACTACCTAAATATTCGTTTAATTATAAACAAATAAAATAAAATTATTTTATATTGTTTATACATGTCTCGGTACAGCGACGCGCACTATCAGTAATGTACTGAAAAGTACAATAAAAAACATCCACCATATTGTCAAGCAATATAGCTTTTATTTATACCAGATAAATTATCAAACGTAATGCACTCGTGATAATTTTCGCTTAATCTACACTTTATGAAGATTATTCCAGAATTTTTTCAAAGGGTGGGGTTACAGTGATTTTTGGACATTTCTTAAAAATAATCCAAAGAAAAGTGTGCACAATGATTACATTATATATTTTTTTGACATTTGACACCCCATTCGATAACCTGGTATTTTTTTTTGCACTTCCGATTTCACCCCCCATAACTAAACCCTTAAGTCAGAATTTAACTTTCAGAACTACACGGCTCTGATTAAGCCATCAATTCCTACATTTGTGCCTTTCAACTTTGTCAATGTCAAATAGTTTCGGAGAAAATTCAGTGTGACAGACACCCACCGAAGTGATCCGTACGGAAGACTAATATTGATCATAACACGTAAAACTAACTTAAAAGGATCTCGAATTTTCCGTCCAAAAATATCAGCGCCCCTGTCCACCTTGCGGTGAATTGAAAACTAGTTGCCGATACCTATTTTATCACTGCAATCAGAAACAACTTGTTTCTTCTCAACAATCACAAATTTCATAGAAAAAATGCAGTAATGGCTTAAGATATAAGTTAGAAATTAGATATGACACAGCATAAAAGAATCACTGTTTTTGTTTAATGAACCAACCTGTAACAAAAACGAATTAACACTAATCTTTGGCAATATTAACGAAACACCAACACCAATTTGTAATATTTCGTGAAAAAATTTTTTCAGCATGTTTCAAGGCTTCAACAAGAGGTCTTTGATATTTCATCGAAAGTTAAATTGTCTCCCTTTCACTAGCTTTTAAAACTGTCTCACTCACATAGCCATTCCAATGTTGATCTCAGTGGTGCCAACTTACTTTTCAAAATTACTTAGTACACTGATTTATACAAATTTCAATTATATTCAAATTTAATAAAAAATAAATATTAGATGTGTCTCCGATTAACTCGGGGAGTCACCCATGTCAATATATCCAACCATTTTTGTAACACCCTATATATATATATATATATATATATATATATATATATATATATATATATATATATATATATATATATATATACAGTCCCTGGCCAAATTATTAGACGCACTGCAAGATTTCATGCAAAATATTAATTACCGAGTGATATTGTACCGTTTTATTATTTTAAATTGATTTGTTTTTTATTTTTATATTATCCAATCAATTACCTATTTATTTGACATAAATAAAACAGCATTAGTTTAGAAAAGCATAAGTTTATTAAGTTTTAAAGAAAAGTGAAATTAATGTTAGTAAAAGTCAATATTTAGTTGAGCCACCTTTAGCCGCTATCAAAGCTTTAATTCTGCGCGGCATGCTATCAATGCAAGATTGTACTGTCTCCTGCATTTGAGGATGATGATTCCACACATGAATAATCTTTTCTAGGAGCTGGGTTTTGTTGGTAATCACATCTTTAGCCACTTCTCTTTTCATCAGCTCCCACACATTTTCAATGGGCTATTACCCGGCCAATCCAACAGAGGGATATTTTTTTCTGCCAAAAAAGCTTTAAAAAAACAGACCGAGCAGTGTGGCAGGGAGCTCCATCTTGCATGAAAGTGAATGGTTCCCCATTTGGAAACCATTCTCTGAGCTGCGGAATCAACCGATTTTGTAATACTTCTTTGTACTGATCTTGCTTCATTATTCCTTTGACGACGTACAGACGTCCAGTGCCCTTGCCGCTGATGACTGACCAAATCATCACTTTGGTGGGATGTTTAACCGTCGGGACGACACAATCAGGATGAAACTTTTCTCCATGACGACGACGCACATACTGAGCTTTATTCTGCAAAATTTCGAATGTGCTTTCGTCACTGAAGCAGACCTGTCAAAAATAGGAAAAAAATATATAAACTTCCATGTTTATTTGCTTTATTTAACTGAAAATGATAATAATGTATCAATTATTGATTAAATTGCTGTATCTTACCGATCTCCAGAAGTCCACATCTTTATCTTGCCATTGTTTGGCCCACTTCAGGCGCTTTGCTTTCATTGCAGCTGTTAACTTGGGCTTCCTGGCGGGGCGATAGGCCTTAAAATCTAATTCTTTCAATTTTCTTCGAACAGTGCGCTCAGAAGCATTTACGCTAGCATCCTGGAGTTGTGATTTTATTACCTTTGTGGTAGCAAATCTGTTTTCTACACAAATTTTCTTCAAACATCTCTCTGACCGTGGAGTGAAAATTGGTTTTCTACCGCATCTTTACTTTCTTTTCGGGCTTAATTCCTTCCCTGACTCAATTTTCTTTTTTATGCGTCGTACACTAGCTTCAGAAACCTCCAATCTTCGTGATATTTCTCGGTTTATAAATGTTTTCGCAATCACAAGGGCCTTCACTTCAGCTTTTTTACGTGGTGAAAGATCGCCTTTTCTACCCATAATGAAAATAGTCCAATTACTTTTTTAAAAAAAACTGCATACAAAATAAACTAATAACTGAGTAGTATAAAACTGTTAAACAAACAATCACAGTCCATAAAGCCACAGAAACACGTCCGTACCTGACTCGATTCCGATCGCGACTGATACAGGTTTGTACTTATTTACGTTCATGTATCACTTTGTCAACACAGTGTTGCCATATGTTAAAAATAAATACAAATATGTAGTCTACAACAATTCTTTTAAATAAAAATCAATAATATTTTAGTTTAAATATACCATTATTGCATAAAAACTCTTAAGAAACATAAATTTACTAAAAAAAATACAGTGCGTCTAATAATTTGGCCAGGGACTGTATATATATATATATATATATATATATATATATATATATATATATATATATATATATATATATATATATATATAATGTTTATACATGTGCTTCTAGGATAAGTTTTTTTATATAAAAAGAAATTATCTTATTTAGATGTAGGATAATTAGAAGAACTTTAAAGTATAATTTAGAATAAGCTGAAAAAATAAAGTATAAAATAGTTTGTACAGTTACTGTGTTCACATTTAATAAAAATAAATATTAGATGTGTCTCTGATTGAGTCGGGGAGTCACACATTTCAATACATCAAAATATTTTTGTAACACCCTATATATATATATATATATATCTATATATATATATATATATATATATATATATATATATATATATATATATATATATTATGTTTATGGATAGATTTCTAGAATACGGTTTTAATCAAAAAAAAATTATTTTGTTTTGATGTAGGAAAAACTTTAATGTATAATATAGAATGAACTAAAAAAATAGATTATAAAATAGTTTGTAAAGTTACTTAAACATAATCTATGAAGCAAACTACTCTAGGCCTCGGTTTTGAGCAGCTATGATTTATTAAGACATACAAGATATTCAATGAAACAAAATTGTTAAATTACGACTTTCTACCTAATGTATTTTGTCTCAAATATATCACTTACAAAGTGATATAATACCGTGCTTCCATATTTAATAAGTTTATCGTTATAACGACCTGACAAACCAGCTCATTTATTATTAATTGCCTGAATACACAAAAACAACTGAGTCCTGGTAAAGTTTGTAATAGTATCCGGTCTCCGAAACAGATGCAATTTAGCTCCCTACCAATTTTATTGTGCCGTATTAATTAATTAATGTCAAAGTTTACTGATGGCACTGAATAATTTTGTAACGAAATCTGGTATTACGCAGTTAAATCGTACCCTACGATTAATTTTTTTTGGCAATATAATTTTTTATTGTAAAAATACACAAACCATAAATAAAAGTGTTTTTAAAATTAAAATATGTAATGTTTCAAAACTGTTTCGTTTTATAGTTAGACTTTCTGTTAAATTGAGTATTTAAGTTTACCTGTTTAACCCAGATGATTTCGAAATTTGATTTATCACACACGCTGCTCCAGCTGCCTAACTCGGTGATGAAACAAAATGAATGAATTTTAAAAAGTGCTCAAGCGAAACATGTATATCCAGTACATATTAGCACACACAATATTACTATGGGTATGGTGACGTAACAAACCCCATATAAGTTTCATTGTATGAAAGAATTCCTTGCGTCAACAATTTTCACTCCCCGGTCATCGATCGGTCTTACTTTCGTTTATTAATGCCGCCCTCGCGAAATACTTCTGGGACCACTTCGGTGTCTGTCCGTCCATCTGTTACACTCGATTTTCTCCGAAACTATTTAATATAGAAAATTGAAATTTGGCATAAATATCGGAATTGATGGCCCAATCAGAGCAGCGTAGTACTGAAAGTTAAATTTTGACTTAAGGGGTTAGTTTTAGGGATGCAACCTGAAGTGAAAAAAAATACCAGGTCATCGAGTGGGGGTGTCAAATGAAAGCTTGCGAAAACAAGAGTTCAAAAATATATGATGTAATACTTGTGAACACTTTTCTCTGTATTATTTAAAACATTGCAAAAAATCGATGTCTATCTCTCCTATTTCAAAAAGTATTGATCAAAAAATTATGGAAAATTAAGCGAAAATTATCACGAGTTCATTACGTTTGAAAATTTATAAATAAAGAAATAAATAAATGGCCTGGAAACATCCCCCTCGGGGTAGGGCCACCCTTTGGGTTCTCTAGATCTAGTTTATGGGTTGATCAGATCCGTTTTCCTTGTTTTTATATTTCTCTGTTTAGATGTTTCCAAAGTTTTCTGTTAGACGTCTTCCTCTTCCATTTCGTAATCCCTGCCGCCTCCATGTGTTCCTTGACTTACTGCAGCCATCCTATTCTCGGTCTACCTCTCCTTCTACGTCCCGGTTCCCATTGAAGTATTTCATTCTTAATATCTTTCGTTCAATTCTTCTCATGTCTTCCTCTTGTTTCTTTGTCTTCGGTAGCATACATTAGTTGTGGGAGTATTATTGTCTTGTATATCCTCATCTTACTGTGTTTTCCTATTATCTTATTACTTAACAATTTCTTATTGCTATGGAACAACTTGTTTGATATTATTAATCTTTCCTCTACTTCCATTTCCTTGTTCCCATTCCAATACAGCGTCACTCCCAAATATTTAATCTTCTCTACTCTTTTGAAGGTATATTTGTTTATTCTAATCCTTTCCATTTCCTGAGCATTCTGTTTTCCATTTTTCATTATTTTGGTTTTATCTTCGTTTATCTTCAGCCCCATTTTTGCTCCTTCTACGCTTATTTCTCTCACCATTTCCTTGAAAATTTATCCGGCTTAAAAAAAAACTATGAAGGAATATGAAAACTATGTGTACTTGACAATATGGTGAATGTTTTTTTAATATACTACACTACTGTTCGCATTTCTGTATCGAGACAAAATAATTATATTTTATTTGTTTATAATTAAACAACTACTTAGGTAGTAAATATTTGTTTTGCACTTTTATTACTAGATTCTATATTAAGCTAGATTGATTTATTAGCAATTAGATAGCTAAGATGTTATAACTATTATACATTATTAAATAACAAAAAAAACGTGATAATACATATTACAACTTAAGATGTCAGGGACCTAATTATCTTAGCCTAGGTAAGGATTTTAGTCTATTTTAAAAGCAATCACGGTACGGAACACTAATTGCGCAAGTCCAACTTGCACTTGACCGGTTTTTTTTTTATTAAAGATAGATAGATTCTTCTTCCGCACCATGAATGTGGTACGCCACTGTAGTTACTCTATATATTTCCGATGAAACAAATACTTTTATCTATGAAGCACAACACAGTTAAGTAAGTCATTTTTTTTACATTCGACCCCAGAGATTGACGAAACTTGACCAGTACCGGCTGGAACATACATATGTCTAGATATAAAACAGACTTGATAAGTGTAGAAGTATCTGAAAGTACCAATTGCTTTTGTGACGACAATATAGTAATACTGAAACACATAGAATTAAAAGCGGTTTTTTTCTACATTTTTTTCGAAAAATATTTGTTCTAATTGTTTCCTTATTATATGGACATTGGTTATATTGAAAACACGCTATTGACGTAATCCTCATTATAACCTGAATATTTTGAGGCCCGGCAAATTCGTTACATAGAGAGTGTACTGTATTAATAAAGTACTTCATTCTTTTAATTTCGTTCTGTTATATTTAACTAATTAATTGACAAAAAGAAACAGCAGTGCGAGAAAATACTTTTTTCACTATTGACTACGAAAACTAATGAAAGATATGCGATACGTTTTTGTGGCTCTTAATCTTTTACGTTTTTCCACTTCATCTTCTAAATGTTTTAGGCCATGCGATTTGATCAGCAATTAAAAAAACATATTAGATTTCAGAAAAAATCTAAACTAAATATGTAGATTTATTATTGGGTGAATGCAAAAGTTTGTGCCCGATTACTGTGTTTTTTTTTATTATTAAATACAACATATTTTCATGAAAAATAGTATATGTTAATCAATAATTTTCTCTCAATCATTTTCTATAACCCCCATCGTTTTACAAGTTTTTGAATTCCTTCTTTGTAGAAACTCGTGGCTTCTCTTCAAAGAAAGTCGTCAGGTAGGGTTTGACTTCTTCCATAGAATCAAATCTTTTGCCATTCAAATTATTTTGCAGAAAATGAAACACATCAAAACCTGAAGGGGCAAGGTCAGGTGAATACGGTGGTGATGGAAGATTTCCCATTTTAATTCCCTAAGTTTTTGGAGTGTCTGTTGAGCGACGTGTGGTCTAGCGTTGTCATGATGATGATGATTTCGATTGACCTAATTTGAAAGTTTTGTTTGGCTTTCAACATTGAGTTGGGTAAGTTTCTCACAGTACTTCTCCGCAGTTATTGTTGGGCCATGGGGAAGAAGCTCGTAATCCCACCATCTGCAATTCCACCAGACACATAGCAACACTTTCATTGGATACAATTCATAGATTCTGCTCTTTTACTTCCATGTTTCCAGCTTCTTTTTCTCATTATGTTGCCATATACAACTTATTTTTCATGACTTGATTCAAGAAAGGTTCATTTTGTTGACGGGCGGGGAGAGAAATGGCTGTCGAAACAGTTTGTTCCGTTGTGTCAAAACGTGCGGAACCCATGTATCGAGTTTCGAAGTGTATTCAAGTTACTTCAAATGACGAAATGCAGTAGAATTGTCAACATTTAGTTTCTCAGCGATCTCTTCAGTGGTAATCCGGGGATTATTATTCACTAAGTTACGGATAATGTCATTATCAATGCCGGGAGATCGCCCAGAGCGAAGTTTATCGTTTAGATTGAAGTCACCTAAATCGACCAAACTGCTTTTAACTGTCCTAGGAGCAGGAGCACGATCCAAACAAATGTCTTAAATACTGTTTGTTCCAACACTCATTCCCTTTTTAAATTCATGTAACATAACATGAAGAAAATGTAATTCTGCATTTTCCATTTAAATTAATTTGTGTGCAAGGTTAATACCTTGCACACAAATTAATTTAAATAAACTTTTTTTAAGGTTATGTTAACTCACGATGCATTTAGATAGCTGTGAATTGATAATATGATTATAAAAGAATCATCAGCACAGCTATCTACGAAAATCGGGCACGAACTTTTGCAATCACGCAATAGTGCTATGTTGGGAATGTGGAATCATTGGCACAATAACACTACTCCGTATACAGTCCCTGGCCAAATTATTAGACGCACTGTATTTTTTTTAGTAAATTTATGTTTCTTAAGAGTTTTTATGCAATAATGGTATATTTAAACTAAAATATTATTGATTTTTTATTTAAAAGAATTGTTGTAGACTACATATTTGTATTTATTTTTAACAAATGCAACACTGTGTTGACAAAGTGATACATGAACGTAAACAAGTACAAATCTGTATCAGTCGCGATCGGAATCGAGTCAGGTACGGACGGTGTTTCTGTGGCTTTATGGACTGTGATTGTTTGTTTAACAGTTTTATACTACTCAGTTATTAGTTTATTTTGTATGCAGTGTTTTAAAAAAAGTAATTGGACTATTTTCATTATGGGTAGAAAAGGCGACCTTTCACCACGTAAAAAAGCTGAAGTGAAGGCCCTTGTGATTGCGAAAACATTTACAAACCGAGAAATATCACGAAGATTGGAGGTTTCTGAAGCTAGTGTACGACGCATAAAAAAGAAAATTGAGTCAGGGAAGGAATTAAGCCCGAAAAGAAAGAAAAGATGCGGTAGAAAACCAATTTTCACTCCACGGTCAGAGAGATGTTTGAAGAAAATTTGTGTAGAAAACAGATTTGCTACCACAAAGGTAATAAAATCACAACTCCAGGATGCTAGCGTAAATGCTTCTGAGCGCACTGTTCGAAGAAAATTGAAAGAATTAGATTTTAAGGCCTGTCGCCCCGCCAGGAAGCTCAAGTTAACAGCTGCAATGAAAGCAAAGCGCCTGAAGTGGGCCAAACAATGGCAAGACAAAGATGTGGACTTCTGGAGATCGGTAAGATATAGCAATTTAATCAATAATTGATACATTATTATCATTTTCAGTTAAATAAAGCAAATAAACAAGGAAGTTTATATATTTTTCCTATTTTTGACAGGTCTGCTTCAGTGACGAAAGCACATTCGAAATTTTGCAGAATAAAGCTCAGTATGTGCGTCGTCGTCATGGAGAAAAGTTTCATCCTGATTGTGTCGTCCCGACGGTTAAACATCCCACCAAAGTGATGATTTGGTCAGTCATCAGCGGCAAGGGCACTGGACGTCTGTACGTCGTCAAAGGAATAATGAGGCAAGATCAGTACAAAGAAGTATTACAAAATCGGTTGATTCCGCAGCTCAGAGAATGGTTTCCAAATGGGGAACCATTCACTTTCATGCAAGATGGAGCTCCCTGCCACACTGCTCGGTCTGTTAAAGCTTTTTTGGCAGAAAAAAATATCCCTCTGTTGGATTGGCCGGTATGAACCCCACTGAAAATGTGTGGGAGCTGATGAAAAGAGAAGTGGCTAAAGATGTGATTACCAACAAAACCCAGCTCCTAGAAAAGATTATTCATGTGTGGAATCATCATCCTCAAATGCAGGAGACAGTACAATCTTGCATTGATAGCATGCCGCGCAGAATTAAAGCTTTGATAGCGGCTAAAGGTGGCTCAACTAAATATTGACTTTTACTAACATTAATTTCACTTTTCTTTAAAACTTAATAAACTTATGCTTTTTTAAATTAATGCTGTTTTATTTATGTCAGATAAATAGGTAATTGATTGGATAATATAAAAATAAAAAACAAATCAATTTAAAATAATAAAACGGTACAATATCACTCGGTAATTAATATTTTACATGAAATCTTGCAGTGTGTCTAATAATTTGGCCAGGGACTGTATATCACCACTACACCAAACACTTTATTTGGGCACTCGACGCGCATTTCGCTAACCATGTTAGCTTCATCAGGAGCAATGATTGACTAAAGGTAAACTACAAATCTATTTAATTTAGCCTAATCCTTAAATTACTCAGGCGGTACTAATGGTAAAGGCGACTCCATCAGTTCCGGACAAATAACCAATAGACGGGATTATAAGGAATAGGCCCTGTGTCTTTATTTAAACTACTTTTCCATTTTATAATTTCCATACTTTCGTAGGCGTTCAATAATCTCCTATCAGATAGATTTTTAATTAATTTTAGATTATAAAATGTTACAGTATGATCAGTTTCAAGGGCATGTTCGGCAATGTTAGACTTTTCCATTCTACTGTATTTTAAATATGCTAAATGTTCTTTAAATCGTGTTTTAATTAACCTTTTAGTTTGCCCAACAAACTTTTTGTCGCAATCATTACAACTAATTTCATAAATTCCATTTTTCTCACAGTTAGGAATCTTACTTTGGGATTTCCTAAGATATTCCGCAGATTGTCTAATAACCTGTAGACCAGAGGTTCCCAAATTTTTTTTTCTCGTAGACCACTTTCAAAATTTTACTGGTTTCGGTGGACCCCCTGCTGCTACATTTCTACCATATTCCCAAAACTCGTCAAAAAATGTAAATATTAGATCTAACGATGGAAATTTGCGTCGTGGCTGAGTTCCAACCCTAAATTCGAAGTGGTAAAAATAAAAAGAAAAAATAATATATTTTCTTGTGTTCTATTTATTAAAATAATATGATTACAGACTTAATAGAATTAAAATTAAACATTAATAACGTTAACAATTAAAAATTAAAAAAAAAATAGCCATAATTTTAATGGGAGGGATGTACTTGATGGATTGACAGCAAATTATCAATATTTGGCTTCAGTTTTATAAGGAATAACCGCAAATGTCCCCGTTCTGTGATGTTCAATCTGCTCCTTTTTTTTGTTAATAGGTTTGTAACAACACTAAAACTTTTTCGACAAGGTATGACGAGGGAAACGCTATCAAAAGCTTTCTCGCAATTTCCCACAGCCCAGGATATTTTTCGGGTATTTCTGCCTGCAGCCAAAATGTTTGATAGCCTTTTTTAAATTTCACCTTCAGCTCCTCATTGGTGCTAAGCTCGAGTAGCTCCTCTTGTAATACCACATTCGCTAAATGGATTTATGATCCATGGTGGTATTTCCATCGTCAGAATATCTTCAAATCTATTTTTGAAGTCATGCAGGGCATTTAAATGTTGAACGTATGTCTGAATATCCTCATCAAGACATTCTGCCTGTGACAAGTTTGGAAACTGGGAGAATTTGCGCCGACTAATATTTTGCTTCATAAATTTTTCCAAGAAAAGCCGAAATTATTTGTTTTTATTAAATTTAGGCTGCCCCCTTGTAACTGCAAGTTAATGTCATTAAGTTTTTTTAACAAATCTGTCAAATACGCGATGTCTGCTTTCAATTTGATCAGGTTTTCTTTTAAATCTGGATCTTTACTTTCCAGAACCTCTAAAACTGATTCAAAAAGTGAGTAAAATCTTATTAAACATGCACCTTTCCACAACCAGCGTACTTCAGTATGTAAGAGCAATCGTTGGAAGTCTTCATCATTTTCGTCGCACAATTGTGCAAATAAACGGGTATTCAACGGATTGCTTTTTATTTTGTTAACTGCTTTAATCACAAATTGAAGCGATTGGTGCAATCTATCACTCAAATTTTTCGCTATCAGGTATTGTCGGTGGATGACACAGTGAATTGCAGTTACTCCTGGTATAATTCTTTTAAGATGGCTTATAAACCCACGATATCGCCGAAGATGACAAGAGCTCCATCTGCTGCCACCGAAATAATGTTTGTAAATGGAATCGATTTTTCCTTAAAACAATCACTCAGGACATTAAATACTGATTCGCCTTTAGTGTCCGTCTCCAAAGTTTTCGCGAATAGCAGCTCTTCATGGATTTCTTCGTCCATAACAAATCGAACATATGCCAATAATAATGCTTCATTACCAGGTAAAGTTGACTCGTCCAGTTGAATAGAAAAATGAGAGAGCTCATTTCATCAAAACGTCTTTGTACAGTGTTGTTACTCAAAGGAATTCTTTTGAGTACGTCAAATGGAGGATTGTGCAGAACAGTTTTTAAAACCTCTTCAACAGCGGGTAAAATTAACTGTTCTCCGATGGTGTGCGGTTTTCCAGATTTCCTTATAAGCAATGAGATATTGTAAGATGCCCGTAAACCATCATCGTTACTTTGAGATGTTGAAGGGAACATACTGTGCACGGTGGGTCTCTTTTCATATTTTTCCTTCAATGTTTGAAAATATTTTAAATCTTTACCTATTTTATCAGGATGACACTTTCTTAGATGATCTTCGAGCTTCGATGGTTTCATAGAGTCATTGCTCAAAACTTTGTTGCATAAAAGGCATATGGGCAATCGTTTTGTCTGCCTTTGATGGAAGAAAAACCAAATTTCAAATAATCAAAACTGTACTGTCGACATTTCTTCTTAGATTCAGCCATGTTTAGTCTCAGTTACCTACCTGTAAAGAAAAAAATGTTTGTTTAGTAATCATAAGGCGACTTTAACAGGATATGGCTATTTTAACAGAATAAAATAGGATTAATTAATTATTGCAATTAAAAAACCAAAATGCCGGCGGCAAAACTAATTTTAATTATTAAAAGCAATAAACTGTTAAGACCCATATAGAGATTTTCACGAAACGGCTGAACCTATTTTAATGTAATATAAAATATTTTTTGATTAATTATATTTTATTACATTTCTGTAAATTCGAGAGAAAATACTTTTAAAGAATATTTTTGACATCAAAACAACCTCTCTTCCGACCGCGATTTTAATGATTTATTTATTACTTTGATGTACGTTACGAGTGGTACATAAAGACACGTACAATTTATGAAAATATTTTTTAGTCATTTAGCATTAGCAATTACGAGGGCACTAAAATATGTACGAACATGCAGGTCAATCATATATCTCTCCTTTAGTGAATCACCACAGTCGGCTAAATAAATAATTTTATAATAAAAAGTACTAATAGTTCAATCTTTCTCGGCTTTCTGTTCTTTTATAGAAGTATCGGATAATGGCCCTGTTCAGTATTTAATTTTTATTACGTACCTACTACACGCAAACATAACAAATATAATATTATTACAATATAAAATAAAAGTATGAATAAACAAATAGGCAGGTACTTACTTTTTCCGGCACTGGCAAACACTGACATCGATTCACTCACACTTTTCTTTTCCAAATTCCGAAACAAATGAGTAACGTTTGTCCTTGGCCTTCGTATTTATATTGGTGAAGAATCAAACAAGTTCATGCAAGATTGCAAGCCCAGCACAAGTCGTGTTTCGTTCCTTTGCACGTCCTGAACGGGTTGCGTTGCGGGCGGGCGGCGCTTTGCAAGTCTCGACGCGCGTTGTACTGAATATCGAATATGCAAGTTTTTACAAGTAACAGTCGCTGACCTTCTTAAAATACACTACTCAAAAAAAATTAAGGGAGGTTTTAAAACAAGGAAATTAATGCTAAATGAACAGGCTATCTGATCCATATGCCAGCCTAACTGAAAAAATTTTTTTCAAGCCTGTGGACCAAAAAAAAAGCAAAATATTTACAATATTATTTTTTCGCGCTATCTGTTAGGATTGCAGTCTTAATACGACCATTTTTCACCGAAATACAGCAACCTGTCAAAAATCACCGAAAATTTGGAATTTTTTTTTGCTCCCTTAATTTCGTTGAGTAGTATATTATCTGCCATTGATAGGTAAAGCCAAGCCAACATTTTTGTTCTTTACTATCGAAACCAGATAAATTTTCGTGGACCCCCACTTACAACTTGTGAACCCCCATTTTTTTTTCACGCCAACGTAGACCCCCGTCGAGTCTCCCGTGGACCCCTGGGGATCCACGTGAACCACTTTGGGAATCACTGCTGTAGACTAAGGTGAGGCCTACCTCATTAAATATGGTATGGAGACATACTTGGTCTTATTTTCTTTGCATGTAAAAAAAGTGGAATTCTGAATATTTAACTTGAACTTATGTTAACTTATTTACTAAGTCTTCGTCATAGCCACTGCGATTCCTTTCAGTATTGAAGTTTACTCTATTCAGAGGAAAAGTGACCCAACGATGAACTAAAAAATGTAATGAGGGTAATTTGTGTTGTTTTGCAATTAAATGAATCATTAGGAATATATCTATCTGTGACTGTGTATTTTCTATAAATATTAAATTATGACCTATTATTTTTAATAATTGAAATATCTAGAAAAAGCAGAACTGTTCTGCCTTTTTTAGATATTTCTGTGTCAAAAATAAAGTGAAATTATACAAAAACAACACTATGTTTTAATTTCCAATATATTTAAAGTCACTTGACAATTGTTTCACCATACAAACTAGAACAATTTCCAGACATTTAATAAAAAAGAACAATAAAATAGCATTCAAAACCAGTAATTCCTTAGGGAGTATAATTTTGAATAACAAAACCAAATCTAAGAATTCCTTAAAATCAGGAGTTTACTTATTAAATTGTGGATCTTGTACTAAAACCTACGTAGGACAAACTGGTAGATCTTTTGAAACTCGCATTAAAGAATATAAACATAGTTATTTTAAAAATAAGAACAATTCACATTACGCAACTTATATAATAAAACGAATCTCATAATTTTGATGATACGTTAAAAATCCTACATGTAGAAAATAAATCTATAAAATTAAATTTGCTTGAATGTCTTGAAATTAACAAACGGAAAAAACTCCAATCAATTATTAAACGAATAGGTAGACTTAAACCATTCACCCTTACTTAATCTTTATTAGTTCTCGGAAAAGTACCACAGATTTGCATTCTTAAAATAAATTCTGTCTGTAAATAATATAATAAAATGATTAGCATAATCTTAGGTAACTAAGGATAGTTTATTTAACCACCAAATATTTTTCTTTCTTATTTTCAACTGTAGCCACAGCATCAACTGTCCCTCCAGCCACCGCCCTTCTCCAGCCCCAGACAACGCTTTCCACCACGTCAGGGCAGGGGTCGAGGACCAGTCAGGAAGGTGCTGCTAAAAAAAGCTGCTGCAGTAAGTCGCCAGCACACACGGTAACCCCCCCCTCAAACCCATCATCCTCTAACACCAAAGTTCCGCCATTGTACTGCGTGACAAAACGCGCTACAATCAACTCGTCTCAACTTTCAATGCCAAGAAATTCAGGTTTACCCGCGCGGTCACCCTCCCGGAAGGTGTGAGGATACACCCCGAGACCCCCAGGACTTTAGAAATATAACTAGATTC
>CM032450.1:34223784-34242289 GCA_019049505.1 Pachyrhynchus sulphureomaculatus
GCAGATGTCCCGAGCGTTCAAAGTGAATGAAGAGATAAGAGTACTGTCATCTGCAAAACTGTAGATTGGATTCTCGGTCTTTTCCAGAAGATCGTTAATATAAATGAGAAAGAGAGCAGGAGACAGTATGGAGCCTTGGGGTACACCGGCGTTGATAGTGAAGTTGTTAGAAAGAAATCCGTCGACTGCCACTCGTAAAAAACGCTCTCTGCGGAAACATGAAAGCCACAAACAGAACTTTTCAGACATACCCTAAGAACGTAGCTTAGCCAACAGCCCATCGTGGCAAACACGGTCAAATGCCTTGGATATGTCAAGAACAACCGCTCGAGATTGTGTTCAATTGCGTTGCTCCAAACATGTTTTACTTATTTAAAGGACAAAAGATATTGTAATCTTGCGTCGTGATGAATGAAAAAAAGGGTAAAATTATTTACTATACACTATCACATTTCCTTATAAAAATATAAAATAAAATAACAAGTCAAGTGCAAGTTGCATTTGCGCAATTAGTGTTCCGGACGTTGACTGCTTTTAAAATAAATTTTTTTTACGGATGTATAAAATGATTATATCATTCACAAAACATCTCAAATGAATTTTCAACAAAGTTTTTTCCGATCTTTAGTGAAAACTGATGATTTTTTTTTATATATCACACAAATTATTAAAGTTAATGCACTCGTGATAATTTTCATTCAATCTACACCCTGTAGAGAATATTCCAGATCTTTCAAAACTTTTTGATTGGTACTTTTCGAGATAAGTGGGGGGACAGCGATTTTTCGCACTTTTTTAAAAATAATACAAAGATAATTGCGCGCAAGTATTACATTATATATATTTTTGAACTCGTCACATAGTATATATATATATATATATATATATATATATATATATATATATATATATATGTTTATATATATATTGGAGCTACATAAAATTAACTGCTCACTACAAATAGCTCTTACTACGTTACTGGACTTAAAAATGATATTTTCTACAAATTATGCGTAATACTGTGTCACATTTTCAGAGTTAAAAAAAAAAACCAGTCAAGTGCAAGTTGAACTTGCACAATTAGTGTTCCGTACGTAGATTGTTTTTAAAATAAAAATTTTTGTTAGGGTGGTATAAAATGATCAGTGACTTCACAAAACACACGCCAAATGAGTTTTCAACAAAGTTTGTTTCCAATCTTTACTGAAAACTGGTGACTTTTGAAATTTTGTTTTTTTTTATATACCAAATAAATTAGTAAAGGTAATGCACTCGTGATAATTTTCGTTCAATCTAATTCACGTGGAGAATATTCCAGAATTTTTTCAAAATTTTTTGATCAGTACTTTTCGAGATAAGGTAGGGGACAGCGATTTTTAAAAGTAATACGAAAAAAGTGTGCGCAAGTATTACATTATATATATATTTTTTACTCGTGTTTTCACAAGCTTTCATTTGACACCACACTCGATGACCTAGTAAAAAAAAATTTTTTCACTTCCGATTTTCACCCCTCAAAACGAACCCCTTAAGTCAAAATTTATGTTACGGTGGTATAAAATGATCAGTTACTTCACAAAACACACCCCAAATGAGTTTTCAGCAAAGTTTGTTTCCAACCTTTACTGAAATCTGATGACCTTGAAATTTTTGTTTTTTTTATGTACCATATAAATTATTAAAGGTAATGCACTCGTGATAATTTTCGTTCAATCTACACCCCGTGGAGAATATTCCAGAATTTTTTCGAAAAATTTTTTGTTAAGTACTTTTCGAGATAAGGCCCGGGGACAGCGATTTTTCGCGAATTTTTAAAAATAATACAAAGAAAAGTGCGCGCAAGTATAATATTATATATATATTTTTTAATCGTGTTTTCACAAGCTTTCATTTGACACCACACTCGATGACCTAGTAAAAAATTTTTTTTCACTTCCGACTTCACCCCCCAAAACTAACCCCTTAAGTCAAAATTTAATTCTCAAAACTACATGGCTCTGATGAGGCCATCAATTCCTATATTATTACCAAATTTTTACCTTTCTGTGTCAAATAGTTTCGGAGAAAATCGGATTGTGGCAGACAGGACAGACAGACAGACACCGAAGTGATCTTATAAGTGTTCCGTACGGAACACTAAAAAAGTGATAAAAATTATTTTTTTAAAGTCACTCCCTAATCACGTTTTCTTATATACCGCTTCTGCTGATATTAGAAATAAGAAAAAATACCATAATTTTTAGATCTCACGGCTCCAGGAATCCTAGAGGGGAGATATAACACAATAATTCCCTCCTCATCCGTTGATCCCCACATGTGTTGAAAGCTCAACATTTTTTTTCAATTTGTTTAACACTGGATATATAGTAGATATGCAGCGCCCAGCTCTGATGTCGATGAGGAATAATGAAATGTTCAAGGTTAATAGTTAAAGCTGTAAAATGTCACCATTGATTGTAAGAAGTTACTCCTCTACATACGACACAAAAACTAACCAGGTGCTTCAAATACTTTCTAGACATAACCACAAAGATATAGGATAAACCTAAACTATAATTTTTAGAGCCAATAGTCGTTCAGTCACAATAACTTAATCTCTTGAATGTAGACAACAGCATGCTTTGTCAAACTGAATGGGCTGCTGTCACAAAAAATCGATGGTGACCAAGTAAAAACTATGGCAGTTTTGCAATGAAGGTACCTAAATTGTCTTAATATCAATGTCAACTTTCCATTGCTGGGGCTTAAAAAAGTCATTATCTACCAATGACATTAACTACATTTGGAATTGCGTTCGTGCTTGTAGTGAAATTACTAGGTTTTACTTAATTTACCCTAAAATTTTTCTGCAACAGTATGACCAAGTTAACTTAAGAAACTTATAAGTTGTAAGACGGATAGTCTAATATGGACAATAAATCCTGTTCGAGACATTTTTTTAAGTATTTGGAGAAAACTGTAGTATCTTTCTTAAGAGTTCTGTGTAGTAAGCGCCACATGTGGTAGATGCCATATGCAACAAATATTACAATGTGCGGAGCTTAAGAGGTGGAAATTAAAGAAGGCGCTGCTTCAGGGGACAGATTTGATTACGTGTTGATACTCTAGTTCAGGGGTGCTCAAACTTGAACTGCTGGCGATCTACCTCAATATTGTTAGACTACGATCGATCGACTCTGCGAGGCTGCAAATAAGTGTGATGCAGAATTGTCGTCTAGGTAGGGTGTATCGTGGCATAGATATTAGTTTTCCGCACAATACGCATTTTTTTTAGTCAAGGTAAGTGTAGGTCTGCTCTAAAATGTCAATGAAAAAACTCATAATTATTCAAAATTGCGAGTTTATTGGTTCTTACAAAACAAACGAGTTCTAGTGTCTAAACTTAACTAAAGAGTGACTTTGGATGTTGAAGCGTGGCACTGCATGTCCTCAACATACTTTTCATAAGATGGTACGTAATTACCGAGTGCTAATCGCAAGCATGATGACATATGTTCGTCAGTTAGTCGATTGCGATATTTTGACTTAATTATCTTCATTTCAGAAAATGCAGACTCGCACAAGTAAGTTGACCCAAACATTGCCGTCAGTTGAAGGGCGATTTGCCTTAGATTCGGATATTTATCTTCAGATATAAAACACCAGAATTTTGTGTCAGATGCTGTGGCTTTGAGATGTATAGCTGATATAATCTGCACTAACTTATTTTCAACAGAACATGAGTCCATGTTAAACTGACTTGCTATTTCAGTAGCTAATTCCTCAATGTTTTTACACGAAAAAGGATAACTCATAAATGATGCGATATTTGCCAATTTACTGAAATCATAAAAACGTATTTCGAATTGGCCCAAAAATATTTGATAACTCTGCCTCATAAATATCATAATTCAACTGAGGAATCCTTGCTTTCAAAGACGGAAAATTTTTCAGATCCTTTCTTTTCAGTTGATCTATCATAAGTTGTAATTTACTTTTAAATGAGTTTATTGCGCTAATCATCTCAATAATAGTTTTTCCTTTACCTTGAAGCTCCAAATTAATGGTGTTTAAATGCATTGTGATGTCTGTCAAAAATGCCAAATCAGTCAGCCATTTTCCGTTTTTTCAGCATCTGAGTGTCATCACCTCTTTCGTCCAGGAAAGCTGTTATTTCGGGCAATAATTCTTGAAACTTTTCTAGGAGTTTTCCGCGACTCAACCACCTGACGTCCGTGTGAAGAACTAAATCAGTGTGTTCAGCTGACTCACTATCTTCCAACTGCAATTTAAAGAGCCGTCGTTTGCAAGCTACGGGCACGGATAGAATTCACAATTTTTATTGCAATGCCCATAATCTCCTCCATGTTTAGAACTTTTGAACACAAAACTTGTTGATGTATAATGCAATGGAAGGAGAAAAATGACGGGAAATCATCATTAGCTCGACACAATGCCACAAAACCGTTTTCGTTTCCAGTCATTGCTGGTGCTCCATCGGTTGTAATGCAGACTAGTTTATATATTGGTAGCTTGTCGTTTGTTACAAAATTGAAGAAAACGTCATATATATCTTCGCCACGGGTCTTTCCTTTCAGAGGAATCATTGTCAAAAACTCTTCCTTAGCCGAAATGTCATTGAATACCATTCGAATAAAAATACACACAGCTGGGCAGTGTCTGTCATATCGGTGGATTCGTCGAACTGTAAAGAAAAGTATGTACATTCCATGATATCATGTTTTAGTTTATCTGCCATGTCCTGACTCATGACTTCAACACGCCTTGTGACAGTCGGACGAGATAACTGAAGTTCTCTAATAGCAGACATAATCTCTGTTTTATTTTTAAAATCTCCAAATAAAAGTCTCACCCGCTTCAATAAATGCTTCCTTCACAACCAATCCATCATCAAATGGTTTCTTGTGTTTCGCCAATATATGAGATATTTTAAATGACGCGATCGTTGCAGCTTTTGATTGTTTGAATGGTCTTGTGAACATGGTTTGTTCTGTTTTTTTTCAAACAAGTTATCAAATCACGTACTTTTCGTTTTCTTAATTCACTCTGTGACGGAAAATCCTTTTCATAGTTTTTATGAACCGTTTTATGATGCCTCTCTAAGTTCCCAAGCTTAGGTATTGCAACTGACGCACGGCAAATGAGACAAATGCACTTATCCTTTACCACACAAAAGAAAAATTCTTCCTCCCAATCGTTATTAAAATGATAAGTTTTACTTTTCTTCACCATTTTGGACTATTTATTAATAAACTTTGTATCGATGTATCGCCTTCAAGTTATAACTCAGACTGACTCCTATTCCTGCAGGCGCAACATTTATATCGGCGCGAACGAAGTCTCGAATGTTCCCGTCAAACACGCCGCCCGAAGTTTCTAGAAAAATCGGCGGGAATCAAAAACGCATCTTTTCTTTGACAAGTACCGCGCGTTCCTTTGATAAAGCAGTCTTTTGCCGCTAGCAGGGGTTATTACGATAAAAGAAAGTGATGAGGGGGTTATTCTGGCCTAATTGTGGATCGAATAAATTTTAGTAGTTTATTCATTACATTTTGTTTTAGTTACCTAAAACAAAATCTGTGAATAGTTCTATATCGGAATTTTTTTCTCGAGATCGACTCAAAAAGCACTCGCGATCGACTTGTCGATCGCGATCGACCGTTTGAGCACCCCTGCTCTAGTTATTATGAAGCTAATAATAAAGTAAAAGGTAAATAATTTAAAGATATTGTCTAATATTTCTATTTTTAAAGAACTATTTCTCTAAAAGTACACAGTTGATTGGAACATCATTAATTTCCAGAATGCTTTTTTAGTTTTTATGTCGTTGCTTTTTGTGGGCTTTCCAAATTAAGCGCTTCTAATTTGGCGTAAGAAACAACACTCTTTTAGCTTCATTTATCTTTTACCGGAGCCGAAGCCATTTGTTTAGTTGAACAACGAATGTTTCCGAAAGCATAGACATTGTTTCAATGAAATAATTTTTAAAATGTTCTCTTCGGTTATTGTTTCAATTAATTTATCTAAAAACCAATTTTTTTTTAACTAGCCTTCAAGATAATTTTTTTTAAATATGAATTAGTATTTAATTAGAAAAGTATATTTAGTAATTGTTTGAGAGGCCACTCAAAATTTCTTTTACTTGCTTGTTTCTTTTTGGGCAATCCACTTTGGGTTTTATAATTTAAACTTATATAACAGTAAATTATCATTTTAATAACAAACTTAAACTAGAAATGGTGGATAGTTTCTAAGAACTTTAATCATATAAGAAACGATTCAGGAAATGGAAGGTGCCACTAGAAAATATGGCAAATTTCCTTAATAAATAAAATTTACGCCAAGTCTTTATTCCTCCTATTCTGTCTCTACGCGCGTGTAACAAATTGGAAATTAATATTGCATTTCGTACAAGAGTTCTCGTCTCAACAGACAGACAGGCAGATCCACAGATAGATAAATAGACTGCCAGAACTGGAAACTACGGTTCTTGTGATCTAGCGACCCTGAAACGTCGAGAAAGGCATAAATCGAGGGGGAGGGAGGGGGGGTGAATTTTCATGAATGCAATACTTCTCTTACCGAGGGAAGTACAAATACGGACATGTTCAAATACATTTAAGAGGTTGTGACATCTAGCTAACAGCCAGGAAAAAATCTGGGAATTTTTTTACAGTCGATTAGACAAGCAACAAAAAAACTGTTTTGAGGCATACTAAAATGTACAAAATATTTTTTTATTTTATGATATTGGACAAAATGGCGGCACACTAACACGCAGAACAGCGTAATCTGTTTTTAGAGGTGTTCCGCGGCCGGCAGTAGAACAATTTTAAATCTCCATCTAGAGCAAACAAACATTTTTTTTTATTATACTGAAATTTTGGTGTGAAATTCTTTACAATGGCCAAAAGAACTATAAGGATCGATTGTAGGTTATTATAATGTTCAGCAAAGTTACTTGTGTTTATGCAGAGAACATTTTTGTCGAAGACAGTTATGCTAAAATATGCACGGTTTGTGAGTTATGGTCGAAAATGCGAAAAAATGGCATTTTTTCGAGCTTTCTGCACTAAAAACACCCCGAAAGAGTGAAAATCTGGCCTCGACATGTTCACAAAAATTGTGTATTTTAGTGTGAAGAACATTTCGTCTGAAGATTGCATTGAGAAACTCCCAATAATTTACGAGATATAGCCGTGCAAAACCAAAGCTCGAGCAAAAAAATTGATGATGGCAAAAAAAAAAAAAAATTCGAACTAAACTCTCAAAACCCAAATAGGGTTTTGCTAGTTTGGGGTGGGCACTTCCAGAAACTAAATTTAGTTTACATTCGATGACCTCGAAAATGTTGCACAGTGTAATACGTCATTTAAGCAAAAAAAGTCGATTTTGTCTAAAATTGCAGGTAGATAAAAATTCTTTAAGAACTACATAAATTTCGTTAAGTGAAAATATGCTAGATAAACAAAAAAAATTGCTGACTCCTAAATAATCCAGCAGGCAAAAAATATTTTTAATACTTCTCTATGCTAAATGCAAATCACTTAAAATTTCCTACGAATTCAATACTTACTGAGTTATGCTTCTTTACGTTCGTGAAAGTCAACATTTCAGAATCATTTTCCTTACCTGAAAGAAAAAAAAAAATTAAAAGTCAATAAATTCAGTAATATTTATATTAGCTACCACCACCCTCGCACACACCATTCTTAAAACTCGAAGCGTTTAAAGAATGGCAACCAAATTTGTACAAATTATCTGTATTATTGGAGTTCGTAATAAGTTACTTAGACGTTTGTTAGCATCTTTGGAACAATATTAATTCGTTAAGAACACTTTCAGCTGGAGAGCGTCACTATTGTGAAGTTATCCGAGGTGTCTTATACAAAAAAAATGCAGCCTCAGATCCACTAACCTGTTTTCAACAGGCCTTATCTATGGCATCGTGGTAAGTTTCCAGTCAATGTCCTTCAAGTTACTTGAAACAACATTTTTTTTTGAGGAACATTGTCTTTACTTTGGCCAGTCAAATTCCTGACAATTTCTTTACTGTCACTGCCAGGATAATAATTATTAAAGATAATGGCCATCAAGAAGACTATAGTGTAGAAACAGTAACGCCTAAAAAAATTGTAAAGAAATTGAGAACCGTGTTATGACCGTATTTAAGAGGAATAATAAAATGTCTGGACAAAGGTATGCACACATCTTAAGATAAATCAATTTTAGGTCCGGAGCATGACTGTTATGGATAATAATCACGTCGATACAAATAAATAAATATTTATATGTTTATATACAACAAAACAAAAATAATGATCATTAGTAGAACGAACAATAATCAACCTCAACATCTACTAGGGTACAAAATCGTAGATTCCTATCAATACCTTGGGTCCCTAATTACGAATACCGGCCAATGTCACTCAAAAATACGTAGGATACCCTCAATTGCTCGCTCTGCAACCACAAAATTAGTCAAAATATGGAAAGACTCGGGCATCTCGCGATCGACTAGGTTAAGTTATTTCCAATTGCAACATATGCATCAGAAACATGGACGACAAAGAAGTTCCTGCTCAAGACCAAGGACGCTTTCACTCTGTCGATAATGGACATTCCTTCAACTTCAGAGAACCAAAAATCCTTCATATCCAAAAAAACCCTCTTAAAAGAGAATTTCTTGAGATGTGCTATATCAACGAGAATCCCCAAAATATCAATAAAAGAACTGATCTTGACGGCTTAAGCAGCATATATAACTTTCTTCTTTCTTGTGATCTGCATTCCTCACATAATATCTCTGGGTCGTCACACTCGTCATAATAATTTTTTCTTTTTGGTAGTTTACAGCTCTGTCTTTCTGCATGTTTGCCCTCTGGTACCACCTTGTTTAAGTACATGTTTTTCTTGGTTTCCCGTGAAATTCTTGATAATTACACTCCCATCTGTAATAGCATTAATAATAATAACGATAATAATAATAAATTGTTTAGTATGTTCCCAATTAATGAAAAACCCTTTCCACATGCCACCTCCTTTTCCTGTTCTATTTTCCCCCCAGATGAAGAAAAATCATTTCCTCCATATGTCACTTAATTACCATAACGGCGAAAATTTGCGGTCCCATTGGACACCTTTTCCCTTCATACCAACTATATAACGTAGTACTTAATTTGTACTAAACCGGTTCTTTCCTGGTTGTTTAACCTTTTTCCTTTATTCATTTTGAGTGATCCCTTACATCTGTCAGGTGGTCGTCCTTTGTCAGCGCCCTGTCAAAATTGTCACTTTTCTTTTAGATGGCAGGTGGTTAATTAATTTTGATTTTTCAGCATCCAACGTTTTTAATGGCATCCCTGCTGTAAATGCCATGTTTTTATATTAATATGTTAGTGAATAGTGGTTATTTTATTTCAGTGTTGGTCTTTGTTATGGCGATTGTTATTTATGGTCATTGTTGTTAGATTAAATTGCATGCTACATGTGAGTCACTCGCATTTTGTTTTTGACATTTCTTCATAATAATAATAATAATAATTTATGATTGTTTAGAACAATAATACTTTTAAATTACAATATTTCCATATTAATAATTATAAGATTGAAATTAAAAATTTCAAATTAATAATTGAAGTTAATAATTAAAAAACTTGACTTAACAACACCAATTCTTCATGCCTAATTTTCTTTATTGGTTGCTTCGTTATCTCTTTTTCAGTTTGTGCCCTGATGAAGGTCCCAACCTAGGACCGAAATATTGGCTAAATGAATATAGTATGAACGTCTGTTGATACCCTTTTTGCCGAGTTCCCCAACTAGTTTCATAACTTAGGATTTTTGCTAGATACGGCAACTTTTGCTTTCTCTCTCTTTATTTTATATATGTATATATATATATATATATATATATTTTTTATGCTAATATTTTAATCATTTCCCTAAGCAAAATGCTTCCTGTTGGGATTTCGCATTAATAGGGGCTGCTGGCAGTAGGGTAAAATACATAAGAGGGAGTGAAATCATCGCAAAAATAATATGCCTCGTTAAAATGCCGAGCTTAGGACTCACACTCCTCGTATTATTTTAACTAAGTAAAATAAATTGAACGTGATATTTATTAAATTAAACTCCTACAGCCTTACGAAAATTTTAGGTACAATAGTATATTTATTAATGGTACCAAAAGTTGTAAATATTCTGAAAAAGTATGTCTCCTTGTATTAGACAAGGCCTGTCGGTTCTCGAATTTTAAAACCGGTTATCTATTATTGCATTGCATTGCATTTTTTTACTGCGACTCCCTTTACAGGTTGCAATTTTTTGCGACGCCCTTCTAAAAATAAGATACCTGTGTGTAGCTCTAGCAGACAATAAAAAATTACTTTATTATTCAAAGAAAACTCCAAAGAATATAGAATATTAAGTATTATTTATTAGAAAACATAAAAAAACTACAAACAATACAATCAATGAGAAGGATGAGCTTGTTTTCTGAGCATAACTTCTCAAATCGGGGCTGAAGTTTTGAAATTGCTATTCTCATCTGGGGGCACCGCAGTGCCCCCGCCAAGTCGAGCAGAAAGCACAGCCGTACCATCCTTTTCTCGAAGCCACTCACGGTACTTTCGACCCCCTTGTAACTTCGTTGTGGATAAAGCTAGAAGCCTGAATTTTCAGTGACCAAGAGGACATACTATACTAGCTATATTCCTAAATTACCTACTATTTATACCTTATAGTTTACGAACTATCGCCACTCGAAGTTCTTTAATTTTGTCACTGACACACTCACCGATCATCAAAATCCTAAGGTACTTCTAGCAGACACAAAAACTTCAAATTTTGAATTTAGTTAGTGTTTAGCCTATAAAGGAAGAAAAAACATCCCGAAATTTCAGTCCCGTTTTCTAAATTGTACAGTCACTTAAGCCAAAAAGAGGGTCAACCTCGGAATGAGAGATAATAAGCTGTAAACTTGTATAAACCTTTATTTTGGCATCTTAAAAGTTGTCTCAAAAGTCTCATAAAATCTCGGGTCTGTGTCTTAAGATATTCAAGGTCAAAGGTCACAAAAATCGGTTTTTTCGCAAATATCTCGCTTCCTATGGTTTCAATGATATTTGCATTTATTATGAAAATTGTAGAGCATAAAATTCTTTACAAATTTTGTTCCAAACATTTTTTTTATACGCTTAACCGTTTTTGAGATAGAGCGCGCAGAGCGCGCATCGCTCAGCCATACATAGCATAATGCAAGGTCAACCGTGAGTCCCGGTAAATAATACGTCGTATATAAAGTTAATTAATCCCTAAGAAAAAAAAAATCCATAATTATGAATAATTTGTATTATTTATTAATTAATATATTACATTTAATAATATTTTTCATTTATCAAGTATATTCGTTTAATAATACTTACCTACTTCGTGTAATTAAAAAATTGTTAAGTGAAATACTTTAAGTATATTTTAATTATAAAAAAGTATGAAGATGATGTTTCCATGACAGTAGGGCTTGATGAGAATATAGTTATTAAAATAGGAGCAAAAGTCAAGTTAAGACGAAATATTGACGTGGGCCTTGGATTAGTCAACGGTTCTATCGGTGTAGTACAAGGAGTAAAGGTTGATCTTGAAAATACAAATAAAATAAAAAAATACATATTACATTTAATAATGAACATCTTTACGAGCTTGGTTCAGTCAAAACTAAATTTGAAATTATTAATAGAGCTTATGTTCATCGCGAATAGGTTCCGATATGTATAGCCTATGCTATTACCATACACAAAAGTCAGGGGCTAAGTCTAAACAGTGCACTGATGGCGATCGGTTCGTCAGTGTTCACATGCGGTCAAGCATATGTGGCACTTTCGAGAGTGACAAGTCTGGGCGGATTACATCTAATTAATGTCGACTTCGGTAGTATCAAAGCTCAGGAGTCCGCAATCGTTGAATATAATCGACTTAGAAGCACTTATCGTCCAGACTTGTCAAAAATTGTTACATCATAGCCTTTGAGAAAAACCAATAGAGACAGGGAGTGGGCTTTAAGAAAATCCATACCTGACGTACAAGAAATATTACCCGAGGAGAAAAAAAAAGAGGACTACCTACAAAAAGAAATGAGATCCCATCAAAAACATAAAATGTAAAAAAATGCTAAGTCTCGCAACGCAGTCCTTCCACCACAAAAAGTTGTGAGATCTCATGTAAAACTAAGTCAGTTTATTTTAGTTAGTATCTATGGAAGCACCTATTCAACTACTTTGTCATAAATTGTTATCTATTTAGTTACCTACCAACATTTATAGTGACCATATCAATATTAGACCTCTTTATTTCTATAATAAATATAATGACTTGGCAATCGCACGGCAACCTAATCTACTACTATTTCGATTGCTAAGTAAGTCTACAGTGCACTTAAGAATAAAGTATTTTAAATTGTAGATTATTCTTATGTGAATATGTTACGGTGCGATTTTTATTATAGAAATAAAGATATCTAATATTGATACGGTCACTATAAATGTGGTAGGTAATTAAATAGATAACAATTTATGACAAAATTGTTGAATAGGTGCTTCCATAGATACTAACTAAAATAACTGACTTGGTTTTACATGAGATCTCACAACTTTTTGTGGTGGAAGGACTGCGTTGCGAGACTTGGCATTTTTTTACATTTTATGTTTTTGACGGGATTTTCTTTTTCTAAATTCATTTGTAACCTGTACTTCGATTTGATTACTACAACTGCAGAAAAGCCAGTTTCACACAAGTACGACGTAGCAAATGGTAAAAGAACCCTCACAGCCGTAGTACTGTTAGTAGGATGTTCTTGGGATGCATTGCTCCAAAATTGAAACAGTTTGTCTTTATCGAATCGTAGTTTTAGGCTCGTATCGCAAGATAGTTCTAACAGCTGTTCTTCCTCGATGGTAAAAGTGTAGATGGTGGTGGGGTCGATTGGAATGGGTTTCTATTTCAGTCGTATTGATTCAGATTCTCTGGAAAATATTTATTAAAATGGGTGCTTAATGTTTGATAAGTGTTGGATAAATATCAATTACAAACTTGGCTCCAGATTTTGAATAGATTTTTCTTCCAGAAACTCTTTCAAAACAGGAAAACAGTCAGTATTTCTTTGCTCCTCTTTTATTTTTCCTTTTCACAACAGCAACTTCTTTTGAAACGTTGCAATTTTATTAGTCAGTTGCAGTATATGCGTTTCGTTTTCCTGCAACGATTTATTAAGACATTTAATTTCTCAAATATATCACAAGGATAGGCCAATTTTATTAAGAAGTCAGTATTTTAAAACTTTTCTGCGTTACGATGCGATTCTATCAATAAATGCGTGTACAACTCATTTTTTAATTCGTATACAAGTGACAGTACGTTACCTCTCGACAACCAACGAGAGTTATAGTAATAAAGTAAAGATGTATGCTCGGCTCCCAAATCTTCACAAAGCTTATGAAAAAATTTTGCCATCACGGAAGTTGACTACATCACAAAATTTAATTCAGGTGAAATATTTTTTGCAACTAGGGCCTCCCTATGTATGACGCCATGAATCCATTTTACTTTTGGAGATTTGGTTTTAATGAGAGCTTGAAGTCCTCCATACTGCCCTGACTTCTCGCGAGCTCCATCCGTACACACATCGACACACTTCTCCCATTGAATGTTATTGTATGAATCTATGATCTCAAACAAATCACTAGCCTTACCGGTATCAGTCATTTTTTTGCACAATAACAAATCCTCACGTACATCCCTTATACCGCACGTAACATATGAATTGAGCGTCGTTATTACTGTCTGTTGCTTCATCCAGTTGAATGGCAAATAAACCAGAAAGATTTTCCACAATTTGCTCATTAATGTCTTCAGTTATGTCATGAATGCGACGACTAATCGTATTGTTAGAAAAAGGAATATTTTTTATTTCTTAGCCGCCGATTGTTCAATCATCACTGATACCATATCAATAGCTGCAGGTTAAAATAAGATCTTCAGCAATCGTACGTGGTTTCTTACATTTGGCAATACGGTGGAAGGACCTTGTAAGAGGCGAGCAGTGCTTTGGAAGGAATAGATGCCCTGGAAAACAAGGATGTAGACTGATGTTTCAATTCTCGTAATTTTCTTGTAATAAAATCTCGTGACTTTGCTTGTAAATTACTGAGTTGTTTCTAAATGGACGTTTCAATTTTATTAGGAAGCATACTTTCAGTTCTGTTCAGTCTGTTCTACAAGTATTTTCATGGAAAGTGTTCGAAGGATGTAGCCCGCTTAATTCCTCCCAAAGCGGTCCATGTTAGAAATACACGTCGCGCTGGTGCTTCGCATCCGTATGAGGTTCAGCTTGTTACTCCGCGTACAACGCTTTTCAAGCAATCTTTTATATGGAGAACGTCATCCCTTTGGAATAATTTGCCCAGCGCTGTGTTTCCCACCGAGTACAATTTACAGCGATTCAAGAACAACGTAAATCGCTTTTTCCGCACTCGTGCCGCTCCTGGAGCGCTTTAGGACTTCCTTGCAGCACGTGTGCTAGACCCATAAAAAAAAAAAAAAAAAAAAAAAAAAAATACTTTCAGTTGGGAGCACCTTATGACAAACGACACATTGTGAAGTTCCATATTTCTTTGCTAACGTTAGTAAATCCAAAATCTAAAATATTGGTCATCATATTTTCTGTACTTCTTTCGTTTTTCTACAGTTTTTTTCCTACTCTCTCCTGCGTCTTCAACACGTTTTCTATTTAGTATTCGTTTGAAGTAATGAATACGCGCGTAAATTAAATACAACACACTTGAAATCAAAACAGTGCATTCATCAACGCTTGTAATCGATAAATAAATAAAGCGCCGAAACAAAAAACCGAACGAAAGCGCGGGGAAATGGAGGGGTGGACCTACTGAGTCGCTGATGAGGCGGGCGTCACTCTGCGCACTAGTTCATTACGTCACATGCAGGCGATCTGAGCGTATCGTCTCGCGACTCCCCTAGGGTAGCGCCACAACGCCCCAGGGCGTCGAGACGCACAGTTAGGAAACCCCTGTATTATTGTCACATCTTTTTGCACGACTGGCTTCCATTTCAAAAATTTTTACCGGTTATCTTATCCTAACCAATACAAAAAAAAACCGGTTCTAAAAAATAACCGATTATAAAAAAAACAGTTATTTGAAAAAAATATGACAGTTAGTGCGTGATTCTTGTAACGGTTGTGCTCAAAGATTCAAACGTGCAGTTGTTTGTGGCACCTATCATAGGTGATTGGTGTTACATACACGTTTCGTAGAAATGGATGAAGCCTACAGTCTGTCAAGTAAGAACGTGACCGCTCGTACTCTTGAAAAGATGTGTTTGGAGAACATTTTTTGCCATCGATGTATTCTTTGGTGTGCTAACAACGGCGCAATTACCTGAATAAGCTGTCCGATCTCCTCCTGCATCAATAATCGCCTGGTATCTTCGAGGCATGCTGTCGACGAGATTTTCTGCATACTACGGCAATCATCTCCAAATTTTTCGACTCTCGCGAGACAACTGAGTCAAAATCCTCAGAGTATTTGCTCTTAGCTTTCTCTTTATAAGGGATCAAACGTTTTCAATACGGTTGGAGTCCCGGCCATTGTGTAGTATCGTATCGTGGGCTTCAGCAAGCCGCCTCGCGACGTGATTTTCACCTAGCAAAAGTTTCTTCAACGTACTTCGGAATTTGACATCATGAGTACGAAGATGTTGTCAAATGGTCTCATGGGACTCGATTTTCTTAATTTTGCCGCTTCTTAAAGCAGCGTCAATTTCGGGTTCTGTGAAAACAAACACAAGATTCGTTTTTCGACTTTTAGAGTGATTTTGCCTACCGAGCCAGGTTTTGGCAAGTCGCCATTTTCCGTCTCGTTAAAACCATTTACCCACTCCTTCACAAACGATACCGACTTTTGAATATATTTAGTGACCGCCGAATGTGTCATTTTAGGCCCTCTTGGATGGGAATAAAGAAAGGCTGTGCCCCTCGAACCGACGAGCAAACAAGTGACTCATTTTGAATGAATGATACTTTTGTATAATTGTTGAATGTTAGGCATCTCACATAAACGAATACATAATATTCTGCATAAAGTTTTAAAAACGAAAGGCAAGATGAAAGACATTTCAAAATCGTATCTTGAAAATTGCAGTATAATTCGGAGGGCTTCTGGCGTCGTTTTGTGACTGTAGACGAAATATGGATCCACAATTACACCTTGGAGACGGTGAGTTAAAGCAGAAGCGACTAAGTTTGGCACGTAAAAAAGTACCCCTTCACCAGGATAATGCGTCTGCTAACCCATCGGCCGTTCTAATGGCAAAAGTGCACGAGCTGAGCTTCGAAATAGTTCTCCATCCACCATATTCCCCAGGCTTGGCCCAATGTAACTTTTTTGTTTTCCAACCTTAAAAGTTGGCTTGCAGGAGGGAATGTCGAAGAATATTTTTTCTTTTTGCAACAAGTTGGTATTTACTTTGTTTTTTACAACACTTTCCGATCCACGCTAGTAGAAAAAATATATATGTATTAAATTATGTTATTATGTACTGACAACTAAGAAGTTATCAGTTGTTTAATAGAACTCGCAAGCCTTCACAGTTTAAAGTTCCTGGGTCCAAAGCTCGGTAAAAGTAAGAACTCTCGAACGATATCGATTTCAAATTGGGTACACATACAATACGTGATTACCAGGTGTACAAGAATGAAATGCGGATTTTTTTTTCTAAAAAAACATGTTAAATTCGGAAGAATCATAAGAAGTGCTTTATCCAAAGTATGCTCCATTGCTTGTTATACATTTTTTCTATCTTTCGGGCAATTTGTAAATACCACGCCAGTAAAAATCTTCTCCTTTTGCTGCGAACCATTCATCGAGCCATTTTTTTACATCTTCGCACGAACCAAAGCGCTGCTCAGCAAGTGCGTGACCCAGCGATGCAAACAAGTGGTAAACGGAAGGAGCCAAGTCCGGTGAGTAAGCTGCATGGGGTAGAACTTCTCAGCTGATGCTTCCAACGTGTCGCGAACTGATTTTGCCGTATGTGATGGAGCATTGTCATGAAGAAAAATGACGTGGTGTTGCCTCTTTCGGTATTCTGGCCTTTTTTTCAGCAGCGAACGGTTCAAATCGGTCAATTGTTGTTGGTAACGTTTAGTATTAACCCTTTCCCCAGGTTTTAACAGCTCAGAATAGACCACGCCCCTCTGCTCCCACCAAACACAGAGCATCGTCTTTCTGCCAAAGCGATTCGGTCTTGCGGTCGATGTGGATGGTGCGCCTGGGTCTACTCATGATTTTTTGCGCTTGGGATTCTCAAAATAAATCCACTTTTTCATCCCCTGTAACTATACGATTCAAAAAACGACTTCCTTTTATACCGAGCGAGCAAAATGTCACACGTGTTTTTGTGCTTTTCCATTTGCCTGTCGTTCAACTCATGTGGTACGCATCTACCGGTGTTCTGAATCTTTTTCCATCTCTCGTAGCAGATTGAAACAGCTTGTTGACTAACGTCCCCCCAATTGCTCGCGCGAGTTGTTTTTGTGTTTGCGAAAATCATCTTCGTATAAAAACAATGCTTGTAATTCCACATCTTCGTGTCTTTATGGCAGACGTTCACGGGGGGGGGGTGGCCTAGTTTTACCATCGTTCCACACGTATGTTGCGATGGAGCATGTTCACCATAAGCTTCTCGAAGTAATCGGTATGATTCAACAGCAGTTTTCTTCAATGAAAAACAAAAAATTAATGCTGCTTGTCCGCGAATGGTCTTTGTTCGTATAAATTTCGACATATTGAACACAACAACACAACACTATGCATACACTTTTCCAATTTATCACTCATGCGTGTCTGACACTTGTTGATGACACAACGAAATGAGGCAGAGTGACAATCTTTATGGCACAAACTGCATCTGTTGTTTGAAATCCGCATTTCATACTTGTACACCTGGTAAGAAAATCAGCTGGTACTTGATGGAAATACAGTTTTTTAAATTAACAGAAATAAAACAAGTTTTTCTTACGATTTCCTTCGACTTATTATAATTATTCATAACGATTCTTTAGAAAATACTGGGGCTTCTGATGATGCACAACTACTGCGGGTGTACGCCATTCGAAGAAGATACAGTGTTGTCGAAACGACTGGATTATCGAAACTTTGTTTTATTCCAGTCTCTAAAGTTTTTAATGGTCATCGCCTTAAAGGAAGTCGATATTAAAGTTTTCTTTCCATTGCTATATTTCAAAGATGTTAAATTTTTACTTCACTTCTGTTTCTTTACGCTTATAGAATGTTACAAGTTTAACGCGGATTTTTAACGGCAAATTTAAGTATTTTACAAGATCTCGTAGAAAAGACCTTTACGACCCGAGGATTTCTACATAATAAAAATTCTTATTACATTTCTTCTCGTCGTAAACTCGCAGGAGACCTGT
>CM032450.1:34242389-34259889 GCA_019049505.1 Pachyrhynchus sulphureomaculatus
GTTATATATCGCTTTCAGGATCCTTGGAATCAAGGCCTTTATTGTGTTTTTTTTAAATATTTTCCAATTTTAAAAAAGCGCGGGGCGAAAAAAGTACTGTGAGAATTTGTACTGGTTTTTGCCTCAGATATTGGAAACAATTTTTCCATAAATAATACTTTAAAAAAATATATGGGGTTAAAGCGATGTAGAAGGGAGTTAGAGTAATGGTTGGGTATATACTGTAATATATGTCTATTATGGGCTTCTTGGAATCAAGAATCTGAAATTTTTTTCATTATTTCCAATTTTGTGAGAAGCCCTTCTGCTTAATTTTTTTTAATGAATATCTCTTCATAAAGTAACTATTGAGTAAAACATTAAGTTGTATTGCTAGTTTTTGTTGGTGATAATAAATTTGAAACATAATCACCACAGTTAAACATATGAAGAATTAAAGGGGGAGGAAAGAGTTTAGAGGGGATTACTTCAAAGATATCTTATATGTTAATCTGTTCAGAGTTTTGCATCAGAGTAATCTGAAAATTGTTCTTTTTTTCATGGTTTCAAGTTTTAACAGAAATAGTATTTAGAGAACTTTCAATTTACAGTTGTTAAGATCCCTGAGGCCCATACTCTGCACAACTTTGTTATGATTAAACATCTATCAGTTATATCGAGTTGTAATACTTGTTATTCCTTAATATGATGAAGTTAAATTCCGTGTTTATTTTAGAACTGCTTATTTTAGGGCAAGTACTAGGAAAATCACTTTATCATATTTTTTATTTTTTATTGCATTATTATAAAGAGAAGTATTATATTCATAAAACATCACCCTTCAAAATTTTTCTTCACCTTTCAGGGTCCTTAAATCACCAAAACATGGTTGAGAATTTTGATATGTCTGTCAGCTCAGTAGTTCTCGAACAAAATGAGGTATCAAATTAAAATTTTGTACAACATTAATATTGAAATGGGGATGGAACTCAATAGTTTTTCAGCGATTTCAATGTCAATAGTATTATGAGAATATTTCCTAGTTTTTCGTTCAGGTACTGAACAGATTATATGCAATATTAGTTATAGTCGGACATACGTATGATTAGTAAAACATATGTATAAGTGGTACGTGAATGATATTGAATTTTCTATAGGTCGTTCCCGGTGAGTCCGCTATTACCACAAGTTAGAACGAGACTTCATGGTCAAAACAAGAATCAAGACATCAATCAACAAGTTCATTGCCAATCGTGTGTTCCTAGAATCAGGAAAACTGAACTATTCATTACAACTTTTTTTGTTTTAAGGGGGTAAGTTTGAAAGTTTTGTTTAATTTTCAGGACATGAAGAAAAATGAGCTTCTTTTTTTAACTCTCCCATTCTTAATGGATTTATAAGAGCCGAAAGCCTATTTACTAAACTTTTTGATTAAAAACAAGATGAAAATTGAGAAATTTGCATAAATCGATTTCTGATGAATGCTACTAAACTGTAATTCTTTAAAATTCTAGTACAAGAGCAAAGCTATATTTCACGTAAATTAATGCAGAGAGAATTGTAGCGAAAAAAAAGCTTTAAAAATCGAGAAAAAATTTAAATTTTAGACTGGACGATTTGGATCTTTTTAGAAATTCTTACTTATTGAAAAAATGTATAAGAGAACAGACGGTTTACATCTTGAAAGAGATTATACATTTTCGAACCAAATTGAGTTTTGAACTCGTCAGATTTTCAAGATAATATTTTCTTTAAATTTAGCAATAAAAGTTATCTCATTTTTCTTTGAAACTTGCCCCCTCATATATCATGTTTAAAAGTTAATTCTCGGCCTTGAGAGACCAATTTTCACATTTAGTTATAAAGAAATCGATACAAATAAATTCAATTCGCTTTCTACACATTTTTTTATCATCTCTTGGGCAGTTGCGGAATTCTAGCTTGCAAAATAATGGTTGTTTCGATGAGATGAATTTATAGAGGCTTTTTTCGATCTGTTTAAATGAGAATCAACCAGGCGGTCTTGTAAAGATCAAACTAGGCGGTAATCCAAATGGTCCAAGTTTGAGGAATATGCCTCTGAGGGAGAATATCTCAGCTTAAATCTCCAATTGTTTCAAGGTTTTGTTGCTGCATGATGCTGGGTGATATTCTGCAACAGTATCACGGTCCTGCTAATAAACCTTGGTTTTTTTTTTCATAGCCCTCATTCACATGATTCAGTTTGATAGAGTTCAGACGTGATTGTCTGACAAAGTTAAAACACTTTAGTGTATCACATCCCTCTGATGGCATAAAATGCTACCAGCACCTTTTTTGCATATATGATTTTGCAGTGCTTGTTGGTGGCTGACCTGATAGACCATTAATCTTAGGATATAATACAGTAACCACTGTCTAGAAAGCAAGGAGAAAACGATATCGTAGTTTTGCTTCTGTTCTTGGTAGTGAGCTAATGAAGGACTCGCCTGAATTCCTTGTTAATCCTCCCCAGTTGCTGTAAGGAACGGAAAATAGGTTGCTGGATCACTCGGAGTGTATATACAACTTTCATTTGAGTTGTGCACGAATTCTAATCCAAAAGTTACTCCATCTCTCGATCTGCGACCCTTTTTAATTGACTTTGCCGGGAAAGTTAAAATTTTCCTTTCAAAACCGCTGAAACTACTTTTAATACATAATGCAACACAGTTTTTCCTCCTAAAGCTGTTCAAACCATTTTTTCGCCTCATCCGATTTTTGTACAGTTGAAATATGGGAAATAGGTTTATATTCATGTAGGATCAAGGATGATACCTTGTTAAAAAGTTAAAACATAGCATTATGTGGCGGGCAAGAAAGTCGAATTTGAATGGGCTCAATAGTTGATGTAAGTGAGAGTACACGTTGTCTATGCAAACGAAGGCCTACGTCTCATTAAAAGGCCTGCAAAAGCCGAAAAAAATTTCAGTCGGTACTGTTCATCTGTTTGTCGATTCGGCGGTTAATACGCATCAATATCAACTCGTGCTGCTTTTATATGTTTATTCTAGAAAATTGTTCTTTCATGGCTGCTCTCCCCTATATTGATAGAAATTCTACTACATAAGTAATTTCTTTTAAAAATCTGCCATTACTAAGTACTAACAATATCCTTAAAAAATACTGTGCTGTAATTTTTGTAAAGTGTCCCATATTAATGGTAGATTTTTGATTTTGTGATGGTAAAAGTTCTATATTTATTATTAAATAATACTGTATTTAACTAATACTCTGGGCCATATTAAAATAATCCCTTTTTAAAGCTTAATAACCTAAGTATAAACAAATTAAATCTGTTTTAAAACCAGCTAAAGCGCTAAGACGTTTCGAATGAATATGTAAAAATTTTGAATCAGTAAATACAGTTTCAAAAAAATAATCTCGCAAAGATTCTTGGGTTATGTGATGTACATAATTGCTGTTAATGTTGTTTAGATGTCATTATTTTATCACAATTTTCTTTCCTAATTAAGATAACGGTAATTTTTTATAAGTTTCTTGTTTATCATATTTGTCTTTTAGTTCTTGAAGTCTTTAAGTATTTGATTGATTGGACGCAACTCTCCATCTTTAGCTGTTGTCTGCTAAAACTTTCATTTCTCTATAACCTAGTACTACCTTTACCTTCAGATATTGCCTGCACATTCAAGTATGTAAAGTCCATGTCATGTCACAGAATATACATGATTATTTTGTTTCCTTTTCTGTATCGTAGTTGTTTAACAATTCCTATATCTTTGGCCTACACAAATTGAATTGCCACATGGTGCTGTTCATCTTTTTTATTGCTTACACCAATTGCTTCATTTTACTTTTCATTTCATTTGGTGATTGTAAGCATAGCCACTTCGTCTAAAATGAACTGTATTTAATGTCTACTTTTTTGTATCGTTTTCCAAATAGTTCTTTCTTCCTTGATTCGATTTAGTTTGTTTGACTAGCAAGCTTCTAAAATGAACCATCAAAATTTAAACCTTTGCTGATGACCGGCGTACAGAATCCATTGATTTCTCTATATTGCTTTCCATTACCGTCATATTTTCATACGTGGAAATGAACGTTTTGCGACTGTTTCATGGTCAGTTAACAGGACCGGGTGCCAGGGGCGGCTAATCAAGACCAAAATACATACGTACTAGGCCCTGTGCAGTTCACCTCAGGCGGCGGTTCGGTGGTCCAACCTTCTTTCCCTGGAGGGGGGTTGGTCAGTCCTAGAACGTAGTCGACCATAAAGAAACTTGGTCACTGAGTCTAAGAAGTACCCGGCCTATAATCATAAGCAAAGCGGGGTGAACGAACGCAACTTATGGGGAAGGTCGGGGAAACTATGGATCGGTTCGCGGGACAACCCCATGTCAAATGGCAGGCTCGGCGTTACCAGGTCTTGTGATATATATGGATATATACGTATAAATATGTCCGTTATAACACAAAGCCATGTAATCCTGAACCAGTTAAAGTCACAAAATGTTATTACATTTCCACATTTTTTTTATTATTTTACGCTTTTGAATCCAATTCTCCGTCATTGGCTCCCTTTTACTCTCTTGAAACTAATTTATTGCCTTTTCTGACCTCTATACTTTAGTTTATATAAATGTATCTGATGATTCTTCTCTTCTTATCCATAAGATTTTCCAAATAGTCCTTCCTTGACTCATTCAGAACTTTGTTTGTGATTCAATTTACCCACCTGAGTTTCAAGATTCGTGTGTAGCATCACATTAAATCCTTCTGTATGCCTTTTTCACCAGTGTCCAAACTTAGCACTTCAAAAGTAAACTGTCTTCTCTACAAAACCTTCCCCCCAGTCGAATTCTCCATCATCATCATCATTATCTCCATAATTTCCTTATACCCTTCTATTCCATCTGTATAACTTAGATTATATAAATGTGCCTATTCTTCAACATTCTCTTCCCAAGTAATTATGTTAACCCGCCATGTGTCAGAATGTGTCCTGATCTTCGTATTTCTAAAATTTTCGAAATAATCTTTCATCGACACGATTTAATTCTTCTTTGTTTGTGATCCAATTTGCTCAACTTAGCGTCCTCATTTTTTTGTAGCACCACATTCAAATATATACCTTTTTTCTTCTCTTCATATCCATGTGCTGGCAACCAAGACAGATGTGTCTATTATCCGACATTCATATTTCAAATTCTTACTCTCCATGTTTCAGAATGTGTCCATTATTAATAATTACCTCTAAATATTTCCAAGTAATTCTTCAATGATTCGACTCAATACTTCTTCGTTTCTGACCCAATTTAATTAACTTAGCGTCATCATTCTTCTGTAAGACCGCATCGCAGACTTTTATATGCCTATTTTTTTTTTTTTCTCAGTGTCCATTGATGGAATGCTCTTCGTGTTTGCTTTCAAGAAATAATTTCAAATTCCTGTATCAAAATTGGTTGAAAATCATTTTCGTTTCTGTTCAAAAGCTTCCTGTGCTAATAGTGTCCTGATGCGCAACGGTGTTAAATCTACCGTTTCTATACAACTTAATTTTTTTTGGTTTATCTATTACGGATTTTTAAAATTAGAAAACATTTCTGATAAAGAATGTTACCCCCACCGTAAATCCAACAAATATTTTAAAAAAAGATTACTAATTAAGACTATTTTAATTTGGCCGACAGTTTAGCTCATATTTAGTAGATTTCTTGTGATTATATATATTTTCTACAGCCCAAAAGTAGATTTAAAAAAATACGAAGTGTTAATAAATAATAAAAAATAAATTCGACATATATGAAGCTAATTAATCAGTCAATACAATGGTAAACTCGAAAAGAAGAACAGTTAAAGACGCATCGGAAAAAAAAGTATAATTTTTAAAACTGAGCACAGCAGTCTATTCAGTAATATGCTTCTAAAAATTTTTGTTAAGGAGATTATTATTTCTCGGTTAGTTTCCATTTTTAAGTTAACACTAATTTTAACACATATATTTCTAACTAGTCTCGTTAATTATATTAATCTTTAGCAATTGTCTACAAAATTTATCATTTCTCTGTAGTGTAGTAGTGTAGCTTTGCCCTTTATCTATTTGACATCAATAAATTAGTTTTAATTTTTTCTTCTACTCAGGCTACTTTTAGCCTTTTCCTTAACAAGTACGGTGTAAACCTTCTGTGTCTCAAAATGTGCGTAATATAAGAAGCAAACAATAACAGCCATTTCCTCCAAAATGAACTTTTCTGTATCATTTTCAATGGTTCTTCTTTCCTTGATATGAATCAGTAGCTTTTCCGCCAGAATATATTAAGCCGTTTGACTGGCATGCTTCCAAAATGAATCATCAAAATTTAAACTTTTGACTGATGTGATACTGGCATACAGAATCCAATGATTTCTCTATATTGCTTTCCATTACCGTCATATTTTCATACGTGGAAATGAACGTTTTGCGACTGTTTCATGGTCAGTTAACAGGACCGGGTGCCAGGGGCGGCTAATCAAGGCCAAAATACATACGTACTAGGCCCTGTGCAGTTCACCTCAGGCGGCGGTTCGGTGGTCCAACCTTCTTTCCCTGGAGGGGGGTTGGTCAGTCCTAGAACGTAGTCGACCATAAAGAAACTTGGTCACTGAGTCTAAGAAGTACCCGGCCTATAATCATAAGCAAAGCGGGGTGAACGAACGCAACTTATGGGGAAGGTCGGGGAAACTATGGATCGGTTCGCGGGACAACCCCATGTCAAATGGCTGGCTCGGCGTTACCAGGTCTTGTGATATATATGGATATATACATATAAATATGTCCGTTATAACACAAAGCCATGTAATCCTGAACCAGTTAAAGTCACAAAATGTTATTACATTTCCACATTTTTTTATTATTTCACGCTTTTGAATCCAATTCTCCGTCATTGGCTCCCTTTTACTCTCTTGAAACTAATTTATTGCTTTTTCTGACCTGTATACTTTAGTTTAAATAAATGTGTCTATTCTCCCACATTCACAAGTAATTGTGTTAGCTCACCATGTTTCAGAAATGTGTCTGATTATTCTTCTCTTCTTATTCATAAGAGTTTCCAAATAGTCCTGCCTTGACTCATTCAAAACTTTGTTTGTGTAGCACCACGCTAATTCCTTCTGTATGCCGTGTTTCCCCAGAGTCCAAACTTCGTATTCGAGGTAGTAGATTACTCCAAAAGTATAGACTTTCTTTTCTCTACAAAAGCCTTTACTTCCACTGTCTCACTTTTTACATGTAGACTACAAAGTCTTTACCGAGTGTTGTGTTTAGTTTTAAATATTATGATACGTGTTTTTAGCGGTGTAAAATGCAACGTTTTGATGAAACTTAATCTTTTCGGGTTTACCTACTATGTGACTTTTAAAAAATCTCTTAGGAAAATATGTTATCTGCATAGAGTGTACAGAATAATTTTATTTTAATTTGGCCTATAACGCCATATTTATCATTTTTTTTTTGTGATTGTTAATATGTCATTGTTATAATTATGTTTTATATTTATTTGTAAGAAAATTGTTTTTTTCCAGTTAAATTTTCTCGATAAACGTATGTATACAATTATTCAGCTTTAATTATTTATTTTTATTGGTATATTGTATTGTAAATATACTGTATTGGATAGGTGTTTTAATAGTAATAAAGATTTTTTTCGTTCAGAATTTGTTTTATTTATCCTTTACGCCATAAAAATATAGCTATCGCCTCAGAAAGACAAATTTTTCGTTCTAAAATTTGCTGTTAAAATAAACCAACCGAAATTTTGTATTAGGAGATTAGAAATGCAAGGAGGTATTTTTCTGCTCCTGATACATAAAATACCTCCTCGCGTTTCTGTACTCCTGATAACACATCCCAAATTTTCGTTGCGAAAATTTGCGTTTACTATGAGCCAATCAAAATTTTGTATTAGGAGAGTAGAAATGCAAGGAGGTATTTTTCTGCTCCTGATACATAAAATACCTCCTCGCGTTTCTGTACTCCTGATAACACATCCCAAATTTTCGTTGCGAAAATTTGCGTTTACTATGAGCCAATCAAAATTTTGTATTAGGAGAGTAGAAATGCAAGGAGGTATTTTTCTGCTCCTGATACATAAAATACCTCCTCGCGTTTCTGTACTCCTGATAACACATCCCAAATTTTCGTTGGGAAAATTTGCGTTTACTATGAGCCAATCGAAATTTTGTATTAGGAGAGTAGAAATGCAAGGAGGTATTTTTCTGCTCCTGATACATAAAATACCTCCTCGCGTTTCTGTACTCCTGATAACACATCCCAAATTTTCGTTGCGAAAATTTGCGTTTACTATGAGCCAATCAAAATTTTGTATCAGGAGAGTAGAAATGCAAGGAGGTATTTTTCTGCTCCTGATACATAAAATACCTCCTCGCGTTTCTGTACTCCTGATAACACATCCCAAATTTTCGTTGCGAAAATTTGCGTTTACTATGAGCCAATCAAAATTTTGTATTAGGAGAGTAGAAATGCAAGGAGGTATTTTTCTGCTCCTGATACATAAAATACCTCCTCGCGTTTCTGTACTCCTGATAACACATCCCAAATTTTCGTTGGGAAAATTTGCGTTTACTATGAGCCAATCGAAATTTTGTATTAGGAGAGTAGAAATGCAAGGAGGTATTTTTCTGCTCCTGATACATAAAATACCTCCTCGCGTTTCTGTACTCCTGATAACACATCCCAAATTTTCGTTGCGAAAATTTGCGTTTACTATGAGCCAATCAAAATTTTGTATCAGGAGAGTAGAAATGCAAGGAGGTATTTTTCTGCTCCTGATACATAAAATACCTCCTCGCGTTTCTGTACTCCTGATAACACATCCCAAATTTTCGTTGCGAAAATTTGCGTTTACTATGAGCCAATCGAAATTTTGTATTAGGAGAGTAGAAATGTAAGGAGATATTTTTCTGCTCCTGATACATAAAATACCTCCTCGCGTTTCTGTGCTCCTGATAACACTCTAAATTTTAGTTTCGACAATTTGCGTACTAAGAAAGTATTTTTCTGCTTCTGATACATGTCTCCTAACTTTTCGAAAATTCTTGTTTATTAAAAACATAACCCATAATTTTCTGGGCATACGAGGTGTATATCTGGTTGCATATAATAAATGAACCTAACTTTTAGCTTTAAACAATTTAGGACATGGATGTTATAAACTTCAAATTTTAGCTAGCTACTGATTAATAGATGTCGTGCCAAGATTTAAGAACTCGATATAAGCAACTGGTTATACTTTGAATTGTATGTTTGGTTGCCTATACCGTGACCAAACGTTCAATAATAAAACCACAATATTAAAAAACACATTTTATTTCAATAAAAAAACAATTTTTACATTATTTTTGTTATTTTACTACATAACTATAATATATAACTATAATATATAACTAGATGAAGATATTCTAGACAAAGATTCTAATACTTTCGCGACTACTTTCTTCCTCTGAAAGTCACATAGTAGGTAAACCCAAAAAGATTAAGTTTCATCTAAACGTTGCAGTTTACACCGCTAAAAGCGCGTATCACACTATTTAAAACTAGACAACACTCGCTAATATTGAGACAGTTTGCAATCTAGATGTAAATGAGACAGTCTAGAAGTCTACTTTTGGAGAAACCTACTTTAAGTGCGAAGCCTGGTCACGGGAAAAATGACATACAGAAGAATTTAATCTGGCGCTACACAAGAATCTTGGAACTCTGGCTCTGGCTAAATTGGATTACAAACAAAGTTTTGAATGAGTCAAGAAAAATCTTATGGATAAGAAGAGAAGAATCAGACACTTTTCTGAAACATGGTGAGCTAACACAATTACTTGTGAATGTGGGAGAATAGACACATTTATATAAACGGAGAACTGGATTCAAAAGCACAAAGTAATAAAAAAACGTGGAAATGTAACATTTTGTGACTTAACTAGCCTAGGATTACATGGCTTTGTGTTATAACGGACATATTTGTATGTATATATCCATATATATCACAAGACCTGGTAACGCCGAGCCAGCCATTTGACATGGGGTTGTCCCGCGAACCGATCCATAGTTTTACCGACCTTCCCCATAAGTCGCGTTCGTTCACCATACCCCGCTTTGCTTATGATTATAGGCCGGGTACTTCTTAGACTCAGTGACCAAGTTTCTTTATGGTCGACTACGTTCTAGGACTGACCAACCCCCCTCCAGGGAACGAAGGTTGGACCACCGAACCGCCGCCTGAAGTGAACTGCACAGGGCCTAGTACGTGTGTATTTTGGCCTTGATTAGCCGCCCCTGGCACCCGGTTCTGTTAACTGACCATGAAAGAGTCGCAAAACGTTAATTTCCACGTATGAAAATATGACGGTGACGGAAAGCAAAATAGAGAAATCAGTGGATTCTGTATGGCAGTGTCACATCAGTGCCATACAGAAAAGAAGGTTTAAATTTTGATGATTCACTTCGGGAGCATGCAGCTTAGCGTACTGTGGAGGAAGAGCTACTGATTCAAGTTAAGGAAAAAAGAACCATTTGGATAATGATACAGAAAAGAGTTATTATATGCTTCTTATATCACAAACATTTTTAGACACAAAAGTTTTACAGGGTACTTGTTAAAGAAAAGTAGCCTGACTAGAACAAAAAAAATAAACTAACTTATTGATGCCAACTAGTTAAAGGGCATAGCCACACTAAGCTACAGAGAAATGATAAATTTTGTTGACAAATGCTGAAGACGAAGAGTTGCATTTATCTAGGAATGGGAAGATGAAGAGTTACATCTCTCTAGGAAACAGAAAATGAATATAATTAACAAGACTACTTAGAAATACATGTGTTAAAATTAGTGTTATCGCAACAAGAAAAATAACTGAGAAATAATAATCTCCTACAATAAAAATTTTCAGAAGCATATTACTGAATAGAGCGAGTGCTGTACTTAGTTTTAAAAACTATATTTTTGTTCCAATGCGTCCTTAACTGTATTTCTTTTTGAGTTTACCACTGTATTGACTTTTTAATTTGCTTCATATGTGGAGTTTGTTTTTATTGTTTATTAATATTTCGTATTTTAAACCTACTTTTAAGCTGCAGCAAATATATAACCACGAGAAATCTATAAAATATGAGTGAAATTGGGGGCCAAACTAAAATAGACTTAACTGATAATTTTTTTTAAATATTTTTGGGTATGCGGTGGAGGTAAAATTCTTTCCCAGAAATGTTTTCTAATTTTAAAAAATTAATAATAGATAAACCCAAAAGAAATTAAGTTGTAGAGGAACGGTAGATTTAACATCGTTGCCCAGCAGGACCCTGCTAGCCAAGGAAGCTTTTTAACAGAAAAGAAAATGATTTTCAAACAATTTTGACACAGGAATTTGAAGTTATTTCTTGAAAGCAAACGCGAAGAACATTTTATCAACGGACACTGAGAGAAAAAAAAAACAGGCATGTAGAAGTCTGAGATGCAGTCTTACAGAAGAATGATGACGCTAAGTTAGGTAAATTGGGTCAGAAACCAAAAAGTATTGAGTCGAACCATTGAAGAATGATTTGGAAAAATTTACAGTTAATTACTAATAATAGACACATTCTGAAACATGGAGGCCAAGACAGTCACTTGAGAAGTGAAAGTCGGATAATAGACACATCTGTCTTGGTTACTGGCACCTGGCTATAGAGAGAAGAAGAAGAAAAAGGCATAATACTGAATGTAATGCTACAAAAGAGTGATGAAGCTAAATTGAGTAAATTGGATGACAAACAAAGAGTATTAAATTGTGTCAACGAAACATTATTTCGGAAATTTTAGAGATATGATGAAACTGGACATATTCTGAAACATAATTACTTGTGAAGGGAATATTAAAGAATGGACACATGTATATAGTCCAAGTGATACAAATCAAATATAAGAGTGTAAGAAAATTATAGAGATGATGATGGAAAATTGCACTGTGGAGGGCTTTTGTAGATAAAAGAAAGTACTTTTGAAGTACCAAGTTTAGACACTGGGGAAAAACGGCATACAGGATTTAATGTGATGTTACACACTAATCTGAAACATGGTGGGCTAACACAATTACTTGTCAATGTGGGAGAATAGACACATTTATATAAACTAAAGTATATAGGTCAAAAAGTGATATAAATTAGTTTCAAGAGAGTAGAAGAGATCCAATAACGGAGAACTGGATTCAAAAGCATATGGTAATAAAAAAATGTGGAAATGTAACATTTTGTGACTTAACTAGCCTAGGATTACAAGGCTTTGTGTTATAACGGACATATTTGTATGTATATATCCATATATATCACAAGACCTGGTAACGCCGAGCCAGCCATTTGACATGGGGTTGTCCCGCGAACCGATCCATAGTTTTACCGACCTTCCCCATAAGTTGCGTTCGTTCACCCCGCTTTGCTTATGATTATAGGCCGGGTACTTCTTAGACTCAGTGACCAAGTTTCTTTATGGTCGACTACGTTCTAGGACTGACCAACCCCCCTCCAGGGAACGAAGGTTGGACCACCGAACCGCCGCCTGAGGTGAACTGCACAGGGCCTAGTACGTGTGTATTTTGGCCTTGATTAGCCGCCCCTGGCACCCGGTCCCGTTAACTGACCATGAAACAGTCGCAAAACGTTAATTTCCACGTATGAAAATATGACGGTGACGGAAAGCAAAATAGAGAAATCAGTGGATTATGTATGCCAGTGTCGCATCAGTGGAAGGTTTAAATTTTGATGAATCACATTGGGAGCATACAGCTTAGCGTACTGTGGAGGAAGAGCTACTGATTCAAATCAAGGAAAAAAGAACCATTTGGATAATGATACAAAAAAGAGTTATTATATGCTTCTTATATCACAAACATTTTGAGACACAAAAGTTTTACACGGTACATGTTAAAGAAAAGGCTAAAAGTAGCCTGACTAGAACAAAAAAAAATAAACTAATTTATTGGTGCCAAATAGTTAAAGGGCATAGCTACACTAAGCTACAGAGAAATGATAAATTTTGTAGACAAATGCTAAAGACGAAGAGTTGCATTTACCTAGGAATGGGAAGATGAAGAGTGGCATCTCTCTAGGAAATAGAAGATGAATATAATTAGCAAGACTACTTAGAAATACATGTGTTAAAATTAGTGTTATCTTAACAAGAAAAATAACTGAAAAAAATTTTCAGAAGCACATTACTGAATAGAATATTGTACTCTGTTTTAAAAACTGTACTTTTGTTCCAATGCGTCCTAACTGTTTTTCTTTTTGAGTTTATCACTGTATTGACTTTTTAATTGCCTCATATATGTTGAGTTTTTTTATTATTTATTAACACTTTATATTTTAAACCTACTTTTGAGCTGCACAAGAAATCTGTAAAATATGAGTTAAACTGTGGGCCAAACTAAAATAGTCTTAATTCATAAGCCAATTTTAAAAAATCCGTAACAGATAAACCCAAAAGAAATTAAGTTGTATGGCAACGGTAGATTTAACATCGTTGCTCAGCAGGACCCTACTAGCAATGGAAGCTTTTGAACAGAAAAGAAAATGATTTTCAAACAATCTTAATACAGGAATTTGAAGTTATTTTTTGACAGTAAACAAGAAGAGCATTTCATCAACGGACATTGAGAGAAAAAAAAAACAGGCATAGAAGTCTGAGATACGGTCTTACAGAAGAATGATGACGCTAAGTTAGGTAAATTGGGTCAGAAACCAAGAAGTATCGAGTCGAATTATTAAAGAATTACTTGGAAAAATTTACAGTTAATTATCAATAATGGAGGGCAAGACAGTTACTTGAGAAGTGAATGTCGCATAAAAGACCCATCTGTCTTGGATGCCCACACCTGGATATGGAGAGAAGAAGAAAATGGCAAACTTTTGAATATGGTGCTACAAAAGAGTCATGAAGCTAAGTTGAGTAAATTGGGTGATAAACAAAGAAGTATTAAACTGTGTCAATGAAAAATTATTTCGAAAATGATATGAAGATGATTGGACACATTCTGAAACATGGCGGGTTAACATCATCACTTGTGAAGGGAATGGAGACATCTATATAGTCTAAGTGATACAGATCAAGTATAAAAGTGTAAGAAAATGATGGAGATGATGATGGAGAAGGCTTGTGTAGAGAAAAGAAAGTATACTTTTGAAGTGCCAAGTTTGGACACTGGGGAAAAACGGCATACAGGGAACGAAGGTTGGACCACCGAACCGCCGCCTGAGGTGAACTGCACAGGGCCTAGTACGTGTGTATTTTGGCCTTGATTAGCCGCCCCTGGCACCCGGTCCTGTTAACTGACCATGAAACAGTCGCAAAACGTTACGTGTATGAAAATATGACTGTGATGGAAAAATGAAAGCAAAATGGAGACTGTATGCCAGTACCACATCAAAGGTTTAAATTTTGATGATTCATTTTGGAAGCGTGCCAATCAAACATATGAGAATATTGTTGTGGAGGAGCTACTAAGAAAGAACTATTTGGAAAATGATACAGGAAAGCAGACATTAATCCAGTTCACTTTAGAGGAAATGGCTGTACTAATTATATCCCAATCATCAAAAGAAATGAAAAGTAAAATGAAGCAATTGGTCTAAGCAATAAAAAAGATTAACAGCACCATGTGGCAATTCGATTTGTGTAGGCCAAAGTTATAGAAATTGTCAAACACCTCAATAGGATACAGAAAAGGAAACAAAATAATCAGTGATATGGGACATGACATGGATTTTACATACTTGAATGTGCAGGCAATATCTGAATGCAAAGGTAGAACTAGAATAATTTATTCAAATCAAATAGGTAAGGACATCTGATATGTTAGCTATAGAAAAATGGAAGTTTTAGCAGACAATAGCTGAAGATGGAGTGTTGCATCCAACCAATCAAACAGTTAACGAATTCAAGAAATAAAAGACGAATATGATAAACAAGGTTAAACTAGAAACTTACAAAAATTACTGTTATCTTAACTAGGAAAGAAAACTGTTAAAATAAACATATAAACAACATTAACAGCAATATGTACATCCGTAACCCAAGAATTTTTGTGAGATTATTTTCTGAAACTGTATTTGACTCAAAATTTTTATATATTCTTTCGAAATATCTTAGCGAGTTAGCTGGTTTAAAACATAATTTGTCTATACTTAGGTTAGTAAATTTTAAAAACGGATTATTTTAATATGGTCCCCAGTAATGGTTAAATACTTTAATAATAAATATAGAAATATATGTTTTTTTTGCCATCACAAGACCAAAAATCTACAATTAATCTGTTATATCTTAGAATAATTATAATATATAATATAAATTTTTCAAGGAAATCAATAATACTAATTAATGGTGTACCAAAGGATTTTTACAAGAATTTACTTATGCACTATGATTTCTATCAATATAGACAGTAGCCATGAAAGAGCAATTTTCTAGGATAAATATATGAAAGCAACTCGAGTTGTAATATCGATGCGTATTAACCGTTGAATCGACATGAAAATAGATGAACAGTACCGACTGAAATTTTTTTTGGGCTTTTGCAGGCCCTTTAATGAGAAACGTGCCGGTGTTTACATAGACACTTAATATATGCTGTAGAAATAAATTCTCGACTTGCATCGACTATAAAGCCTATTCATATTTGAATTTCTTTCCCGCCTTTTAATGCCATCTTTTAACTTTATTAAGAAGTATTCCATATTTCAACGCTAAAAAACATAAGATGAGGCAAAAAAATAGTTTTAGCTGTTTTGCGAACAAAATTTTAATCTTCCAGATGAAGTCGATTAAAAAGAGTTGCAGATGGAGAAATAGTAAATTTTGGATTAGAACTCTTGAGGCGACTGCACTGAAATTTGTACGTATACTCAGAGTGAGCCAGAAGCCTATTTCCGATTCTCTACACTGAACTGGCGAGAATTTACAAGGAATTCCGGCGAGTTTGTCATAACCTCACTACCAAGAACAAAAGCAAAACCTACGAAATTGCTGTCTCCTTACTTTTCAGACAGTAGTTACTGTACTATAATCCTAAGGGTTGTAGGTCTATTCAGGTCAGCCACCAACGAGCATTGCCAAATTATATATTCAAAAAAGATGCTTTAGCATTTGGTGACATCAGAAGGGTGTGATACACTCTGAGATGTTTTGGTCAGACAATCACTTTTAACTCTAACAAATGATCCATGTGAATGACAAACTTGAAAAAAACTAAGGTATATTAACAGTGATACCAAAAAATAACACCCGGCATTACGCAGCAAAAAAAAACCATGAAAGAATTTGAGATTCGAGCTGGGATATTTTATCCCACGAGGCATATTCCTCAGACCTAGCTCCTTTGGGTTACCACCTATTTCAATTTTTACAAGATCACCTGGTTGATTCTCAGTTGAACAAATCGACTAAAGCCTGTACGAATTCATTGCATCGAAAGAACCATTATTTTCCGACCTGAAATCCGGCAATTACCGGAGGGATGACAAAAAATGTGTAGAAAGCGAAGGAGAGTACTTTAGTTTGTATTAGTTTTTTTTTATAAATAAAGGTGAAAATTGGTCCATCAAGGCAGAAAACTTGTTCACATAATATATGAGGAGGCAAGTTTCAAAGAATACAATATCAACATCTTATGAAAAATGACAACTTTTAGTGCTAAATTAAAAAAAAATATGTTACCTTGAAAATTGATTATTTCTGATGAGTGAAAACTCAATTTGGCTTCAAAACGTACAATCACTTTTAAGATGTAAACTTTATGTTCTCTTATATATTTTTTCAATACGTTAGAATTTTCAAAAAGCGTCAAAGCGTTCAATCTAAAAATTAAATTTTTTCAGTAGTAGTAAAAAATATTTTGATTTTCAAAATTTATTATTTTTTTTTCGCTACAATTCTCTGCATTATTTGCATAAAATATAGCTTTTATTTTATAATAGAATTTTAAATAATTGCAGTTTAAATAACTTACATAACATAAATTACTCTCAAACTGAGTAGTATATTCATCAAAAATTGATTTTTCCAAATATATTTGACTGTCATTCTGTTTTTAACCAAAAAATTTAGTAAACAAGCTCTCGCTTCTTGTAAATCCGTTAAGAATGAGAAAGTTAAGAAAAGAAGCTCATTTTCCTCCATTTCCTGAAGATTTAACGAAACTTTCAAACTTAACCCCTCATATTAAAAAAAAGTTATAAAGTAACAAATAGTTCGGTTTCCCTGATTTTAAGACATGTGATAGTCAGTACACTTGTCGAACGATGTCTTGACTTTCAACTTTCGTATTGACCATAAAGTCTCTTGCTAATTTATGGTACCATCGGAATTACTGGGTTGACCTATGAAAAATTCAATTTCATTTATATGCGATTATATTCAATGCGATATATGTTTTACTAATCATACCATTTTTAACCATTTTCTCTTTGTATTGAAAATAATTTTAAAAAGTAATAATTTTCGGATTCCTCAACTCTCAACAACTC
>CM032450.1:34267389-34297389 GCA_019049505.1 Pachyrhynchus sulphureomaculatus
GTGAAAAATTTCATAACCAACATAAAAATGTTTTACTTATTTGAGTGACATGCAATATTTAAGTGGTAAAACTAGTAGCCCGAACTAGGAAACTGTGTCTGCTTGCCTCTGACTACGTCGCGGAACATTCCATCAGGGAAGAAAACGAGCTACTTATTTAATGACTCCTTAGGACCCTATTACTTCAATAAAAGTAATACATACCTTATACATAAAAGGTAATTCGAATAAGGAACAGACGAATTACACCTCACGGCTCTCAACAATGCACTGAATGAAGTTAGAAGGAATAAGAAATAAAAACTGCAACAAAAAAGGGGGTCTAAGGCAAAGCTATTTGTTTACAAGTATACAAAATTACAAAAAAGTAGTGAATCATGCATGTATGTTTGGGTAAAATGTTTTTTCAAATACATCTGAGTTTTTAATGTTGCTACTGTTTTCCCTATTATTACGGAGACAAAAAAAATCTAATGCCACTTAATGTTTCCTCTATTTGTTTTCGCATAGGTTTACGACTGTACTGCTTGGCTACGCATTACGTTTGTCAAATAGCCGTCAGACTGCATTATTTGGATGAAACCTCGTAGTTACTTTACTAGCTACGTTACATATTAATCTGATGAAAACGAAAATAAGAAACAAGCTTTCAACGGCACTTATAAGAACTCTATATACCAAATCTGACATTTCCAGTTGTTACGAATTTAAATTCACAGAATATAATTTAAAATTTTTTAATAAAGATAACTTTCGAAGAAAAGGCATTGAGAACAATGAAGATGCAGTTATTGAAAAGAGGCCATAATAGCTAATATGACATTTACAATACGCTTACTATATCTGACAATTTGCACATTTCACATTAAAAAAATAATTATTCTGATTTAAATAGGTTGATTAAAGAAAGTCTTGTGTTCAAAATCTATCAACTTTTCAGATTTTTCAATTCAAAATTTATACCTTTATAATTTAATGTTCTATTTTGTCCGCGTCCCTCACATTACGAGCAATTTTTTCCGTACAACTGGAACTATATTGAAAGCTAACTTGCACCCCTTACAATGGAAACCATCGTCTATCCCTAGGAATGAATGGAACTGATCAACACCACAGTAAAGTAGCTGCTTATGTGAAGTGATGATGAAAAACTAGGTTTAATGAGTTTGGGGCGGCAGGCTGCGAGGGGCGGTGCAAGCCGCCCCTCCACCCCTGGCGCACAGCTTTGGCAGAGTGGCCTACAGGCTAAGATCAAAGAAAAATGTCAGTAAGCAACGTACGTACTTTGCGCCGCACATTCGTTAAACTTAGTCGGATCATCGGCACCTGAATGTTGTCCAGAAGCTACAAAGTTTTTCGGGTTGTTGCAAAATCTATACGTACTTTTTACAGCATCAACAGAACGTACGAAATTACTGCAATCATTTTTGACTGAACCTGAAAATGTAACTGTAAAAATTTGTCACATACGCGGTGGTCAGTCAGGGACGATGCCTGTGCCAGCCTTCATAAAGATTGGAACCAAATAATAGCGGCTATAAAAAATGGCTCTGTCCACCAAAAAGCTTTGGTTAAAAATAAAGCTACAGGACTATTTGCTCAACTAAATTCCTTAGAAACGGTTATATTATCGGAATTTTGGGGATTTATATTAAAATAATTTAAAATGGTTTCCAAAATTCTACAAGGTGTCGACACAGACGTAGAGGTAGTTTCCAGGCTCTGCGACTCACTCATCACTTTCGTAGAAAATAAACGGGAATCTTTTGATGCTTTTGAAAAGACTGGTAAAAAAATCTTCAGAAGAATACAGAAGCGATCATAAGAGGAAGAAACGAGACGATGAGTGTCTCGAGGGAGAAGTGATGTTACAAGGACGTGACCATTTCAGGGTTAATACCTTCTTTCCAATATGCGACCAATTGTTGGACGAGTTGAGGAGACGCAAATCTTCGTATGACGCAGTAAGCGCCAATTTTGCATTCTTATGCACATTGGATACAATGTCTGAAGCGGAAGTTAAGAGTTAACGTCATAAAACTACGCAAATTAAACCCGATTGATCATCCGGATGATTTACAAGAAGAATATGTTCGTTTAAAACAAATCTTGACGTCAGATGAAAACAAAATGAGTTTAAGGCAACTTAACCTATTTATTAAGCAAAAGGATTTGAAGGAAGCATTGCCATATACGGAAATAGCATTACGTATGTTCCTGTGCACTGCAGTGACAAATTGCAGTGCAGAACGTACGTTTTTCGTACCCAAAAGAATAAAAAAACTGTTTTCTTTTTTTTTAAATTCTTTTTTCCATTATTAAAAGATTTTTGCTTTTTTTTTGTTAATTTATAGGGCGGCAAACCTTAAAGGCCCAGGGCGCCAAATCTTAAAATACGCCACTGGTTTTATCATATGTTAGCTTTCTGAATGTTTCAAAGAGTGTTGTTAAAACTATATTTTTATTTCAAACATTTAATCTTACAAATGTTTTTAAGTTTGTCAAAACACATATTTTCCGCCTTAAAACCTTCTCGAACGTATATCATATATTAATATTAATTTTAGTTTTATTTCTTTTGGTTCTCAATATGATAATTATCCCTAATACGTGAGTAAATCAAATATAAACGGTAATTTTGCTCTTCTTCTTAGAATGCGGTTCTTAGCTAGATGATGTTGTGTGGAGTAGATGTTTGGTTTGTGAGGAGTGGGGGAACCGGATGGGTGCGCGCGCCAACTCGCTTTGTCGTCAGTACAGCCATGACCATGAGCAAGAGGTACCTTCGTCTGTTGCGCAACGTATTATCATCAAGTTTTTAACCAATGAAGGCGTTAAACCGTCAGAAATTTTAACCCGTTTGAAGGCACAGGTTGGGGACAGTACACCGTCTCAGAATCGTGTGTATACGTGGGCGAGAGAATTTAAGGGCGGACGAGAACGGGTTGAAAACGAAAGTCATGATCGACGCCCTAGGTCAAGCCTTACAGATGACAACATCCGTGACATTAGACACCTTATCGAAGGTGATCGCCGATTAACCGTTGAAGAAATTTCCTCAGAAGTGGGTATCAGCTATGGAAGTGTTCAATCCATAATTACTGATCGACTCGGTTTCAGAAAAATTACTGCTCGATGGGTTCCAAGGTTGTTGACTGGAAACCAAAAACAGGTCAGGTCGGAAATCGCTGAAAGGCTTCTGAATCGATTTCAGCAAGGGGAGGCCTTTTTAAAGCGCATAGTGGCATGTGATGAGACGTGGGTATATCACTACAGTCCCGAGTCCAAAATGGCAAGTAAGGAGTGGCGAAGAAAGAATGAAGGTTCCCCAGTGAAGGCCAAAACTCGTCTCTCTGCTGGAAAAGTCCTTGCAACGATTTTTTTTGACTCTAGGGGAATTTTACTGATCGATTTCCTGCACGATCAACGTACGGTGAATGCGGCTTACACTGCCAGTTGTTACGGTTGGCGAAAGTCGCCTATCGAAAGAAAAGACGGGACATGCCCATCAGAAATGTCATTCTCCTCCAGGACAACGCGAGGCCTCACACTGCGGCTTTGACAAGGGATATACTGGAAGAAATGGGCTGGGAAACCCTCGAGCACCCCCCTTATAGCCCTGACTTATCCCCCTGTGACTATTTTTTGTTTGCGCCTATGAAAAACTCACTGGGAGGACAGCGATTTGGAAGCAATAAAGAAGTCGAGGAACACGTGCGCAATTGGCTTACAACCCGCCCTCAAACCTTTTATGACCAGGGAATAGGGAAACTTCCAAATCGGTGGCAAAAGTGTGTAGATCACGCAGCAGATTATATTGAAAAATGTTAAATCAATGATTTGTGAATACGGTTATTCAATAAACGTATAAAAAAAATACCGTTTATAATTGATTTACCCACGTACCTAATTTCGGTTTTAATATAAGCAGCCAAGTATACGATGGATTGTATGTTTGGTTGTCTAAGTGAACCTTCGACCGATGTGTGTTAGTCTACGTCCTGGTTCCTATCCACTTACGTTTGTGCAGGAATGAAAACGAGCGCCAATTTAGTAACTTCACAAGAGAATGATTGAAACCAAAATATTCTTTATGAAAAATCTAAACTTTTTCTTACAACGTCATTATCAAAGAGAACACAAAGCATTTGAAATTCTAAACAAAATAATATGTTTTATGTCTTTACTGAAAATTCTAAGGTTTAGAGTTTCGAGAAAAGTGGTATTTGATAAAAAAAAATTAAATGATACAAAAGTATCACAAAAATTTGAAAAAACTCATTTAAACCTACAAAAAGTATGTGTTGATGCCACAAATTTATTTTACCAAAATTGTCACTTGTACCATTTTACCTCCCAAGCACTGATCTGTAAAATTCACTTCCAATTTATTATTCACAATCATTTTTTACCATTTTTATGCTAAGCATCTAATTTGCCGTAATTATTTTCTTAATATTATTTATACGTATCTTAAGCTTATTACTTCTATAGCTGAGGTGCCAGGTGAAAAAAAAAACAAATAAGAAGTCACTCCAGACATGGCGTTAAAAACGAATGATGGAAATACGTTAAACAGACATAAGCCATAAATGAAAAATAATAAAGAATTTTATAGACCAGAAAAAGAAAGTGTTGAATTTAAAAAAAAAACTGGCAGATATAAGAATAGGGCAGTCTAATACAGTATACTGTAGAGAAAATGACAGAAATTAGATCAGGTTAGGTTCACATTAAATGTAACATAAGCAAGGTTAGAATTAGAAAAATTTTGGAAGTATCAATGGGCATTTTAATAGTCGCCATGGTTCTTAGCTGGTTCACTATTACATGATTGTATGTTATAACAGACATATTTTTAGGTACATATCCATATATATCATACAACTTTATAATACCAAGTCAGCCATTTAACCCACAATCGAATATAAACTGTAGACGAAATGGTCGAAAGCAGACCAAACAGCGGTAGGGATAGGTGAAGTTATATAGATTAAATGGTAAAAGACAAGTAAGATAAGTATTAGAAGTTTCAAGAGTCAGGGCGGAATCACCAAAAACAGAAAGTTGTGTCCAACAAAGACTTAAGAAGGATTCAAAAATTTGGACGACTTTAAAACGGGTACTGATATAATGATTCTTAGCTAGATCAGAAATATATAGCTGTATGTTACAACGGACATATTTATAGATATATATACCAATATATATCATACAACCTGGTAAAACTAAGTCAGCCATTTGACATGGCGTCGTGCCGGGAACCGGCCCATAGTTTCACCGACCTTCCTCATAAGTCGAGTTCGTTCACTATACCCCGCTTTGCTTATGGTCATACGCCGAGTACTTCTTAGACTCAGTGACTAAGTTTCTTTATGGTTGACTACATTCTAAGTCTGATCAACCCCATTCCAGGAAAAAAGGTTGGACCTCAGAGCCAGAAGCCAGGGACCATTCACTCGGGGCCTGGTACACATGTACTTTGGCTCTGAATAGCCTCCCCTGATTACGGGTCATATTAACTGACCTTGAAACGAATACATGAGGGGGTTTGATGACTGCCAAATAACGTGATATATGTGGTAAAGGAAAAATTAAAAATCTAGAGAAGCTAAAAACCTGTCGTGGAAAAAAGAGTCTACATAACTCTCATCATTTTTCTGCAACACTACATCTGGAATGTTTCCATATAATGCTTCTTTCTACTGACAAAGTTTCACAGCTATATAAAGGCACCGCCTCACAAATATGCTTTTCAACTATGCTAAATTTAAATTCCTGCTGCGTTGTATGTGAGGTGTCAATCGTCCCGTTAGTATTACTTCAGAAACATGTAGTTGTTAATCTTTAACAGAACATTCTTCTTCAGGATAAACAAATAAAATTAAAATAATTTTGGAAAAATCAAGAACTTTAAGAGTAATTGTTTGATACTGAGAAAACCTACGTATTAAAAAATGTGAAATTGTTAGCTTTTCAACTAGCAAAATATGAATGTTTTACCTACAGTGAATGAGAGTGGCCGCTTTTCAAACGGAAAATCCAGGATCCACTGATTGACATCCTCACGTTGTATAATATAATATTTTCTAAACATTCACTGCCGGATTCACACTAAAAAGATCTAAAATTTATAAATTCTAGTTGCCCAGTAGACTTTTGTGCCTGGACCTCGTAAATTTACTTTAAAAACGTCCGCAAAGAACCGTTTATAGAAGAAAATTTAAAATGAAAATTGGGAGATAAAACCTTAGAACCGGTGGGAAAGCTAATAGTTTTTTAGAATTACAAAGTAATTTTTAATTTCTATCGGTTTAATTATAATCTAGTGTTCTGCTTAGATTTACACATTTAGTTGGATTACTGCAGTTCTCGACAATTTAAATCCCTGACTGTCAAGTTAGCTTAATTTTAAAATTAAAACCTTGTAGTAAATCAGGCAATCAATGCTCTAATCTCGAAGAGTGAAGATTTCTAAAGATCCCTCGTGTAATTGCAGGCAGAACGTTGGAATTGGAAACAGTCTAATGCGAAAACCATGGTTTCTTCCATTCTCTGAACAATCCAAAATTATTAACATTTATAGCAGTGGTGGTGTTTTATAAGCGGGGAAATTCTTCAAAAAAAAAATGTTTTTATAAAAAATTTTAATGCAAGAGATTTAAAATGTTTTTTGAAAAAGGAAAACACCACCATCTTTTTCCTTAAAACTTGAAATATGTAGTTGTACCATTTCTCCAAATACTCAAAACGAAAAGAAAAATATTGTGAATATCACAATTACTAATATTATTTAGGCAATTATCGCCTTTTCATCAGTTATATATAATTTATTACAAATCTAAATTATTTTATTTGTAAGTAAATATTTATCAATTCTGTCTTATTTATATTAGTCAATTAATTAAATTGTTTAATTGCGTTATAGAAATGAGGAAATCATCATGCTTCTTGAGGAAAAGCTGCTGTGAGATTGCTGAAGAAACAGGAGTAAACGAGTTTTCAAGATTGTACACGAAGATTTAACGAATAAAAAATTTTTTGCATGATGAATCGTCAAACTTCTTACATGCAAGCAGAAACTGGCGAGAAAAGGAATTTCCCAAAAAAATATGGCCGCTGAGAGCTACTTTTTGTGAATTGTCACATGCGGCGAGACTTGCGTTTTCCATTGGGCTCGTTCCATGAAACAAGTGTTAGTGTAATCGAGTTCATAAGGGCTCTTTAGTTACAAAGAAGGCAAAAATTAAGTTGTCTTCTGGAAAGTTGATGGCTACGGTTATTTGGGACTTCAAAATAATTTTATTGACTATATAGAAAACAAGACCGGACTTAATGGAGAGCTTTATGGAAAGATGATTTAAAACTTGAAATACTGCAAGTCACTACTGAAAGCAATGAATTTACCGAGTTACGTCAATCCTATACTACTGATTGAGCGCCCTGTGAATTTTTTGTTCAAATATCTGAAGAACGACCTTCAGGAGGACCTTTCTCAAATGATGAGTTGGAAGCTGCTGTAACGTCGTTTTTTGAGGCGCGAACTAAAGGATTTTTTTGTGGACTAAATGATGGAAGTTACATAAAAATAATTTTTTTAACTCTCTGAAATTCCCTTCATAGCTAGGTAGATAACTTAAAAAAAAAACAACAGATTTTAACACTTAAAACTTTAAAAAATTCCAAAATTTTAATATTTGTCAACAAGCAGTATAATTATGTAAATTTTGGTTGTTCTGTTTGTATTGTATGCATACTGCATTTTCTTTAAAAAGAGGTCCTACACGTCACCCTAGTCTAATTTAAATTTAAGTTTTTGGGATAATAATTTACAAGAAATTTTAGTTTTGCACCTTGATTATAACTGGTTAGCTTCACACAGCACCTTGAGATTAACACTGTTATGGCATATTTTTATCCTACCTTTTTATTTGTAGAGTTATAACGTAACCGAAAAATCTTAATTTTAAAGTAGAAAATTATTTAAAAACGCATAAAATGAAAATTATCATAAAAATCAGGCAAAACATAAACAATTCGTACACTGACTATCTGTCACAAAAACAGCTATGACTGCATATTTAGCTGAATCTCAAAAAATAAGGCAACTACAATAAGCTAATGAGACAATTTTGTTTTTACTTCTTTTGATGTTGAGACGTTTGGTCTCTAGAGTAACATAACTAAAAAATTCTGTGTGCAATGTACACGAAAATAAACAAAATGCTTTGTTAGGGAACAATCTTGTCAGTGATTTGAATTATAAAATCTTTATATTAAGTTTACTCTTTATATTAAAGTTATTAAGTATTCTTTATATTAGGGTGTTTACTGGCAAAGTTGTTCTTATTGGTAGATGGAATAAATTGTTTTATATTTCAAGACAAATATGTTACCTTGTCAAGTGACTTCAGATTCGGGTCTTATAATCTCCAAACATATAACCAATTTTCTGAAAATCCCAATTGAAAAAAAAAGGAAAGAATAAGGTAAAGAATAGCATGTGGAAATTCTGTGTTCTGTACGCCAAATATATCATCTAGAACAAAAAGAAAAATTAATAAAATATCAAAAATATTGATGATGGGAAATTCAGTCTATTTTGATATTTTTCAGACATCAACATTCATTTGTTTAAAAAGTTAGTATGTAGCAACACATTTATTAATGTTATATAATAAAAGCTAGGGAGTATTAATTTTAAAAGAAATATTACCTTCTCTATAGATTGTAGATTCTCTAATCTTCCAGTGAATAGAAATAATTAACAGCGTGACACGGTAATTGGCTATCCTAAGTGCCATACATATCTGAAACCAAAAAACAATGATATTAAACATCAAAATTATATAGATCTAATTAGGAAAATTTTGTATTCTCGGTCTGCTATAGACTTAATAATTGTAGTGTTTTACTTGTACAATATTTCATGAACTATACATACCCCGTGAGGATGCGGAACGGAATATCACCCCAAGTAAGTTCTGCCTGTTGTACAAGGTGACTAAAAGAACAAACCAGATGGTAGATGCCCAGATCTCACCAGGCATCACCCGGTGTGATATCATTGTATCCACTGAGGCTGTCTGAAGTTGTTTAATGTTTCGTGACTATGAAGATGTCTCTAGATTGTGCTGTGGACAAAAAAAATTTATTGTATGTATAACCTTCAAGATATTTTAGTATGGTAGAGCAAAGATAAATATAAATGTATGATGCAAAGCAAAGGACACCAAGAACACTTTCATGTACTGTTACGCAACACTCCTATATTTAGTATTTTTTTTAAAACACACTTTTAAAGTCAAATGTTGAAATATCTTACAATTTAAATATGCTAAAATGTGTTCTGAAAGTTAATTTATATGACTCGATGTTAGCGTCATGGAAGCTAGCTAAAATCAAAACGATTCCACAAGGCAGGACAGAAAAAAAAAAACAATTAAAATAAAGAATAATTCACCAAGAATTAAATTTGTCAGATATGCAACCTTATTTGAAAGTTATAACCTATTTTGCGTTTTTCTGTCACCAGACATGAACGCGTTTTATTAAATTTCTATCATCCTTAGTAGGGTAGGCGTAATTTCAAAATTATAATATGTAACGTCCGCCATTTTGTCAAGAAAGAAAACTGCAGCCCCCAGAAGACCTTATAATTAGAAAAAAAAAGATAAGGTTTGGGATTCCAGTGGAACACCCAAGATCTGTTGTCCCTGACGGTAACTATCATTGTTCGTTAAAGAGGCCAAATGGAGTTTGGCGATCTATCGTGGAGAAACTGTTTTCATCCTTAATTTTCGCCAATAATTTTGAAAATTGTGTTTCAGGTACTCCAGTTTCTTTAACAACCACTGAGATCTATACTCGCCGATCTGATAGTAACAAAACCTCTGCAAGCCTGGTCAACTAGTCTTATGCGATCGTCCTGAATTGAGTCTCGGACTATTTGGACCAAAATTTTACTTCAAAATAAGAGGGGATTATCTTGGTGTAGCCAAGGAAGGGCTAGAAAGAATAACCGGTCAAGTGCAAGTTGAACTTGCGCAATTAGTGTTCCGTACGCTGATTGCTTTTAAAATAAAAAATTTTGTTACGCAGGTATAAAATGATCAGTGACTTCACAAACCACACCCCAAATGAGTTTTCAATAAAGTTTGTTTCCAATCATAAATGAACACTGATGACCTTGAAATTTTTGTTTTTTTATATACCAGATAAATTATTAAAGGTAATGCACTCGTGATAATTTTCATTCAATCTACATCCCGTGGAGAATATTCCAGAATTTTTCAAAATTTTTTGATTAGTAATTTTCGAGATAAGGAGGGGTGACAGAGATTTTTCGCGATTTTTTAAAAATAATACAAAGAAAAGTGTGCGCAAGTATTACATTATATATATTTTTTACTCGTGTTTTCACAAGATTTCATGACACCACATTCGATGACCTAGTAAAAAAAAATATTTTCATTCCCGATTTCACCCCCCAAAACTAACCCCTCAAGTTAAAATTTAACTTTCAAAACTACATGGCTCTGATGAGGCCATCAATTCCTATATTATTAGCAAATTTCAATTTGCTATGACAAATAGTTTCGGAGAAAATCGGGTGTGGCAGACAGACAGACAGACAGACACCGAAGTCATCTTATAAGTGTTCCATACGGAACACTAAAAAAAGGCATATAGCATTCGAGATGTAGCGCTCCAGAAGAATGATTATGATGAGTTAAGTAGACGGACTATTCAAAAAAAAATAAAAAATAAAAAAACTACAGATTAAATAGATAAATAGGAATAAGTGCTGAAATATGTCGAAAAAGGAAGGACTGTTTGCAACACATACAGAAAAGAAGATATGAAATGATCAGACACATTCTAAAATGTATCTATCTATCTATTATAATAGTAAACTGTAGGGGAAATAACAGAAAGCAGACAAGGCAGTGATAACGGTAGACCAAGTTTAATAGATCAAATGGCAAAAGGCATAAGGTTAATTATAAAGAAATAGATGTGTCCAAACAAAAGAGCAAGGCTTAAGAAGAATTGGTAATATTATGGACTTCTTAAGAATACTGGTAACATGGTTCTTAGCTAGATCAGAAGTACATGGCTGTATTTTACAACTGATATTTTCATAACTATTTATATCTCAATATCATATAACCTAGTAAAACCGAGATAGCCATTTGAAATGGCGTTGTCCCAGAAACCGGCCCATAGTCTCACCAACCTTCCCCATAAGTCGCCGTTACCCCGCTTTGCTTATGGTCATAGGCCGACTACTTCTTAGACTCAGTGACCAAGTTTCTTTATGGTCGACTATGCTCTAGGACTGACCAACCCCATTCTAGGGAAAAAGGTTGGACCACACAGCACGTAGCCAGGGACCATCTACTCAAGACCTTGTACATATGTAGTTTGGCCCTGATCAGCCTCCCCTGATTACGGGTCATGTTAACTAACCATGAAACAAACACATGATAGGGTCTGATGACTTGACAGATGTAATGAATGAGAAAATGGAGTTAAAAACGTGTATGCTCAAAATATGGCACGGAAGTGTTGCAGTTAAAAATGAATAAATCGGGGAAAACACAGCGGATTTTTTCACTTGTGAGTTAGTCTTTCCAACTTATCTTTAATATTTCAGGCATATTAATATAGCATCATATCTGGAATACTTCCATATGCTGTTTTTCTTTGCTTACCAACTCTCAATATATTACTTTTTAAAAAACGTTCCCAAATCTCATATCCTAATGAATTACGGAATGTATAAAGTAAGCCAAGCTTCGGTGTACTATAACCCACAAAAAAAAAGTGAATTATAAATAACTTAATAAAATGTGTGTTAGTCTACGTCCTGGTACTATCCATGTACGATTATGCAGGAAAAGTACCATAGAAATTAAAAAAAAAAACTTATTTAGAGCTATAACAATTTTTTGTTGATACCACAAATCCAATTTTACCAAAACTGTCACTTGTACCAATTTACCTCCCAAGTATCGATACGTAAAATTAACTTGCAATTTATTATTCACAATTATTTTTTACCATTTCTATGCTAAGTATCTAATTTGCTGTAATTATTAACTTAATATTGTTTATATGCATCTTAAGCTTATTTCTTCCCTAGCCGAGGTGCCAGGTGAAAAGAAAAAAGAAGGCATTCAACATGTGGTGTTAAAAAGAACGATGAAAATAAGTTAAATAGACCTAAGCCATAAATGAAGAAGAATAATAAAGAATTTTATAAGCAGGAATAAGAAAGTGTTGAAATTAAGAAAACTCACGGATATAGGAATTTGGCAGTCTAATATAGTATATTGTAGAGAAAATGACAGACGAGCTATAGGCTAAGTTACATAAATCAGGTTAAGTTCCGGTAAAAATTAGGAAAAGTTTTGAAGTATAAATGGACATTTTAACAGTTATCATGATTTTTAGCTGGTTCAGTATTTCATGGTTGTATGGTAAAACAAACAAATTTTTAGGTACATATCCATATATATCATACAACTTTGCAATACCAAGTCAGCAAATTGGCCCACATTCGAATATAAAGTTGTAGAGCAAATGGCCAGAATCAGACCACACAGGAGTAGACATAGGTTACATTCTATAAATCAAATGGTAAAAGACAAGTAAGATAAGTAGTGGAAATTTCAAGATTCAGGGCAGAATTGCCAAGAATAGAAAGTTGCGTCCAACCAAGACTTAAGAAGGATTAAAAAAAACTTTGGACGCCTTTAAAAAGAGTACTGATATCATGGTTCTTAGCTAAATCAGAAATACATGGCTGTATGTTACGACATATATATATATATATATATATATATATATATATATATATATATATATATATATATATATATATATATATATATATACATACGTGTATATCGTACAACTTGGTAAAACTGAGTCAGCCATTTGACATGGCGTCGTCCCGGGAACCGGTCCATAGTTTCACCGACCTTCCCCGTAAATCGCGTTCGTTCACCATACCCCGCTTTGCTTATGATTATAGGCCGGATATTTCTCAGACTCAGTGACCAAGTTTCTTTATGGTCGACTACATTCTAGGACTGACCAACCCTCTTCCAGGTAACAAAGGTTAGACCACCGAACGCGCTGCCTAGGTGAACTGCACAGGGTCTTGTACGTATTTTGGCCTTGATTAGCCGCCCCTTGCACCCGGTCCTGTTAACTAGTTATGAAACGAACACATGAGGGGGTGTGATGACTGCCAAATAACCTGATTGATGCGGTAAAGGAAAAATTAAAAATTAAGAGAAGTCCCCGCTGAAAACCTGTAGTGGAAAAAAAGAGTCTACATAACTCTCATCATTTTTCTGCAACACTACATCTGGAATGTTTCCATATAACGTTATCATTCTTTCTATTGTCAAAGTTTCACAGCTATATAAAGGCACCGCCTTTAAGAATGCGAAATTTAAATTACTACTGCGTTGTATGCCTCAATAAAAAATTCTTAGATCTACTTAAGTGAGGTGTCAATCGACGAGTCCCGTTAATATTACTTCAAAAACATATAGTTGTTAATCCTTAATAGAACATTCTTCTCCAGAATAAACAAATAAAATTAAGAAAATTTGTAAAAATCAGGAACTTTAAGAATAATTGTTTGATACTGAGAAAATAGATGAACTGCAACAAAATGTATTGTTTACCTACGTATTAAAAAAATGTGACATTGTTAACTTTTTAATTAGCCGCTTTTCAAACGGAAAATACAGGATCCATTGACTGACATCCTCATGTCGCGTAACACAATATTTTCTAAACATTCATTGCCAGATTTACATTAAAAAGATCTACTACTTTAAACCCGATACAGTTACCAAGGGATTCATAACTTCTAGTTGCCCAGTAGGCTTTTGTGCCTGGCCCTTTTATATTTACTTTAAAAATGTCCATAAAGAAACGTTTATAGAAGAAAATTTAAAATGAAAATTGAGAAATAAAACCTTAGAACAGGTGAGAAAGTTAATAGCTTTTTAGAATTTCAAAATGATTTTTAATTTTTATCAGTTTAATTAAAATATAGTGTTCTGCTCAGCTTTACAACTTTAGCTGGATTACTGGAGTTCTTGTCAATTTAAACCCCTAACTGTCAAGTTAGCCCAATATTAAAATTAAACCCTTTTAGTAAATCAGGCAATCAATGTTCTAATCTCGAAGAGTGAAAATTTCTAAAGATCCCTCGTGTAACTGCAGGGGGAACGTTGGAATTGGAAACAGTCTAACCTAAAACCATGAATTCCCTGAGCTATTAAAAATTAGTTACCTTACAGCACTTGGCAGTGGTAGTGTTTTATAAACAGGGAAATTTTTTCAAACAAAAATGTTTGTATACAAAATTTAAAATGTTTTTTTAATAAAAAAAAACACTGCAATCTTTTTCCTTAAAACTTGAAATATGTAGTTGTACCATTTCTCCAAATATTCAAAACAAAAAGAAAAATATAATGAATATCACAATTACTGATGATGTTATTTAGGGAATCATTGCCTTTTCATCAGTTATGTATAATTTATTACAAATATAAATTATTTTATTTGTAAATAAACAATCATCAATTCTATCTTATTTATATTAGTCAATTAATTAAATTGTTTAATTACGTTATTAATTAAAATATAAATGTTGTATGTTTTTTCCCGATACAAGTTTGTTTTGTTAAGTTAGTTATCTATCTAGCCACGAAAATAAAACTGCTGGGTTGTTGCTGTTCTAAGTACTTTGACAAAATTTTATTCGACCTCGTTGCGTCTTGCAGTTTTACAATTTTTGTTCTTCCGAAATGAGCAAAGTAATTTGGAGTATCGTGCATTACAGTAAAGATGGACGTAGACCGAAAGTTGTACGTTAATGACGTTCCAGCTTATTTCTAAAGTCTAAACAGTCTCGATAGGTCGGACACTCAATATCAGGACGATCCTAGGTCAAGAAAACCCGTTAAAACAAGAATTGAGGGAACTATCAGGCTTCTTGAGGATGCGCTGCTGTGAGATTGCTGAAGAATCTAGAGTAACCGAGTTTTTAAGATTGTTCACGAAGATTTAAGGAATGAAAAATGTTCTACATGATGAATCTCCAAACTCCTTACATGAAAGCAGAATCTGGTGAGAAAAGGAATTTCTCAAAAAAATATGGCCGCTGAAAGCTTGTTTTAGCGAATTGTCACATATGGCGAGACTTGGGTTCTCTACTGGGCTCGTTCCATGAAGTAGGTGTTAGTGCAATGAGGTTTATTAAGGCTCTTTACTTACAAAGGAGGCTTAAATTAAGTTGTCTTCTGGAAAGTTGATGGCGACGGTTTTTTGGGACTTCAAAGGAATTTTATTTATCAACCATATAGAAAACGGGACCAGAATTAATGGAGAGCTTTATGGAAGGATGATTTAAACCTCAAACAATGCAAGTCACTACTGAAAGCGATGAATTTACCGAGTTACACATCAATCTTATATTACTGGTTGAGCGCCCTGTGAATTTTTTTGTTCAAATATCTGAAGAAAGATCTCCAGGGGATCTTTCTCAAATGATGAGTTGGAAGCTACTATAGCGTCGTTTTTTTTTGAGGCGTAAACAAAAGGATTTTTTTGGATGAAATTCAGAAAACGTTGGACTAAATGATGGAAGTTATGTAAAAAAATAATTTTTTTAACTCTCCGAGATTTCCTTCATGGCTAGGTAGACAACTTTAAAAAAAACATTTTAAAAAATTACAAAATTTTAATAATTGTCAAAAGCAGTGTAATGATGTAAAATTTGGTTGTTTCGATTGTATTGTATGCATGTTCTACATGTCATCATAGTCTAAATTGAATTTTCAATTTTTGGGATACTAACATACAAAAAGTTTTAGTCTTATACCTCGACTATAACTGGTTAGCTCTACACAGCACCTTAACTTTGTTACATAGCATATTTTTATCCTAACTCTTCGTTTGACAATGTGAATTTATAATGTAAGCAAGAAAATCATAATTTCAAAGCGAAAAATTAAATTAAAAAACCAGAAAATGAAAACTGCCATGAAAATCAGGAAAAACATTACAAATTTTTACCCTGAAGATACATCACAAAAAGACAGTTATGACTGCACATTTAGCTGAATCTTAAAAATTAAGGCCAATACGATAAGCTAATGAGACAGAGTTTTCACTCCTTTTGATATTGAGACATTTGGCCTCTGGAAAAACATAACTAAAAAATTGTGTCTCCGTAATGTGCTTTTTCAAGCATAAGGGATCAATCTTGTCATTGATTTAAATTCAAAAGATCTTTATATTTAGTTTACATGTTGTTTATTGGCAAAGGTGTTCTTATTGGTAGATGGAATAAATAGTTTTATACTTGAAGAGGAATACATTACCTGGTCAAGCGACTTCAGGTTCGGGTCTCATAGTCTCCAAACATTTAACCAACTTTTTAAACATCCCAATTAAAAAAAAAAAAATAAAGAACAAGGTAAAGCACAGCATGTGGAAATCCTATGTTCTATATGCCAAATATATCTGGAACAAAAAGAAAAATTAATAAAATATCAAAAGAATTGATGATTGAATTGATATAGCCTTTTTTTGATATTTTTCTGACATCAATAGTAATTTTTTTTTTTTTAAATTACACTTTGTAGCAACACATCTATTAATGTTATATAATAAAAGCTAGGGAAAATCCATTTTAAAAGAACTATTACCTTCTCCACTGATTTTAAATTCTCTAATCTTCCAGTGAAAAGAAACAATTAACAGGGTGATGTGGCAATTGGGTGTCCTAAGTGACATACATATCTGAAACCAAAAGAACTTTTATAATTATCAGCATAAGATTAATGTTGCAACAGTACAGTTACAAAGGTTCTTGCATACATGTACTATTTTAAGTAAGCTTCTGCTATAACAGTGACTTCTACTATCTGTATCTGTACAATATGTTACCCTGTGAAATGAGATATGCCTTCACTGGGTGATGAAATTCTTCACCGGGAGAGAGTGCCACTTACCGTACAGCTAATTTCATACAACTGATACGTATGTACAACTCACTTTTCTTGTCTTGGAGATATGGTCCAATTGCAGAGCAAAGATAAATGTAAATGTATGTTGCAAAGGGAAGGACGCCAAGAACATGTTGATCTACTGTTACGAAACACTCCCATGTTTAATGTTTTATTAAACATACTTTTAAAGTAAAATATTGAAATATTTTATAGTTTAAATATGCTAAAACTTCTAAACGTTAATTTATATGACTCGATGTTAGCGTCGTGGAAGCCAGCTAAAATCAAAATGGTTCCACCCTGCAAAAGACAGAAGAAAAAACGGCGTCACCCTTTAACCAATTAAAATTCCAAAACTAATTACGACGGAAGTCACCAAGGATTAAACTGGTCAGATACGTAACTTTATATGAAAGTTATAATCCATTTCGCGTTTTTCTCTCAATCGATAACACAATACAAAAAACTTTTAACATTTAATGGCACCAATTAAATAGTTTATTTTTACTTTATCTTAACATTACGTTTTTGTTTATAAACAAGACACCAGTAAAACTGGTGCTGCTACCTATAATCGTTAGTTTTATTAATTTCTGGCTAGTTCCCGGGTATTTTAAACGTTGTCGGTGTTTAACTGATAATTTATGTTTTATGTTTTCATCTCTAAATCTTTGTTTACGATCTTGAAAACCGTAGTTTCAGATACTCGAGCTTCTTTAGCAAGCGCAGAGATTTTCACTAACCTAAGAAGGAAATCCTCGGTAAGCCTGATGGTTTCTGTGGTATTTCTCCCAACTGGTCTTTCAGACCTGAACTGAACTAAAGTAAAGTGTAAAACAAATACGAGATTGCAAACACAATTTGTAAGCATTTGGGAATTTGAACATATTTATATACTAAATATTTTAAAATATAAGTAAATAAAAATAAAACAACAGTAAAGTAGGAAAACGAATATACCATCCTAGTATCAATTAAATCCTGATTAGTGGGGGGAGGCAATGTTTTCTTAGCCCTTCCCTCCAAACCAGCTACTAGACCTTATGGTGAGATAAATAATCACAAAAATGAATAAGCATAAGAAAAATTGCAAAATATATATAAATACTGTTTGAATGTAATACCTATTAAATGGAGTTATGGCATTTCTATGTTTAAAGCAAATAAAATACTGTTGATTGGTGAATTTTCAAATCTGTGACAGATCTAAAGGACTAGTGACACTGAAGTTAACAAAATAGTTTTTTAGTGTGTCAGAAGTTTTCATTAATAAAATACTTCCTTGACAAACACGCGGTTTCAAACAGATCCCGAATATGACTTTGTCAAGCTAAACATAACTTATATGAAGCAACTGGAAATTGTTAATGAAAATGGAGTGCCTTGTAATGAGATATTAATAATAAGAAGTCATGCATTTAAAGATATTTACAAATAAAAATTGTAATTTTCCTCTACATATTATTCTTGTTAAAAATAAAAATAAAGAAAACGTAATATAATTTTTAGATTCTCCAATTCTAAGAACCCTGAAAATGACATATAACATAATATATTTAAAGCAACCAACTCTTATCCCCTAACCCTCCCCTTTGAACCATGATATAATTGACTGTACATACCTATTCTTAAAAATCTGTTATAATATTAAAAATTATATTAACAAAAAATCAAGAAATAGTCACAGATATGATTGAAACTGTAATTATTGACTTCTACCACCTCCATCCCCCCTCCCTGGAGGTGATATCTCTCAAAAACTATAGATTTTTACCCTAGTTCAAGTATTATATCTATATCAAATTTAAAATTGATATCTCATTCCATCCAAGCGTTATTGTGGCAACAGACAACGGACACTGGAAATTGATTTTTTTCTAATCTAGAGACATAGAAATGTGAAGAAATTAAAAAATCTCCCAGAGAGTTTTTTTCACAAATGCAATACTTTATGAAAGAATTTTAAAAAAATATTTACTCTATAATAAGTTTCAACCGATTAAATCTTTTAAAAATTGTTAGCATGATCAACTGAAAATTTCTTTGTGATTGCTATTACTTTAATAATTAATTAATAATGGAAACGGATCAGAGGACGAAAGATTTACAGGAAAAATATCATAACCAGAAAACTTACCAAAATAAGTTGGATTCATGTCATTAATAGTTTTTGGGGCAGCATTACAATCACCAACCTCCATTGCGAAAGACCACTTGTGGAAAAAGTATGGATGTAGTAAACTGCACCATGTGTGTGCTGTATGCCAAACATTTCTAAAATAAAAAAAAACCGGTCAAGTGCAAGTTGAACTTGCACAATTAGTGTTCCGTACGTTGATTATTTTTAAAACAAAAAATTTTGTTAGGGTGGTATAAAATGATCAGTAACTTCACAAAATCACCCCAAATGAGTTTCCAACAAAGTTTGTTTCCAATCTTTACTGAAAACTGGTGACCTTGAAATTTTAGTTTTTTTCTATACCAGATAAATTATTAAAGGTAATGATAATTTTCGTTCAATCTATACACCGTAGAGAATATTCCAGGATTTTTCAAAATTTTTTGATCAGTACTTTTCGAGATAAGGTAGGGGACAGCGATTTTTCACGATTTTTTAAAAGTAATACGAAGAAAAGTGTGCGCAAGTATTACATTATATATATATATATATATATATATATATATATATATATATATATATATATATATATATATATATATATATATATATATATATATATATATATATATATATATATTTTACTCGTGTTTTCACAAGCTTTCATTTGACACCACACTCGATGACCTAGTAAAAAAATTTTTTTTTCACTTCCGATTTCACCTCTCAAAACGAATCCCTTAAGTCAAAATTTATGTTACGGGTGATATAAAATGATCAGTGACTTCACCAAACACACCCCAAATAAGTTTTCAACAAAGTTTATTTCCAATCTTTACTGAAAATTGATGACCTTGAAATTTCTGTTTTTTTTTTATATACCAGATAAATTATTACAAGTAATGCACTCGTGATAATTTTCGTTTAATCTACACCCCGTGGAGAATATTCCAGATTTTTTTCAAAATTTTTTGATAAGTACTTTCCGAGATAAGGCGGGTGGACAGCGATTTTTTAAAAATAATACAAAGAAAAGTGCGCGCAAGTATTACATTATATACATATATATATATATATATATATATATATATATATATATATATATATATATATATATATATATATATATATATATATATATTACTCGTGTTTTCACACGCTTTCGTTTGACACCACACTCGATTACCTAGTAAAAAATTTTTTTTCACTTCCGATTTCACCCCCAAAAGTAACCCCTTAAGTCAAAATTCAACTTTCAAAACTACATGGCTCTGATAAGGCCATCAATTCCTATATTACTACCAAATTTCAACTTTCTATGACAAATAGTTTCGGAGAAAATCGGATGTGACAGACAGACGACGGACAGACACCGAAGTGATCTTATAAGTGTTCCGTACGGAACACTAAAAACACATATATTTAAAAAATGGCACTAAAGGTAAACTATCAATGTAATAAAGATAAAAAGATAGTAAAGAGAGTAGGAACGAAAGGGTTGTTTAAACAATGACTGTTTTGAAAAAGTGACTGGCAACAGCTATATATATATATATATATATATATATATATATATATATATATATATATATATATATTTCATGATTGTTTCTCCATGTATTTGTGTGACTTCTTTGTAAAAAGTCTTCGTGTGCAGTTGTTCTTCCATCCTTACAGCTACTTCTAATATAATTTAATATTTCTGAACCATTTCTTGAACCATGGTTTGTAAGTGAATAAAAAGATATGTATATATATATATATATATATATATATATATATATATATATATATATATATATATATATTATATATATATATATATATATATATATATATATATATATATATATTATATATATTATATATATTATATATATATATATATATGTATATATATATATATATATATATATATATATATATATATATATATATATATATATATATATATATATATATATATATATATATATATATATATATTTACATACAGTCCCTGGCCAAATTATTAGACGCACTGTATTTTTTTTAGTAATTTTATGTTTCTTAAGAGTTTTTATGCAATAATGGTATATTTAAACTACAATATTATTGATTTTTATTTAAAAGAATTGTTGTAGACTACATATTTGTATTTATTTTTAACATATGGCAACACTGTGTTGACAAAGTGATACATGAACGTAAATAAGTACAAACCTGTATCAGTCGCGATCGGAATCAGGTACGGACGTGTTTCTGTGGCTTTATGGACTGTGATTGTTTGTTTAACAGTTTTATACTACTCAGTTATTAGTTTATTTTGTATGCAGTGTTTTAAAAAAGTAATTGGACTATTTTCATTATGGGTAGAAAAGGCGATCTTTCACCACGTAAAAAAGCTGAAGTGAAGGCCCTTGTGATTGCGAAAACATTTACAAACCGAGAAATATCACGAAGATTGGAGGTTTCTGAAGCTAGTGTACGACGCATAAAAAAAAGAAAATTGAGTCAGGGAAGGAATTAAGCCCGAAAAGAAAGAAAAGATGCGGTAGAAAACCAATTTTCACTCCACGGTCAGAGAGATGTTTGAAGAAAATTTGTGTAGAAAACAGATTTGCTACCACAAAGGTAATAAAATCACAACTCCAGATGCTAGCGTAAATGCTTCTGAGCGCACTGTTCGAAGAAAATTGAAAGAATTAGATTTTAAGGCCTGTCGCCCCGCCAGGAAGCCCAAGTTAACAGCTGCAATGAAAGCAAAGCGCCTGAAGTGGGCCAAACAATGGCAAGACAAAGATGTGGACTTCTGGAGATCGGTAAGATACAGCAATTTAATCAATAATTGATACATTATTATCATTTTCAGTTAAATAAAGCAAATAAACATGGAAGTTTATATATTTTTCCTATTTTTGACAGGTCTGCTTCAGTGACGAAAGCACATTCGAAATTTTGCAGAATAAAGCTCAGTATGTGCGTCGTCGTCATGGAGAAAAGTTTCATCCTGATTGTGTCGTCCCGACGGTTAAACATCCCACCAAAGTGATGATTTGGTCAGTCATCAGCGGCAAGGGCACTGGACGTCTGTACGTCGTCAAAGGAATAATGAGGCAAGATCAGTACAAAGAAGTATTACAAAATCGGTTGATTCCGCAGCTCAGAGAATGGTTTCCAAATGGGGAACCATTCACTTTATGCAAGATGGAGCTCCCTGCCACACTGCTCGGTCTGTTAAAGCTTTTTTGGCAGAAAAAAATATCCCTCTGTTGGATTGGCCCTGATATGAACCCCATTGAAAATGTGTGGGAGCTGATGAAAAGAGAAGTGGCTAAAGATGTGATTACCAACAAAACCCAGCTCCTAGAAAAGATTATTCATGTGTGGAAACATCATCCTCAAATGCAGGAGACAGTACAATCTTGGATTGATAGCATGCCGCGCAGAATTAAAGCTTTGATAGCGGCTAAAGGTGGCTCAACTAAATATTGAGTTTTACTAACATTAATTTCACTTTTCTTTAAAACTTAATAAACTTATGCTTTTCTAAATTAATGCTGTTTTATTTATGTCAAATAAATAGGTAATTGATTGGATAATATAAAAATAAAAAACAAATCAATTTAAAATAATAAAACGGTACAATATCACTCGGTAATTAATATTTTACATGAAATCTTGCAGTGCGTCTAATAATTTGGCCAGGGACTGTATATATATATTATATATATTTATATATATATATATATATATATATATATATATATATATATATATATATATATATACATATATACATATATATATATATTATATATATATATATATATATATATATATATATATATATATATATATATATATATATATATATATATATATATATATATATATATATATATATATATATACATATATATATATATATATATATATATATATATATATATATATATATATATATATATATATATATATATATATATATATATATATATATATATATATATATATATATATATATATATATATATATATATATATATATATATATATATATATATATATATATATATATATATATATATATATATATATATATATATATATATATATATATATACATATATACATATATACATATATATATATATAAAATATCTTAGCTCGAGATACATTCTTAATATCATACTACGCCGATGATATGGTCATATTCACTATGGGAAAAAAACAAAGAAACAATGAAAAATAAAATATGCCACACTCTAAGTCAAATTAGAAACTGGTTGGAAACAAATCAGCTATCTTTATCATATGAAAAATGTAACGCAATATGGTTCAATAAAAGTAACAAAAAAGAAAATTTTCCACAAATACAAATACAGAACCAGACGATCAACATGGTAAATGAAATAAAATATTTAGGCATCATTATACAAAAGAATTTAAAATGCGACAAACATATTGAAAACAGCCTGATCAAAGCACAAAAAGGAATCAACTTAATAAAGACTTTTATAAGAGTATGGTGGGACAGTGATCCACGTACCTTATTACTAATCTGCAATGGTCTGAGAAAACCGCATCTAGATTATGGTTCCATAAAACATTACACCAACCAACAAAAAAAACCTTAACAAACTCAATACAATATCAATGTTTACGAATAGCACTAGGATGTATGAAGACAACGCCCACTAATGTCCTAATGGTTAGCAGTTAAATATATATCTAAATTATATGTATAAAAAACCATCCCTTAATGAGACTAATTCGTTATCACAAAGAATCTTGCTCTAAAAACGCAGGATATTAGAGAAACAAAGAAATACCAAACCTTGTACAAGCACTAAACTATTGGATCCCACATATAAAGGAAATCCACACCGATAACAACTACCCAATGTTCCAAATAGAATAAGATATACAAATCAGAAAAGTAAATGTAAGACTACATGAATTTAAAAAAGAAGATCCAAATAATAGACAAAATTTTCTACAAGTCACAAAAAAAATTAGAAAAACACACACGATGGTATACACACATGCCTCAAAAGACAAGAACAATGTAGGATTTGGGATTCACATTGCAGAGATTGAATATAACTTCGGTGAAAAATTGTCAAATACACTAAGCATATGTTCTGTGGAAACAATAGCAATCAACGAGGCAGTATTGACCATTTTGAAGAAAAAAATAGATAAAGCTATAACAATTACTGACTCAAAAAGTGCCATAGATAAACTAAACAAAATAACAATAGATATAAATCATAACTACATAACTTTACTTACAAAAAGATTAATAATAGAAGCTAATGACTACGGAACAGAGATTATATTAATGTGGGTCCCTGACCATGTCGATGTACCAGGAAATGAAGTCACAGATAAATTAGCTAAAATAGGAAGAAAATTACACATTCCAAAAAAAATCCCTATTGATAAAACAGAAATTCTCCCCATAATAAAAGAGAAAATATTCAATAAATTTAACACAGAATGGAAATCAACTTTATTGTATAAGGGTAAATGGTATACAGGTATAATGGATAATTTCCCAAAAAAAAAGTGGTTTAACAAACATGAATTTATTGATAGATGGCATATAACCAATATCATTAGAATGTGCACGGAGTATTGCCTAACTGCCCAACATTTAAATAAAATAGGAATAAAAAACTATCCATGATGTGAATGCGGTCAAATTGAAGATCTAGAACACATTTTATTAGAATGTCCAATAAATACAATACAAAATTTTGATATATACTCTATCCTGGGAAAATCTGGTTTACCTCTCCCACTGAATATGTTAACAGTTTTAAGAAATCTAAATAAACAAAACATAATTGTTATCAACAAATTCTTATTAATCAATAAAATTAAATTGTAATTCATCAGATAACTTGACCATATAACAAATCCTTATCCAATCCAACGCTGCCCCTATGTGATAGCTCCTTTGCAGTGCGGGAGCGTGAAGAGTCTTATACTTCATTGAGAAAGTCTACACTAACACCCTTTAAAAGAACAAAGTCCATAATACTCAAAGTATCTCCACAAAGAAGAAAAAAAATATATATAAGCAAAATGAAAATATGGGAAAAAGAAAAATAAACTAATTCATAGTTAGGGTATGGCTAAGAGCCAGACAAGTCCGTAATTATCCTGATGTGCTGGCGAATTGCCCCAGGAGGAGCAAAAAAAAAAAAGGAACAGAATAGAACAAAATATATCATAACCAAAAATATCATCAAAAAGATAAAATTCAAAGCCAAATACCTACCATTACCATACAAAGGAACTCTGCAAAAAAACTAAAGAAAACCCTGGAGAAATATGGCATTGTGGTCTGCCACAAAACACATAACAAAGATGCTTACACCAATCTGAAAAGCAAAGTACCATGTACCAATCAAACGTAATATATTCAATACTACGTGCCACCTGCCTAAAGAAATACATAGGGATGACCAGTTGATGCTTAAAAAACAAACTAAATGGACATAAATACACTAAAAACGCCCCAACTGCCTTACACAAATACAAGACAGAAACAAAACCACAACTTCAATTTTAATGAGACCAAAATCATAAACAAAGACCACAATTACGAAAAATTAACTATCAAAGAAAGGATCGAAATTAAAAACGAACCGCATGCTGTAAATGATAGAACAGGCATAGCACACATTAGCCATATTTACACTAAGTTATTAAATTAATTTTAAGCTACCATGTATTTAAGTAAATAAAAAAGAATTCCGTACAAAATAAAAAGCTCTAAAGAAATATTGTTGGCAACTAAGAGCCAATGCATCGAATAAGTAAGTAATAGTTTAAAATCCATGAAATGTTCAAGGTGCATATGAAATAAATTTTTAGAGATTTTAAAATATAACTGTAGATTATGCCGTAACTCTTGTTATTAGTTAGAGTTTTAAATATAAAGTAAATATTTTAACATGTGTGTGCAGTGTTGTTTAAAAAAAATTATATTTTTAGGAATGAAAGTAACATAAAAAATTCTTTTGAAAATGCCCTAAATGTCAGGGCAAAATGTCAAGGTGGTGTTTTCTTATAAACAAACAAACCAAAAGTCAAAAAAGCTTGTATCTAAGTTGCTTTTATAAAGCTCACATAAACCATAACATGTGAGATAGAACTTTTATAACTATCAACATAAAATTATTGTTGTGATAGTACAGTTATAAAGATTCTTGGGTACATATACTATTTTAAGTGAGCTTCTGCTCTAACAGTGACTTCAGCTATCTGTACAATATTACAATTTTAAGATTCCCAAACTTAGGGCCTTCACAAGTTAATATGTTACCCTGTGAAATGAGATGTGCCTTCGCTGGGTGATAAAATTCTTCACCGGGAGAGATTACTGCCACTTACTGTATAGCTAATTTCATACTTTGGTACATATGTATAACTCACCTTTCTTGTCTCGGAGATATCTTCCAACTGCAGAGCACAAATAAATGTAATTGTATGATGGATAGTCAAGGATACCAAGAAAACGTTGATGCACTGTTATGAAGCACTCCAATCTTTAGTGTTTTTTAAAACATACTTTTAGAGTAAAATGTCCAAATATCTTACAACTTAAATTTGCCAAAACGTCTCCTAAACGTTAATTTATATGACTCGATGTTAGCGTCGTATAAGCCAGCTAACATCAAAATGGTTCCACCCTGCAAAAGACAGAAGAAAAAGTTGCGTTACCTTTTAACCAATTAAAATAAAGAACAATTCCAAAGCTAGCTAGGACCGAAGCCACCAAGAATTAAACTAGTCAGATATGTAAGCTTTGTATGAAAGTTATAATTTATTTTGCGTTTTCTGCCAAACGATAACATAGTATAAAAAAACTTTTAACAATTAATGGAATAAAATAATTTGTTTTTATTTTACCTCAACATAACGTTTGTACTTCATAAACAAGACGCCAGTGAAACTGGTGCTGCCACCTATAGTCGTTAGTTTTAATCATTTTTTGTTAGTTGCCGGGTATTTTAAACGTTATAGGTGTTGTTTAACTGACAATTTGTGCTTAAAACTTATGAATAAAATGATTTTTATGTATTTTAAAGCTCTGTACAAATACCAATAGTACATTTTTTCTCGAATCATAGTTTAAAACGCGAAAATAACTACACATTTTCAAATTATAATAATGAAATTCTTCCTTATTGGTCCAACGCAACGCTTGATTTCTCAGAAAACTAATATTATATTTTTTAAACAATGAATTGCAATTTACACCAACAACCAGCAGGGCTGGCCCTAGTTTTTTTGCCGCCGTAGGCAAACTCAAAAAATGCCGCCGCACCCAAGCTTAAAGAAAACTATGTTAACCAGGAAAATGACATATAACTGAACTAAAACAATAATACTAACACAGATTTATGAAAAATTGTTTTATTGAAAAACAAAGTTTACAAAACTACTACAATAATATATAAAGTCTAAACCTAAATTAAAATAATTTTTTTCGAAGTTTCATTTCTGCAAATTCACGAATAATTTCTTTCGGAACTAATTTACTCCTCAATTCGTGTTCGTTCTTAAATAAATTTTTATTATTTTTAATTTAGAAAGAGTTCTTTCGCCGGTAGCAATGGTTATGGACAGCCTTAAGAAAATTTTTAGAACAATGCTCAAATTTGGCCCAATTTTAAGGGAAGTAATGAATTTAAGAACGTCAACTGGCCCTTCCCTGATAGCCATGCTGAATCCAACTTTTATAAACTCTAGGGCCGGAATTCGTAGCCAATTTGAAGAAAAAAGTTGGAGAGAGCAAGGTTGTAGTGAAGTTGGCAGTAAATTCCTACGCAATTTGAGTACAACTTGACTACAAAAAACTGTACAGGTTATTGGAGTGAATTTGTACAAAAGTTGGAGTACATATTGTAGTACAAGTTTGCCTACAACTTTCAATTACCGGCCGTAGATTTCGATCAACTTGTATCCAAATGTTGCTCATCAAAAACTTACCGTAAACTTGGCGTCAAATCGACTCCAAACTACAGATGACCAAGTTTTTGTAGTGCAACACTGGCTATCAGGGTTCTTTCTTAGTGAAAAGTGAAGAAACAAGGCCTATTTCGTCAACCAGATCTAAAGCGTTAAGGTCGTCGGACGAATCATCATCTGTTAAGACGTTTTTGAGATCTTTACAATGTGATAGTAATTCATTTATACACATGTCTTTAAGTTTATAAACATCATATAAAAATTCAAGAGTCATTATGACTATTCAGTAGGTTGAATCTCAGCTCCAATGCCTCATCTATAGTAAAGAAAAAAATTCTATTTTATATTTTTGTTTTGGATCTCGTATCGGTTCGTCTAAACTTTCATATGAAAAATTTCGTTTTGTAGTCCGAACACGATGACGTGATGTAGTCATTTCAAAGTTTTTTTCTACGTCGATTTCGCTGGCTAAATTTTCAGCTTCTAAGAAATGTTGTCAAAGGATTCATCCGATCTTAATTCTTTAAAAAACTCTTTAATGAACTAGTGGCTTGGGATAAGTCAAAATCTTTGGATTGAAGTAGCTTACTTATCTAATTAATACGATTTAAATTTTTATAGCAAATAGCGATTGAACATAAAAAATTGTTTTATTGTGGTCAATAACCGCTGGCCTCATCTCGAATCGTATTATCTATTTTGGTATTTTCATAAATACTTAATAAAGCATCATAAATATCTCCTATTCGAAAACGTAAAGGTTTAGGGAATCTATACGACTTTTCCATCCTAGAACTTTTGGGAATTTCTATAGACAGAAATAGACAGGCTTCTGGCAGAAGCGTGTCTATTTCTGTTGTATCTGATTTTATTACTCATTTATTTTCTAGATTCAAGTAATCGACATATATTTTTGTGGGTTGTGTTTTTTTTTTTGCTCTCTACAGGCGGTTTTACCGCCGTAAGCAGTTGCCTACCTTGCTTACCGCCTAGAGCAGGTCCTGCAACCAGATAAGTGTGTAATTCCCATCATACTCAGTAAATGGTAGGCTTAATTTCAAAATTACATGTAACGCCCGCCATTTTGTCAAGAAATAGTAACGAAAACCAAGACCCTGTATTATAATTAGAAAAAAAAGATAAGGTTTGCGATTCCAGTGGAAAACCCAAGTCTCGTCGTCTCTGACAGTAACTCTCAATGTTCTCTAAAGAGGCTAAATGTTCCTGAGAATTTTCTCTCCTCGCCAATATCTCCTGGTGTAAGGAGTTTGGCGATCCATCGTGGAGAAACTGTTTTTATCCCTAAATCTTTGCTTACGATTTTGAAAACTGTGTTTTAGATACTCCAGCTTCTTTAGCGAGCACTGAGATTTACACTCGTCGATCTAATAGCAGCAAATTCTCGGCAAACCTGGTCAACTAATCTTCCAGATCTGGGATCATCATGAATTGAGACTCGGATGCATTAAACCCGTTTGAACCAAATTTTTACTTAAAAATAAGAGTGGATATCATGGTGCAGCCAAGAAAGAGCCAGAAAGAAAATAAGCTCCTTTCCAGCTCCTATAGATATAAAAAATGATATCCTTTTTAAAAAAGGACTTTAAAGTTTCATTGAATGTTAATGATTAGTCTGAAGTGTTGAAGAAGTAGACTATAAAGTTAGTCCCTTCAGCCATTCTTGAATCTTCTGACATCAGAAAACTTTTCTTCAAAAGTATCAGAGATTTTGCATAGTCTGTTAGACTATAAAGAATGTGACAACGACATTGCAGAAATAGCCCTGACCAAATTTTCAAACTATTTGTGGTCTTTGAATGCAAAGTTGGTGGGATTATCGTTTTTGATCCCACCATTACAGAC
>CM032450.1:34299889-34329889 GCA_019049505.1 Pachyrhynchus sulphureomaculatus
ATCTATATCTATATCTATATCTATATCTATATCTATATCTATATCTATATCTATATCTATATCTATATCTATATATCTATATCTATATCTATATCTATATCTATATCTATATCTATATCTATATCTATATCTATATCTATATCTATATCTATATCTATATCTATATCTATATCTATATCTATATCTATATATATCTATATCTATATCTATATCTATATCTATATCTATATCTATATCTATATCTATATCTATATCTATATCTATATCTATATCTATATCTATATCTATATCTATATCTATATCTATATCTATATCTATATCTATATCTATATCTATATCTATATCTATATCTATATCTATATCTATATCTATATCTATATCTATATCTATATCTATATCTATATCTATATCTATATCTATATCTATATCTATATCTATATCTATATCTATCTATATCTATATCTATATCTATATCTATATCTATATCTATATCTATATCTATATCTATATCTATATCTATATCTATATCTATATCTATATCTATATCTATATCTATATCTATATCTATATCTATATCTATATCTATATCTATATCTATATCTATATCTATATCTATATCTATATCTATATCTATATCTATATCTATATCTATATCTATATCTATATCTATATCTATATCTATATCTATATCTATATCTATATCTATATCTATATCTATATCTATATCTATATCTATATCTATATCTATATCTATATCTATATCTATATCTATATCTATATCTATATCTATATCTATATCTATATCTATATCTATATCTATATCTATATCTATATCTATATCTATATCTATATCTATATCTATATCTATATCTATATCTATATCTATATCTATATCTATATCTATATCTATATATCTATATCTATATCTATATCTATATCTATATCTATATCTATATCTATATCTATATCTATATCTATATCTATATCTATATCTATATCTATATCTATATCTATATCTATATCTATATCTATATCTATATCTATATCTATATCTATATCTATATCTATATCTATATCTATATCTATATCTATATCTATATCTATATCTATCTATATCTATATCTATATCTATATCTATATCTATATCTATATCTATATCTATATCTATATCTATATCTATATCTATATCTATATCTATATCTATATCTATATCTATATCTATATCTATATCTATATCTATATCTATATCTATATCTATATCTATATCTATATCTATATCTATATCTATATCTATCTATCTATCTATCTATCTATCTATCTATCTATCTATCTATCTATCTATCTATCTATCTATCTATCTATCTATCTATCTATCTATCTATCTATCTATCTATCTATCTATCTATCTATCTATCTATCTATCTATCTATCTATCTATCTATCTATCTATCTATCTATCTATCTATCTATCTATCTATCTATCTATCTATCTATCTATCTATCTATCTATCTATCTATCTATCTATCTATCTATCTATCTATCTATCTATCTATCTATCTATCTATCTATCTATCTATCTATCTATCTATCTATCTATCTATCTATCTATCTATCTATCTATCTATCTATCTATCTATCTATCTATCTATATATATATATATATATATATATATATATATATATATATATATATATATATATATATATATATATATATATATATATATATATATATATATATATATATATATATATATATATATATATATATATATATATCTATATATATATCTATATATATATCTATATATATATCTATATATATATCTATATATATATATATATATATATATATATATATATATATATATATATATATATATACATAGAGAGACAGAGATCTTTACTAATCTAAAAATTAAAACCACGTGTTATGTTGTTCCGGGAAAATATTACCGGAAAATGCATTTATTTCACTGTAATTTCTTATAAAATTTCATGATTCAATTTCCTAGACCTATATCAGCTTCCACAGGATAATCTCACGTTTAGGTTCTGAAGAAGGGTTGAATAAATCCGAAAGCTTAACAATTAAAGAGTTTCAATGGTCAACAGTTTTTGACTGCATCGCCACTAAATTACCTTTTCTTTCTCACGAGTCAGTCACGACTACTTCCAAATTTAAAATATATATATATATATATATATATATATATATATATATATATATATATATATATATATATATATATATATATAAACATAATATTACTTTAAAAAATATGACTTTTCCCCGAAAACATCCTAACTAAAATCTACAAAATCAATACTATTTAAGCAGTATTTATGTGCATTATGACTTGTTATGTTATGTTATAACCCTGTCCACTGGGATATTATATATTTAATTTGACATTACTCATTATTATCTTCTGATCTGCAAGAATAGCAATAAATGTGTTTATATAATAAAAGAAAATAAAGCTTGCTAAGAAGAAACATACATATGATCATTTATTTAAAATAAAGGAAAAACTGAACTAAAGTAAAATGTAAAACAAATACGAGATTGCAAACACAATTTGTAAGCATTTGGGAATTTGAACATATTTATGTACTAAATATTTTAAAATATAAGTAAATAACAGTAAACTAGGAAAACGAATATACCATCCTAGCATCAATTAAATCTTGATTAATGGGGGAGGCAATGTTTTCTTAACCCTTCCCTCCAAACCCGACCTTATGGTGAGATATAAATAATCACAAAAATGAATAAGCATAAAAAAAATTGCAAAAATATATATAAATACTGTTTGAATGTAATACATATTAAATGGAGATATGGCATTTCTATGTTTAAAGCAAATAAAATACTGCTGATTGGGGAATTTTCAAATCTGTGACAGATCCAAAGGACTAGTGACACTGAAGTTTACAAAATAGTTTTTTAGTGTGTCAGAAGTTTTCATTAATAAAATACTTCCTTGACAAACACGCAGTTTCAAACAGATCCCCAATATGACTTTGTCAAACTAAACTTAACTTATATAAAGCATTACAACTGGAAATTGTTAATGAAAATGGAGTGCCTTGTAATTAGATATTAATAATAAGAAGTCATGCATTAAAGATATTTACAAATAAAAATTGTAATTTTCCTCTACATATTATTCTTGTTAAAAATAAAAATAAAGAAAACGTAATATAATTTTTAGATTCTTCAATTCTAAGAACCCTGAAAATGACATATAACATAATATATGTAAAGTAACGCACTCTTACCCCCTAACCCTCCCTTTTGAACCATGATATAATTGACTGTACATACCTATTCTTAAAATCTGTTCATTATATTAACAAAAAATCAAGAAATAGTCACAGGTATGATTGAAACTGTAATTATTGACTCCTACCACCTTCATCTCTCTCCCCGGAGGTGATATCTCTCAAAAAACTATAGATTTTTGCACTAGTTCAAGTATTATATCTATATCAGATTTAAAAGTGATATCTCATTCCATCCAAGCAGACAACGGACACTGGAAATTGATTTTTTTCTAATCTAGAGACATAAAAATGTGAAGAAATTAAAAAATCTTCCAGAGAGTTTTTTTCACAAATGCAATACTTTAGAAAGAATTTAAAAAAATATTTACTGTGCAATAAGTTTCAACTGATTAAATCTTTTAAAAATTGTTAGCATGATCAACTGAAAATTTCTTTGTGATTGCTATTACTTTAATAATTAATTAATAATGGAAATGGATCACAGGGCGAAAGATTTACAGGAAGAATATCATAACCAGAAAACTTACCAAAATAAGTTGGATTTATGTCATTAAAAGTTTTTGAGGCAGCATTACAATCACCAACCTCCATTGCGAAGACCACTTGTGGAAAAAGTATGGATGCAGTAAACTGCACCATCTGTGTGCTGTATGCCAAACATTTCTAAAATAAAAAAGACACATATATTTAAAAAACCGGTCAAGTGCAAGTTGAACTTGCACAATTAGTGTTCCGTACGTTGATTGTTTTTAAAATAAAAATTTTTGTTAGGGTGGTATAAAATGATCAGTGACTTCACAAAACACACCCCAAATAAGTTTTCAACAAAGTCTGTTTCCAATCTTTACTGAAAACTGGTGACCTTGAAATTTATTTTTTTTTATATACCAAATATATTATTAAAGGTGTGATAATTTTTGTTCAATCTATACCCCGTGGAAAATATTCCAGAATTTTTTCAAAATTTTTTGATCAGTACTTTTCGAGATAAGGTAGGGGACAGCGATTTTTTAAAAGTAATACGAAGAAAAGTGTGCGCAAGTATTACATTATATATATATTTTCTACTCATGTTTTCACAAGCTTTCATTTGACACCACACTCGATGACCTAGTAAAAAAAATTTTTTTTCACTTCCGATTTCACCCCTCAAAACGAACCCTTAAGTCAAAATTTATGTTACGGTGGTATGAAATGATCAGTGACTTCACAAAACACACCCCAAATGAGTTTTCAACAAAGTTTGTTTCCAATCTTTACTGAAATCTGATGACCTTGAAATTTTTGTTTTTTTTATATACCATATAAATTATTAAAGGTAATGCACTCGTGATAATTTTCGTTCAATCTACACTCCGTGGAGAATATTCCAGAATTTTTTCGAAATTTTTTGATAAGTACTTTTCGAGATAACGGCCCGGGACAGCGATTTTTTTCGCGAATTTTTAAAAATAATACAAAGAAAAGTGCGCGCAAGTATAATATATTATATATATTTTTTACTCGTGTTTTCACAAGCTTTCATTTGACACCACACTCGATGACCTAGTAAAAAAATTTTTTTTTCCCTTCCGACTTCACCCCCAAAACTAACCCCTTAAGTCAAAATTTAATTCTCAAAACTACATGGCTCTGATGAGGCCATCAATTCCTATATTATTACCAAATTTCACCTTTCTATATCAAATAGTTTCGGAGAAAATCGGGTGTGACAGACAGACAGACAGACACCGAAGTGATCTTATAAGTGTTCCGTACGGAACACTAAAAATGGCACTAAAGGTAAACTATCTATGTAATAAAGATAAAAAGAGAGTAGGAACGGAAGGGTTGTTTAAACAATGACTATTTGTTTTGAAAAAGTGACTGGCAACAGCTAATAATATATATATATATATATATATATATATATATATATATATATATATATATATATATATATATATATATATATATAAACATGAACTACCTTCAACTAACACATCCTTCGAGAGAGAGCAGTTGAGAAGGAAGTAAAAATTGTGATGAACAAAGTTATAAACACAATGTGGTAATTCGGTGTGCAAAATACATAAAACAAAGACATGTAAAAAATGGCCATAAAATCGTACTATGTACCTATGGAACTGTGTTCATGCCTTTTTGTTTAAAAATGTGAATGGCAGCTATTAAACAATGTGTAGAGACCTGAAAAACCATCTGTAGACTTTGCTTGTTTGTCTGCTGTTTACTGAGTAAAATTTCACATTAAGAAAAGCTAAATCCCAGAAGAGATTATCAACTACACTTTGTGTATCACAAAAATACACAATTATATTTATTAAGCAGATGTAAAAAATTCCATAACCAACATAAAAATGTTTTACTTATTTGAGTGACATGCAATATTTAAGTGGTAAAACTAGTAGCCCGAACTAGGAAACTGTGTCAGCTTGCCTCTGACTACGTCGCGGAACGTTCCATCAGGGAAGAAAACGAGCTACTTATTTGACCCTTCACCTTTTTTAATGACTCCTTAGGACCTATTACTTTAATAAAAATGATACATACCTCATACATAAAAGGTAATCCGAATAAGAAGGAGACGAACTACACCTCACGGCTTTCAACAATGTACTGAACGAAGTTAGAAGGAATAAGAAATAAAAACTGCAACAAAAAAGGAGGTCTAAGGCAAAGCTATTTGTTTACAAGTAAACAAAATTACAAAAAAAGAAGTGAATCATGCATGTATGTTTGGGTAAAATGTTTTTTCAAATACATCTCAGTTTTTAATGTTGCTACTGTTTTCCGTATTATTAAGGAGACAAAAAAAATCTAATGCCACCTAATATTTGTTTTTGCATAAGTTTGTCAAATAGCCGTCAAACAGCATTATTTGTATGAAACCTCGTAGTTACTTTACTAGCTACGTTACATATTAATCTAATGAAAACGAAAATAAGAAACAAGCTTTCAACGGCACTTATAAGAGGAACTCTATATACCAAATCTGACATTTCCAGTTGTTACGAATTTAAATTCACAGCATATTATTTAAAAATTTTTAATTAAGATAACTTTCAAAGAAAAGGCATTGAGAACAATGAAGATGCAGTTATTGAAAAGAGGCCATAATAGCTAATATGACATTTACAATATGCTTACTATATGTGACAATTTGCACATTTCACATTAAAAAAACCGGTCAAGTGCAAGTTGAACTTGCGCAATTAGTGTTCCGTACGTTGATTGCTTTTAAAAAAAAAAATTTTGTTACAGATGTATAAAATGATCAGTGACAAAACACACCCCAAATGAGTTTTCAACAAAGTTTGTTTCTAATTTTTACTGAAATCTGATGACCTTGAAATTTTTTTTTTTTAAATACCAGAAAAATTATTAAAGGTAATGCACTCGTGATAATTTTCGTTCAATCTACACCCCGTGGAGAATATTCCGGAAATTTTTCAAATTTTTTTTATAAGTACTTTTCGAGATAAGGCCCGGGACAGCGATTTTTCGCGATTTTTTAAAAATAATACAAAGAAAAGTGCGCGCAAGTATTACATTATATATACATTTTTTACTCGTGTTTTCACAAGCTTTCATTTGACACCACACTCAATGACCTAGTAAAAAAAATTTTTTTTCACTTCCGATTTCACCCCCCAAAACTAACCCCTTAAGTCAAAATTTAACTCTCAAAACTACATGTCTCTGATGAGGCCATCATTTCCTATATTATTACCAAATTTCAACTTTCTATGACAAATAGTTTCGGAGAAAATCGGGTGTGACAGACAGACAGATTGACAGACAGACAGATAGACAGACAGACACCGAAGTGATCTTATAAGTGTTCCGTACGGAACACTAAAAATAATTATTCTGATTTAAATAGGTTGATTAAAGAAAGTCTTATGTCCAAAATCTATCAACTTTTCAGGTTTGATTAAAAAATGTGAATAAAAAATACAAAATAAAAATTCAAATTTTTCAATTCAAAATTCATACCTTTATAATTTAATGTTCTATTTTGTCGGCGTCCCTCACATTATAAGCAATTTTTCCATACAACTGGAACTATATTGAAAGCTAACTTGCACCCCTTATAATGAATAGTAACCCGAAACCCTCGCGTATCTCTAGGAATGAATGGAACTGATCAACACCACAGTAAAGTAGCCGCTTGTGTGAAATGATGATGAAAAACCAGGTTTAATGAGTTTTAACCAGTGGCGCATTTACCCTAGGGCCATGGCCCGGGGCGGCATGCTGCCGTACGTACTTTGCGCCGCACATTCGTTAAACTTAGTCGGATCATCGGCAGCTGAATGTTGCCCAGAAGCTACAAAGTTTTTCGGGTTGCTGCAAAATCTATACGTACTTTTTACAGCATCAACAGAACGTACGAAATTACTGCAATCATTTTTGACTGAACCTGAAAATGTAACTGTGAAAAATTTGTCACATACGCGATGGTCAGTCAGGGACGATGCCTGTGCCAGTCTTCATAAAGATTAGAACCAAATAATAGCGGCTCTTGAAGCTATAAAAAGTGACTCTGCCCACCAAAAAGCTTTGGTTAAAAATGAAGCTACAGGGCGATTTGCTCAACTAAATTCCCTAGAAACGGCTATATTATCGGAATTTTGGGGATCTATATTAAAACAATTTAAAATAGTTTCCAAAATTCTACAAGGTGTCGATACAGACGTAGGGGTAGTTTCCAGGTTCTACGACTCACTCATCACTTTCGCAGAAAATAAACGGGAATCTTTTGATGCTTTTGAAAAGACTGGTAAAAAAACCCTCAGAAGAATACAGAAGCGATCATAAGAGAATTATTAAGAGGAAGAAACGAGACGATGAGTATCACGAGGGAGAAGTGATATTACAAGGACGTGACCATTTCAGGGTTAATACCTTCTTCCCAATATACGACCAATTGTTGGACGAGATGAGGAGACGCAAATCTTCGTAACACAATCCATTAATTATGACAGTGTTATTGACGAATTTGTCAACCTATTTGTGCATCGCAACAAAATGTGAATTTTTAATAAATGGTATTTTCTTTTTTTATATTCTTTTGTGTGGACTTTTTTCATTATTAAAAGATTTTTGCTTTTTTTTTTGTTAATTTATAGGGCGGCAAACCTTAAAGGCCCAGGGCGCCAAATCTTAAAATACGCCACTGGTTTTATCATATTTTAGCTTTCTGAATGTTTCAAAGAGTGTTGTAAAAACTATATTTTTATTTCAAACATTTAATCTTGCAAATGTTTTTAAGTTTGTCAAAACACATATTTTCCGCCTTAAAACCTTCTCCAACGTATATCATATATTCATATTAATTTTAGTTTTATTTCTTTTGGTTCTCAATATGATAATTATCCCCAATACATAATTTCGGTTCTAATATAAGCAGCCAAGTATACAATGGATTGTTTGTTGGTTGTCTAAGTGAACCCTCGACCGATGTGTGTTGGTCTACATCCTGGTTCCTATCCACTTACGTTTGTGCAGGAATGGAAACAAGCGCCAATTGAGTAATTTCACAAGAGAATGATTGAAACCAAAATACTATTTATGAAAAATCTAAACTTTTTCTTACAAGGTCATTATCAAAGAGAACAGAAAGCATTTGAAATTCTACACAAAATAATATTTTTTATGTCTTTACATATCTGAAAATTTTAAGGTTTAGAAGTTTCGAGAAAAGTGGTATTTGATAAAAAAAAATATTTTAAATGATACAAAAGTATCACAAAAATTTGAAAAAACTCGTTTAGACCTACAAAAAGTATGTGTTGAAGCCACAAATTTAATTTTACCAAAATTGTCACTTGTACCATTTTACCTCTCAAGCAATGATCTATAAAGTTAACTTCCAATTTATTATTCACAATTATTTTTTACCATTTTTATGCTAAGCATCTAATTTGCTGTAATTATTTTCTTAATACTATTTATACGTATCTTAAGCTTATTGCTTCCATAGCTGAGTGCCAGGTGAAAAAAAAAAAACACATAAGAAGTCATTCCAGACATGGCGTTAAAAAGAATGATGGAAATAAGTTAAACAGACATAAGTCATAAATGAAAAATACAATAATAAAGAATTTTACAGACCGGAAAAAGAAAGTGTTGAATTTTAAAAAAAAAACGGACAGATATAAGAACATGGCAGTCTAATACAGTATACTATAGAGAAAATGACAGAAATTAGATCAGGTTAGGTTCATATTAAATGTAACATAAGGAAGGTTTGAATTAGAAAAATTTTGGAAGTATAAATGGACATTTTAATAGTCGCCCATGGTTTTTAGCGGGTTCACTATTACGTGATTGTATAAGAGACATATTTTTGGGTAAATATCATATAACTTTGTAATACCAAGTCAGCCATTTGACCCACAATCGAATATAGGTAACTGTAGACGAAATGGTTGAAACCAGACCAAAAAGAGGTAGGCATAGGTCAAGTTATATAGATTAAATGGTAAAAGACAAAATAAGTATTAGAAGTTTCAAGAGTCAGGGCGGAATCATCAAAAATAGAAAGTTGTGTCCAACAAAGACTTAAGAAGGATTAAAAAATTTGGACGACTTTAAAACGGGTACTGATATAATGATTCTTAGCTAGATCATAAATATATGGCTATATGTTACAACGGACGTATTTATAGATATATACCTGTATATATCATACAACCTCATAAAACTGAGCCAGCCATTTGACATGGTGTAGTTCCGGGAACCGGCCCATACTTTCACCGACCTTCCTCATAAGTCGAGTTCGTTCACCATACCCCGCTTTGCTTATGGTCATAGGCCGAGTACTTCTTAGACTCAGTGACCAAGTTTCTTTATGGCTGACTACATTCTAAGACTGATCAAGAGTTATTTTTCGGGAGAAAATTATTTTTCAGCATAACAACGACCCTAAAAATTCTTCTAAACAAATTAAAGAACTTTTGGACCAATGGAAACCCGATGACATCCTGGAAGTGATGACTTGGCCTCCACACTCACCTGACTTGAACCCCATCGAATTGCTGTGGGACCATTTGGACAGGTGTAATCCAACATCAGAAAATCACTTGTGGGAACTTTTACAAGCAGACTGGGTTAAAATAATCGAAGAAACTCTGAAGAAACTACTGGACAGAATGCCCAAACTCTGTAAAGCGGTAATTAAAAACAAAGGAGGTCACATAGATGAGAAAAATCCTGGAAAATCATGAATATTTTTCTGATTTTCTAGACTGTAAATAATGTGAAAATAAATTAAAATTAAAAACAATATATATTATCTGGATTTTTGTTGTCTTGGGACTGAAATAACTAGGTGGGCAAATACTTTCTAGCGGTAGTGTAGTTGTTAATCCTTAACAGAACATTCCTCTAAATTGTTAGCTTTTCAACTAACAAAATATGAATGTTTTACCCACAGTGAATGAGAGTGGCCGCTTTTCAAACGGAAAATACAGGATCCACTGATTGACATCCTCAAGTTGTATAATACATTATTTTTTAAACATTCACTGCCGGATTCACACTAAAAAGATCTAAAACTTTAAACCCGATACAGTTGCCAAGGAATTTATAAATTCTAGTTGCCCAGTAGGCTTTTGTGCCTGGACCTCTTTAAATTTACTTTAAAAACGTCCGCAAAGAAACGTTTATAGAAGAAAATTTGAAATGAAAATTGAGAGATAAAACCTTAGAACAGGTGGGAAAGTTAATAGTTTTTTAGAATTTCAAAATAATTTTTAATCTCTATCAGTTTAATTATTTCTGCTTAGCTTTGCAACTTTAGTTAGATTACTGGAGTTCTCGTCAATTTAAATCCCTAACTGTCAAGTTAGCTTAATTTTAAAATTAAATCCTTTTAGTAAATCAGGCAATCAATGTTCTAATCTCGAAGAGTGAAGATTTCTAAAGATCCCTCGTGTAATTGCAGGCGGAACGTTGGAATTGGAAACAATCTAAAGCAAAAACTATGATTTCTTCCATTCTCTGAACAATCCAAAATTAGTTACATTTATAAGCGGGGAAATTTTTCAAACAAAAAATTTTAATGCAACAGATTTAAAATGTTTTTTGAAAAAGAAAAACACCGCCATCTTTTTCCTTAAAACTTTAAATATGTAGTTCTACCATTTCTTCAAATATTCAAAACAAAAAGAAAAATATTGTGAATATCACGATTACTAATGATGTTATTTAGGCAATCGTCGCCTTTTCATCAGTTATATATAATTTATTACAAATCTAAATTATTTTATTTGTAAGTAAATATTTATCAATTCTGTTTTATTTATATTAATCAATTAATTAAATTGTTTAATTGCGTTATTAATATAAATGTTTGTCGTTGAGAATTGTATTTTTTTTTACAAAAAGTAAATTAAAAATTATTGAGGTAAAGGCATGTGGGAATCTTTAGAAGCTCAAAGTTTAGTAAATTCTGTCAAATATAACATTTGTCCCTGTCCAAGTTTGTTTTGATAACTTATCTACTTAGCCATGAAATGAAAATTCCTCGTTGTTGTTATTCTAGGTACTATTACTCCAAAATTTTCGTAGCGTTTTACAATTTTTTTTCTTCCGAAAAATGAGCAAAGTAATTTGGAGTCTCGTTCATCTCAGTAAAGATAGACGTAGACCGAAAGTTGTAAGTTAATGACGTCCCACTTATTTTCAGATAAAATTTTGGTCCAAATAATTTCGATGGGTTTGAGACTCAATTTCAGGACGATTCCAGATCAAGAAGTGAGGAAATCATAATGCTTCTTGAGGAAAAGCTGCTGTGAGATTGCTGAAGAAACAGGAGTAAACGAGTTTTCAAGATTGTACACGAATATTTAAAGAATGAAAAATTTTCTACATGATGAATCGTCAAACTTCTTACATGCAAGCAGAAACTGGCTAGTTTTTGTGAATTGTCACATGCGGCGAGACTTGGGTTTTCCATTGGTCTCGTTCCATGAAACAAGTGTTAGTGTAATTGAGTTCATAAGGGTTCTTTACTTACAAAGAAGGCAAAAATTAAGTTGTCTTCTGGAAAGTTGATGGCAACGATTTTTTGGGACTTCAAAAGAATTTTATTGACTATAGAGCAAACAAGACCGGAATTAATGGAGAGCTTTATGGAAGGATGATTTAAAACTTGAAATACTGCAAGTCACTACTGATGGATTTACTGAGTTACGTCAATCCTATACTACTGATTGAGCGCCCTGTGAATTTTTTGTTCAAATATCTGGAGAACGACCTTCGGGAGGATCTTTCTCAAATGATGAGTTGACTGCTGTAACGTCGTTTCTGAGGCGCAAACAAAAGGATTTTTTTTGGATGAAACTCGGGAAACGATGAACTAAATGACGGAAGTTATGTAAAAAAATAATTTTTTTAACTCTCTGAGATTCTCTTCATAGCTAGGTAGATAACTTAAAAAAAAACAACAAATTTTAACACTTAACACTTTAGAAAACTCCAAAATTTTAATATTTGTCAACAAGCAGTGTAATCATGAAAATTTTGGTTGTTCTGTTTGTATCGTATGCATACTGCATTTTCTTTAAAAAGAGGTCCTACATGTCACCCTAGTCTAATTTAAATTTAAGTTTTGGGATAATAATATACAAAAAATTTTAGTTTTGCACCTTGATTAGCTTCACACAGCACCTTGAGATTAACCTTGTTGTATGGCATATTTTTATCCTATCTTTTTATTTGTCGAGTTATAATGTAACCAAAAAATCATAATTTTAAAGTGGAAAATTATTTAAAAAAGCATAAAATGAAAATTATCATAAAAATCAGGCAAAACATAAACAATTCTTACACTGACTATCTGTCACAAAGACAGCTATGACTGCACATTTAGCCGAATCTCAAAAAATAAGGCAAATACAATAAGCTAATGAGACAATTTTGTTTTTACTCCTTTTGATGTTGAGACGTTTGGTCTCTAGAGTAACATAACTAAAAAAATGCGTGTGTGCAATATACACGAAAATAAACAAAATGCTTTGTTAGGGAACAATCTTGTCAGTGATTTGAATTATAAAATCTTTATATTAAGTTTACTCTTTATATTAAAGTTATTAAGTATTCTTTATATTAGGGTGTTTACTGGCAAAGTTGTTCTTATTGGTAGATGGAATAAATTGTTTTATATTTCAAGACAAATATGTTACCTTGTCAAGTGACTTCAGATTCGGGTCTTATAATCTCCAAACATTTAACCAATTTTCTGAAAATCCCAATTGAAAAAAAAAGGAAAGAATAAGGTAAAGAACAGCATGTGGAAATCCTGTGCTCTGTACGCCAAATATATCATCTAGAACAAAAAGAAAAATTAATAAAATATCAAAAATATTGATGATGGGAAATTCAGCCTATTTTGATATTTTTCAGACATCAACATTCATTTGTTTAAAAAGTTAGTATGTAGCAACACATTTATTAATGTTATATAATAAAAGCTAGGGAGTATTAATTTTAAAAGAAATATTACCTTCTCTATAGATTGTAGATTCTCTAATCTTCCAGTGAATAGAAATAATTAACAGCGTGACACGGTAATTGGCTGTCCTAAGTGCCATACATATCTGAAACCAAAAAACAATGATATTAAACATCAAAATTATATAGATCTAATTAGGAAAATTTTGTATTCTCGGTCTGCTATAGACTTAATAATTGTAGTGTTTTACTTGTACAATATTTCATGAACTATACATACCCCGTGAGGATGCGGAACGGAATATCACCCCAAGTATGTTCTGCCTGTTGTACAAGGTGACTAAAAGAACAAACCAGATGGTAGATGCCCAGATCTCACCAGGCATCACCCGGTGTGATATCATTGTATCTACTGAGGCTGTCTGAAGTTGTTTAATGTTCCGTGACTATGAAGATGTCTCTAGATTGTGCTGTGGACAAAAAAAATTTATTGTATGTATAACCTTCAAGATATTTTAGTATGGTAGAGCAAAGATAAATATAAATGTATGATGCAAAGCAAAGAACACCAAGAACACTTTGATGTACTGTTACGGAACACTCCGTATTTTTTTAAAACACACTATTAAAGTCAAATGTTGAAATATCTTGCAATTTAAATATGCTAAAATATGTTCTAAAAGTTAATTTATATGACTCGTCATGGAAGCTAGCTAAAATCAAACGATTCCACAATGCAAGACAGAAAAAAAAAAACAATTAAAATAAAGAATAATTTACCAAGAATTAAACTTGTCAGATATGCAACTTTATTTTAAAGTTATAACCTATTTTGCGTTTGTCTATCACCAGACATGAACGCGTTTTATGATATTTCTATCATCCTCAGTACGGTAGGCGTAATTTCAAAATTATACGTAACGTCCGCCATTTTGTCAAGAAAGAAAACTGCAACCCTCGAGACCATATAATTAGAAAAAAGAAAAGAAAAGGTTTGAGATTCCAGTGGAACACCCAAGTTTTGTTGTCCCTGACGGTAACTACCATTGTTCTTTAAAGAGGCCAAATGGAGTTTGGCGGTCTATTGTGGAGAAACTGTTTTCATCCCTAAATCTTCGCTTACAATTTTGAAAATTTGTTTCAGGTACTCCAGTTTCTTTAACAACCAATAAGATCTAGACTCGCCGATCTGATAGGAACAAAACCTCTGCAAGCGTGGTCAACTAGTCTTCCAAATATGGGATCGTCCTGAATCGAGTCTCGGACTATTTGGATCAAAATTTTACTTCAAAATACGAGGGGATATCTTGGTGTAGCAAAGGAAGGGCTAGAAAGCATAGCCGGACAAGTGCAAGTTGAACTTGGCCAATTAGTGTTCCGTACGTTGATTGCTATTAAAATAAAAAATTTGTTACGCAGGTATAAAATGATCAGAGACTTCACAAAACACACCCCAAATGAGTTTTCAACAAAGTTTGTTTCCAATCATTACTGAAAACTGATGACCTTGAAATTATTAAAGGTAATGCACGCGTTTTCGCTCAATCTACACCCCATGGGGAATATTCCAGAATTTTATATATATATATATATATATATATATATATATATATATATATATATATATATATATATATATATATATATATATATATATTTTACTCGTGTTTTCACAAGTTTCATTTGACATCACACTCAATGACCCAGTAAAAAAATTTTTTTTTCACTTCCGATTTTACCTCCCAAAACTAACCCCTTAAGTCAAAATTTAACTTTCAAAACTACATGGCTCTGATGAGGCCATCAATTCCTGTATTATTACCAAATTTCAACTTTCTATGACAAATAGTTTCGGAGAAAATCGGGTGTGACAGACAGACAGACACCGAAGTCATCTTATAAGTGTTCCGTACGGAACATTAAAAAAAAGGCATATAGCATTCGAGATGTAGCGCTCCAGAAGAATGATTATGATGGACTACTCCAAAAAAAAAAAAAAAAACTACAGATAAGATAGATAAATAGGAATAAGAAGTGCTGAAACAAGTCAAAAAAGGAAGGACTGTTTGCAACACATACAGAAAAGAAGATATGAAATGATCGGACACATTCTAAAATTTAGCTATCTATCTATTATAATAGTAAACTGTAGAGGAAATAACAGAAAGCAGACAAGGCAGTGATAACAGTAGACCAAGTTTAATAGATCAAATGGCAAAAGACATAAGGTTAATTATAAATAAATAGATGTGTCCAAACAAAAGAGCAAGGCTTAAGAAGAATTAGTAATATTATGGACTTCTTAAGAATACTGGTATCATGGTTCTTAGCTAGATCAGAAGTACATGGCTTGTGTTCCAATGTTGTTTCTGACTGTTTATGTTTTCGCGTCTCTAATAAAAAGTCTTATTGTGTAGTGAGAAAGTGAAATTAAAATATAGAGTTGTGAATCATTTTGTTCGTAAAAATTTGCAGTTTTCGTGCAATATGCGTTCAGTGCAGAATTTTCACTGGTGTGCTCTCAATTAGCTAAAAACTAATTATTTTGTTCATAAAAGATTTCAGTAAAGATAAAAAAAACTCTATATTAACAATAGAATTGACTGCTGATGATAAGCGTGAAGTTTAAGTGTGACTTTGTTACCTGCAGTTATCTGAAAGTTAACTATTAATAAATAACCGACAAAACCAAACTTGAATACTATCGCTGTTCAAAATGGAAGAACTCTGTGTAAAATGTAAATTTAAACTAAAAACTGTATTCCTAACATGTAGTGGATTGTGTGGACAGACACTACATCCAAATTGTGCAAAAGTTCCCGAAGAAGATTGCAGAGTAATTCAAAAATCAGCCAATATAAAATGGTACTGTGATGGTTGCCTGCCATATGTACAATTCAATTTGGCAGCAAATCACGAATTGCATCAAGTAAAACAGATAATGGTAGAAAAAATGAGTGTCTTGGAGAATATCGTTCGTAACAAGGTAGCAAATGGACCTGAAAAAAGTTATGCAAGTATGGCTGCTGGTGAAGTAGTAGTAATCAAGCCTAAAACGATACAAGATAGCAAAACAACTAAAGAAGTTATTAAAAAGTCACTTGATCCTACAAAATTAGAAGTAGGTATTACCGAGATAAAGGAATTGAAACAAGGAGGAGTAATGATTAAATGTCAAAGTAGACATGAAATAGAAAAAAATTCGAAATGTTGCTGAAAAGAAGCTAAAAAGGAATTATGATATCAAATCACCTGAGCATAAAAGGCCAAAGGTAAAAATTGTAGGGATCGAAGAAAATTATGACAAAGATACTTTGGAAGAGGTTATTAGAAAGCAGAATACATATCTAAAGGAATGTCATCTGGATATAAAGATAATAAAGAAGATGAAAACCCGGTATATGGCCATAATCGAGTGTAACCCGGAAAGCTTTCAATTACTCATAAAAAATGGTAAATTGAGCATTGGATGGTCAATATGTAGGATCTATGAATATGTATCAGTGTTCAGATGTTTTAAGTGCGGAAATTTTGATCATAGGGCCAGTGAATGCCAAGCTGAGGAAAGATGTCTGCGTTGTTCCCAAGTAAGTCATAAAACTGATGAATGTGATAATACCTTCTATAAATGCTATAACTGTTTATTTGCAAATGAAAAACTAAAATTGAATCTGAATGTTGACCATAATATTTTCGATGTGAACTGTCCTGCTTACTTAAAAAAAGTGGAGGCTAAAAAGAGAAATATCCAAATGATACCTACAAATACTGATGATGATAGTAAATAGCAATTAAAAAAGGTAAATTATTTCTCTCACAACGGGCATCTCAGAATTATGCATCAAAATATTGATTCCATTCGTAACAAAACAGATATTTGCGAGGTAGAACTAAGAAATGAACGTGTTGATATTTTGTGTTTAACTGAGCATTACCTTACTGATAATGAATATCCAATAATAAATATAAATGGTTATACATTGTGCAGTATCTTTTGTAGAAAAGAGACGTCTTGCGGAGGTAGTGTAATATTTTGTAAAAATGATTTAGTTTCTTATGTGCTAAATATGACAAAATTTATTGACTTGTCAGTTGAAGGTGTAATTGAACTATGTGGAGTAAAAATAACTGGACAGGAAATTAGTTTAATTGTTGTGTCGGTGTACAGACCTCCAAAAGGAGATTATAAGATTTTTCTAAGAAAGCTCGAAGAGGTACTTAATATAGCTTGCTCCTACAATAAAACTGAATTTATAATATGTGGAGATCTAAACATTGATAACTTGTCTAATACAGCCTCAAAGATAGATCTAATAGATCTGTTCTCATCATATAATATTAGAAATTTAATCAATTCGCCCACGAGAATTTCTAGAACGTCAAAAACCGGTATTGATTACATAAGCACAAACAGTGCTGATAACAACTTGACTGGCACGGTATTGTTTAATTGCTTATCAGATCATTCCGCCCAAACTGTGACATTGGGCATTACAGTGCCAGAAGCTAACAGTATAACTTATCAAAGGTCGTATAATGAAAGAACTTATGAGACGTTTGGGAAGTATCTCGGGCAGGAAACGTGGTATGAGGTTTTTGAATCTGCTGAGGTAAATGAAGCATTTTCCTGTTTTATACAATCTTTAAAGTATTATATTTCTTTGGCATTTCCAGTAAAAAGAAATTGTTCATGTAAAAGTCAGTCACAAAAAAAACCTTGGATTACAAGAGGAATTTGTACATCATCACAAAATCTGAAACGTTGGTATAAATTATTAATAGACAGTAATCATAATACAGTTATCTTAAGCTATTATAAAAGCTACAAGAAAATATATCGAAAAGTTATTTCTGAAGCAAAAAGACTGTATAACGTTAAAACATATTTTGAATCAGATAATAAATCTAAGATAACGTGGAAAATTATTAATGACAATATACGAAACAAAAAAGAAAAAAATAATAGAATTACCAAAATTGTTAGTAATGATGTTGCTGAGAAGCCTTCTGAAATAGCAAATTGCTTTAATGCATATTTTATAAATATTGCTAAAAAACTGAACGAGACATCACCTAATGTTAAACCCAGCTGTTCACTGCCCTACTGTCAGGAGCTTCATACCATGTTCCTGACACCAATAAATCAGCAGGATGTGGTGGATGTGATAAATAACCTAAAAAATTCTAATTCCGTTGGAGTTGATGAAGTTCATACTAAAATGCTAAAAACTTGTGTTCATCTTATAGCAGGTCCATTAACATCCTGAGGCGTTGAAAATTGCAAAAATTATTCCGGTATATAAAAAGGGTAAAAAAGATTATATTGAAAATTACCGGCCTATCGCGCTGCTCTCTATATTATCAAAAATTGTGGAAAGCATAATGGTTAATAAGATATTGGCATTTGTAGTAAGGTACGGCATTTTGCATGGGGCACAAAATGGATTTCTCAAGGGCAAATCCACAATATCAGCAATTTACGAATTTATTAATAAAGTTTACTCAAATCTAGATCTGAAAATGAAAACATTAGGCCTATTTATGGACTTAAGTAAGGCGTTTGACCTTGTAAATCACGATCTTCTGCTGGATAAATTGAATGCGTATGGATTGAGGGGAAAAATTAATGAACTACTTAGGAGTTACTTAACTGGGAGAACACAACTCGTACATGTAAATACAGCAAAGTCGGACATATTACCGATAAATATAGGTGTGCCACAGGGATCTGTCTTAGGACCTCTGTTGTTTTTGCTTTTTGTGAACGATCTGCCTAACATAGATGAACAACAGAGTCTCATCATGTTTGCCGATGATAATAGTTACGTTTGCTCTCACAAAAGTAAAGAAGAAGTGCTAGTGTGTGCACAAGATATTTTAAATAAATTTTTAAAATGGTTTAATGCAAATAAATTGTGTATAAATACCCAAAAGACTGTATTCCTTGATTTTACTCCTCGAACTAAAGCAATATCTGAAAGTTATCTATTAAAAATTCAAGGGAAAAGTATCCAGCAAGTGCATGAAGTAAAATTTTTAGGAATATATTTGGAAAATAGCTTAAGTTGGGAAAGCCATGTTGATGCTCTTTGCAGGACTTTATCATCGTCGTGTTTTGCCTTATATAAACTGAAAGATTTGACCAATAGAAATGTTTTGTTGTCTTATTACTATGCACATTTCTATTCAAGAATTAAGTATGGCATAATTTTTTGGGGTTGTTCTTCTTATAGCCTCAGGGTTTTTCGGCTACAAAAGAGAGCTATAAGAGCGATAGTTGGCGCTCAGAGAAGTGCATCCTGTGGGCAGATTTTTAAGGACTTAAGGATCCTCACAGTACCTTGTATTTTCATGGTTGAAATCTTGTTATTTGTGAAGCAGAAACCACAGAATTTTGTTACTAACAATCATTATCACGATTATAATACAAGGTATGGTGATAACTATGCTATTCCAGTCCACAGTTTGTCCACAACGGAAAACAATCCCCGTTATATTGGCATTCACCTATTTAATAAATTGCCACCCCGTTTTCGAAATATTGATAATATAAAATTGTATAAAAGAACGTTAAATGACTTTTTTTTAGAAAAATGTTACTATTGTATAAACGATTTTTTAACAGATAGAGGCTACTAATGTTAAGATGATAACTTTTGTTTGCTTTATTGCATTTATGTGAATTCATTTGTAATACCTTTTCTCACTCAATTAAAATAGTGCCTGACTTGTCCTATGCTATTGTGTATGGTCTCTTGGATTAATAAAGTTTATTTATTTATTTATTTATATGTTGCAACTGATATTTTCATAACTATTTATATCTCTATATCATACAACCAGGTAAAACCAAGCTAGCCATTTGACATGGCGTTGTCCCAGGAACCGGCCCATAGTTTCACCAACCTTCCCCATAAGTCGCGTTCGTTCACCCCGCTTTCCTTATGGTCATAGGCCGACTACTTCTTAGACTCAGTGACCAAGTTTCTCTATGGTCGACTACGCTCTAGAACTGACCAACCCCATTCCAGGGAAAAAGGTTGAACCACACAGCCCTTAGCCAGGGACCATCTACTCAAGACCTTGTACATATGTAGTTTGGCCCTGATTAGCCTCCCCTGATTACGGGTCATGTTAACTAACCATGAAACAAATACATGATGTAACTTGACAGATGTAATGAATGAGAAAATGGGGGTTAAAAACGTGTATGCTCAAAATATGGCACGGAAGTGTTGCAAATAAACACGAATAAATCGGGGAAAACACAGCGGATTTTTTCACTTGTGAGTTAGTCTATCCAACTTATCTTCAACATTCCTTTATAGCATCATATTTGGAATACTTCCATATGCCGTTTCTCTTTGCTTACCAACTCTCAATACATTGCTTTTTAAAAAACGTTCCCAAATCATGTATCTTAATGAATTACGAAATGTATAAAGTAAGCTAAGCTTCGGAGTACTATAACGCACAAAAAAAAGTGAATTATAAATAACTTAATAAAATGTGTGTTAGTCTACGTCTTGGTTCCTATCCATGTACATTTATGCACGAAAAGTACCACAGAAATTAAAAAAAAACTTATTTAGAGCTATAACAATTTTTTGTTGATACCACAAATCCAATTTTACCAAAACTGTAACTTGTACCATTTTACCTCCCAAATATCGATATGTAAACTTAACTTTGCAATTTATTATTCACAATTATTTTTTACCATTTCTATGCTAAGTATCTAATTTGCTGTAATTATTAACTTAATATTATTTATATGCATCTTAAGCTTATTTCTTCCCTAGCCCAATAAGTTAAATATACCTAAGCCATAAATGAAGAAGAATAATAAAGAATTTTATAAGCAGGAATAAGAAAGTGTTGAACTTAAGAAAACTTACGGATATAAAAATTTGGCAGTCTAATATAGTATATTGTAGAGAAAATGACAGATGAGCAATAGGCAAGTTACATAGATCAGGTTAAGTTCCGGTAACACAAGCAAGGTCAAAATTAGGAAAAGTTTTGAAGTATAAATGAACATTTTAACAGTTTTCATGATTTTTAGCTTGTTCAGTATTTCATGGTTGTATTGTAAAACAAATTTTTAGGTACATATCCATATATGTCATACAACTTTGCAACACCAAGTCAGCAATTTGGCCCACATTCAAATATAAAGTTGTAGAGCAAATGGCCAGAATCAGACGACACAGGGGTACACATAGGTTACATTCTATAAATCATATGGTAAAAAACAAGTAAGATAAGTATTGGAAATTTAAAGATTCAGGGCAGAATCGCCAAGAATAGAAAGTTGCGTACAACCAAGACTTAAGAAGGATTAAAAAAAACTTTGGACGACTTTAAAAAGGGTACTGATATCATGGTTCTTAGCTAAATCAGAAATACATGGCTGTATGTTACAACAGACATATTTACAGATACATATCTGTATATATCGTACAACCTGCTAAAACTGAGTCAACCATTTGACATGGCGTCGTTCCGGGAACCGGTCCATAGTTTCACCGACCTTCCCCATAAGTCGCGTTCGTTCACCATACCCCGCTTTGCTTATGATTATAGGACGGGTACTTCTTAGATTCAGTGAAGTTTCTTTATGGTCGACTAAATTCTAGGACTGACAAACTCTCCTCCAAGGAACAGGGTCAAGTATGTATGTATTTTGGCCTTGATTAGCCGCCCCTGGCACCAGGTCCTGTTAACTGATCATGAAATGAATACATGAGGGGGTGTGATGACTGCCAAATAACCTGATTGATGTGGTAAAGGAAAACCTGTCGTGGAAAAAAGAGTCTACATAATTCTCATCATTTTTCTGCAACACTACATCTGGAATGTTTCCATATAGCGTTATCCTTCTTTCTATTGTGAAAGTTTCACAGCTATATAAAGATACCGTCTTTTAAGAATGCGAAATTTAAATTACTGCGTTGTATGCCTCAATAAAAAATTCTTAGATCTACTTAAGTGAGGTGTCAATCGACGAGTCCCGTTAATATTATTTCAAAAACATATAGTTGTTAATCCTTAATAGAACATTCTTCTCCAGGATAAACAAATAAAATTAAGAAAATTTGGAAAAATCAGGAACTTTAAGAATAATTGTTTGATACTGAGAAAATAGATGAACTGCATCAAAATGTATTGTTTACCTACGTATTAAAAAATGTGACATTGTTAACTTTTTAATTAGCAAAATATGACTGCTTTGTCTAAAGCGAATGAGAATGGCCGCTTTTCAAACGGAAAATACAGGATCCATTGATTGACATCCTCACATCGCGTAATACAACATTTTCTAAACATTCACTGCCAGATTTACACTATAACCCGATACAGTTACCAAGGAATTCATAACTTCTAGTTGCCCAGTAGGCTTTTGTGCCTGGCCCTCTTATATTTACTTGAAAAATGTCCATAAAGAAACGTTTATAGAAGAAAATTTAAAATGAAAATTGAGAAATAAAATCTTAGAACAGGTGAGAAAGTTAATAGCTTTTTAGAATTTCAAAATGATTTTTAATTTCTATCAGTTTGATTATAATCTAGTGTTCTGCTCAGCTTTACAACTTTAGCTGGATTACTGGAGTTCTTGTCAATTTAAACCCCTAACTGTCAAGTTAGCCCAATATTAAAATTAAACCCTTTTAGTAAATCAGGTAATCAATGTTCTAATCTCGAAGAGTGAAAAGTTCTAAAGATTCCTCATGTAACTGCAGGCGGAACGTTGGAATTGGAAACAGTCTAATCCGAAAACCATAAATTTCCCATTCCCTGACCTATCAAAAATTAGCTGCTTTATAGTACTTGGCAGTGGAAGTGTTTTATAAGCGGGGAAGTTTTTTAAACAAAAATGTTTGTATAAAAAATTTTCATGTAACAAATTTATGTTTTTTGATAAAAAAAAAATACCGCAACCTTTTTCCTTAAAACTTGAAATATGTAGTTGTACCATTTCTCCAAATGCTCAAAACAAAAAGAAAAATATAATGAATATCACAATTACTGATAATGTTATTTAGGGAATCGTTGCCTTTTCATCAGTTATGTATAATTCATTACAAATATAAATTATTTTATTTGTAAATAAACATTTATCAATTCTGTCTTATTTACATTAGTCAATTAATTAAAATGTTTAATTACATTATTAATTAAAATATAAATGTTGTATATTTTTTACAAAAAATAATTTAAAAATTATTGAAGTAATGGCGTGTGGGAATCTTTAGAAATCCAAAGTTTATTAAATTTTGTCAAATATAACTTTAGTCCCTATACAAGTTTGTTTTGTTAAGTTAGTTATCTATCTAGCCATGAAAAGAAAACTGCTGGGTTGTTGCTGTTCTAAGTACTTTGACAAAATTTTGTTCGACCTCGTCGCGTCTTGCAGTTTTACGACTTTTTTTCTTCCGAATAACCGGTCAAGTGCAAGTTGAACTTGCGCAATTAGTGTACCGTACGTTGATTGCTTTTGAAATAAAAAAATTTTGTCACAGAGGTATAAAATGATCAGTGACTTCACAAAATACACCCCAAATGAGTTTTCAACAAAGTTTGTTTCCAATCTTTACTGAAATCTGATGACCTTGAAATTTTTGTTTTTTTTTATATACCATATAAATTATTAAAGGAATGCACTCGTGATAATTTTCGTTCAATCTACACCCCGTGGAGAATATTCCAGAATTTTTTCGAAATTTTTTGATAAGTACTTTTCGAGATAAGGCCGGGACAGCGATTTTTCGCGAATTTTTAAAAATAATACAAAGAAAAGTGCGCGCAAGTACAATATTATATATATATATATATATATATATATATATATATATATATATATATATATATTTTACTCGTGTTTTCACAAGCTTTCATTTGACACCACACTCGATGACCTAGTAAAAAAATTTTTTTTTCACTTCCGACTTCACCCCCCAAAACTAACCCCTTAAGTCAAAATTTAGTTCTCAAAACTACATGGCTCTGATGAGGCCATCAATTCCTATATTATTACCAAATTTCACCTTTCTATGTCAAATAGTTTCGGAGAAAATCGGGTGTGACAGACAGACAGACAGACACCGAAGTGATCTTGAAATTGTGTGTGTTCCGTACGGAACACTAAAAATGAGCAAAAGTAATTTTTAGTATCGTGCATTTCAGTAAAGATAGACGTAGACCGAAAGTTGTACGTTAATGACGTTCCAGCTTATTTCTAAAGTCTAAACAGTCTCGATGGGTCCGACACTCAATTTCAGGACGATCCTAGATCAAGAAAACCAGTTAAAACAAGAATTGGGGGCACTATCAGGTTTCTTGATGATTCGCTGCTGTGAGATTGCTGAAGAAGCTAGAGTAACCCAGTTTTTAAGATTGTTTACGAAGGTTTAAGGAATGAAAAATGTTCTACATTATAAATCTCCAAACTCCTTACATGCAAGTAGAAACTGGTGAGAAAAGGAATTTCTCAAAAAAATATGGCCGCTGAAAGCTTGTTTTAGCGAATTGTCACATACGGCGAGACTTGGGTTCTTTACTGGGCTCGTTTCATGAAGCAGGTGTTAGTGCAATGAAGTTTATTAAGGCGCTTTACTTACAAAGAAGGTAAAATTAAGTCGTCTTCTGGAAAGTTGATGGCGACGGTTTTTTGGGACTTCAAAGGAATTTTATTTATTGACTATACAGAAAACGGGACTAGAATTAATGGAGAGCTTTATGGAAGGATGATTTAACCTCAAACAATGCAAGTCACTACTGAAAGCGATGAATTTACTGAGTTACACATCAATCTTATATTACTGATTGAGCGCCCTGTGATTTTTTTGTTCAAATATCTGAAGAAAGACCTCCGGGGGAACTTTCTCAAATGATGAGTTGGAAGCTGCTGTAGCGTCGTTTTTTTTTTTGAGGTGTAAACAAAAGGATTTTTTTGGATGAAATTCAGAAAACGATGGACTAAATGATGGAAGTTACGTAGAAAAATAATTTTTTTAATTCTCCGAGATTTCTTTCATAGCTAGGTAGACAACTTAAAAAAAAAAACAGATTCTAACATCTTAAAAAATTACAAAATTTTAGTAATTGTCAACAAGCAGTGTAATGATGTAAAATTTGGTTGTTTTGATTGTATTGTATGCATGTTCGACATGTCATCATAGTCTAAATTGAATTTTCAATTTTTGGGATACCAACATAAAAAAAATTTTAGTTTTTATACCTTGACTATAACTGGTTAGCTCTACACAGCACCTTAACTTTGTTACATGGCATATTTTTATCCTAACTCTTCGTTTGCCAATGTGAATTTATAATGTAAGCATTCAAAGTGAAAATTTAAATAAAAAAAAAAAACACAAAATGAAAACTGCCATGTCAATCAGGGATGACGATACATCACAAAAGACAGCTATGACTGCACATTTAGCTGAATTTCAAAAATTAAGGCAAATACGATAAGCTAATGAGACGGTTTTGTTTTCACTCCTTTTAATGTTGAGATATTTGACCTCTGGAAAAACATAACTAAAAAATTGTGTCTCGGTAATGTACACGAAAATAAACAAATAAAAGTGCTTTTTCATGCTTTAGGGATCAACCTTGTCATAGATTTAAATTCAAAAGGTCTGTAGATTTAGTTTACATGTTGTTTATTGGCAAAGGTGTTCTTATTGGTAGATGGAATAGTTTTATACTTGAAGAGGACTACATTACCTGGTCAAGTGACTTCAGGTTCGGGTCTTATAGTCTCCAAACATTTAACCAACTTTTTAAACATCCCAATTGAAAAAAAACACAAGAACAAGGTAAAGCACAGCATGTGGAAATCCTGTGTCCTATATGTCAAATATATCTGGAATAAAAAGAAAAATTAATAAAATATCAAAAGAATTGATGATTGAATTAATACAGCCTTTTTTTGATATTTCTCTGACATCGACAGCAATTTTTTTTTTTAAATTACATTTTGTTGCAACACATCTATTAATGTTATATAATAAAAGCTAGAGAAAATCCATTTTAAAAGAACTATTACCTTCTCCATAGGTTTTAGATTCTCTAATATTCCAGTGAAAAGAAACAATTAACAGGGTGATGTGGCAATTGGGTGTCCTAAGTGACATACATATCTGAAACCAAAAGAACTTTTATAATTATCAGCATAAGATTAATGTTGCGACAGTACAGTTACCAAGGTTCTTGCATATGTGTACTATTTTAAGTAAGCTTCTGCTATAACAGTGACTTTAACTATCTGTACAATATTACAATTTTAAGATTCTTAAGCTTAGGATCTTCACAAGTTAATCATATGTTACCCTGTGAAATAAGATATGCCTTCACCTGAGTGATAAAATTCTTCACCAGGAGAGAGTGCCACTTAATTTCACACATTTGATACATATTTATAACTCACCTTTTTTGTCTTGGAGGTATCTTCCAATCGTAAAGCAAAGATAAATGTAAATGTATGATGCAGAGTGAAGGACGTGAAGAACATGTTAATGATGTGCTGTTACGAACCACTCCCATGTTTAATGTTTTTTTTAAACATACTTTTAAAGTAAAATATTGAAAACTTCCTAAACGTTAATTTATATGACTCCATGCCAGCTAAAATCAAAATGGTTCCACCTTGCAAAAGACACGAGAAAAAGCGGCGTCACCCCTTAACCAATTAAAATAAAGAACAATTGCAAAGCCAACTACGACGGAAGTTACCAAGAATTAAACTAGTCAGATATGTAACTTTATATGAAACTTATAACCTATTTTGCGTTTTTCTCTCAATCGATAACATAACACAAAAAAACTTTTAACATTTAATGGTAAAAATTAAATAGTTTATTTTTATTTTATCTTAACATTACGTTCGTTGTTCATAAACAAGACGCCAAACTGGTGCTGCCACCTATAGTCGTTAGTTTTATTAATTTTTTTTTTGTTAGTACCCGGGTATTTTAAACGTTATTGGTATTGTTTAAGTGACAATTTATGCTTAAAATTTATGAATAAAATAATTTTTATGTATTTTAAAGTTCTGTACAAATACTAATAGTATATATTTTCTTCGAGTCAGTTTAAAACGTGAAAATAAGTACACATTTTTAAAATTATAATAATGAAAGTCTTCCTCATTGGTCCAACGCTTGATTCGTTAGGCAATTAATATTATATTTTTTTAAACAATGAATTACAATTTACAGGAACAACTAGACATGAATGCATTTTAGGCAATTCTCATCGTACTCAATAGATGGTAGACAATTTAAAAATTATAACAAGTAACGTCCGCCATTTTGCCAAGAAAAAAATTAACAGAAACCGCATCTATAATATATATAAAATGCAACGTCTCTCTGTCTGTCTGTCTGTCCGTTAGTGACCTTATCACTGGAGAACCACTTATCCGATTTACGTACTTTTTTTTTTAAAACATACATCTGTTCTCTGGCCAGGTTATAGGCTATATTTTATTACGATAGGTAGCATAAGGAATGAGCAGTGACGATAATAGAGAATGAAGTCGGAAAAAAGTTTATCGCTAGCGCGTTCCCTTGCAATACACAGTCTAAACCATTAAATATGGACCAATATTATGTAGTAGAGAATATCTAGTATCTATAATATATATAAAATGCAATGTCTCTCTGTCTGTCTGTCTGTCCACTGGTGCGTTTATCACGCGAGAACCACTTATCCGATTTACGTCTTTTTTTAAATTCATACATATATTCTTTGGCCAGGTTATATAATAATAATAATAATCTATACCTATAATATAAACAAATTGCAACCTCTCTCTGTCTGTCCGTTAGTGCGTTTATCCCTCGAGAACCACTTATCCGATTTACGTGATTGTTTAAATTCGTACATATGTTCTCTGACCAGGTTTCAGATATATATTTTATTACATCTATAATATATATAAAATGCAACGTCTCTCTGTCTGTCCGTTAGTGCGCCTATCACTGAAGAACCACTTATCCGATTTACGTACTTTTTTTCTTAAAACATACATATGTTCTCTGGCCAGGTTATAGGCTATATTTTATTACGACAGGTAGCATAAGGAATGAGCAGTGACGTAAAATAGTAAATGATGTCGGAAATAAGTTTGCCGCTAGAGCGTTCCTTTGCAATACACAGCCTAAACTATTAAATATGGAACAATATTATGTAGCAAAGAATATCTATAATGTATAATCTATAATATATATAAAATGCAATGTCTCTCTGTCTGTCCGTTAATGCGCTTATCCCTCGAGAACCACTTATCCGATTTACGTGATTTTTAAAATTCATACATATGTTCTCTGACCAGGTTATAGGTATATATTTTATTACATCTATAATACATAAAATGCAACGTATCTCTGTCTGTCTGTCTGTCCGTTAGTGCGCTTATCACTGGAGAACTGCTTATCCGATTTTCGTACTTTTTTTTTTAAAAACATACATATCTTCTCCGGCCAGGTTATAGGCTATATTTTATTACGATAGGTAGCATCAGGAATGAGCAGTGACAATAATAGTAAATGAAGTCGGACAAAGTTTGCCGCTAGCGCGTTCTCTTGCAATACACAGTCCAAACCATTAAATATGGAACAATATTATGTAGCAGAGAATATCTATAATATATATAAAATGCAATGTCTCTCTGTCCGTCTGTCTGTCTGTCCGTCCGCTAATGTGCTTATCCCTGGAGAACACTTATCCGATTTACGTGCTTTTTTTTAAACATACGTATGTTCTCTGGCCAGGTTATAGGATATATTTTATTAGATGATATAAGGAATAAGCAGTGACAATAATAGTGAATCAAGTCGGAGAAAAGTTTGCCGCTAGCGCGTTCTCTTGCAATACACTCCCTAAAGCATTAAATATGGAACAATAACATGTAGCAAAGAATACAATATATATAAAATGCAACGTCTCTCTGCCTGTCTGTCTGTCCGTTAGTGCGCTTATCACTCGAGAACCACTTATCCGATTTACGTACTTTTTTTTTTAAAACATACATATGTTCTCTGGCCAGGTTATAGGCTATATTTTATTACGATAGGTAGCATAAGGAATGAGCAGTGAAGATTACGTGTTTTTATAAATTTATACATATGTTCTATATAATTCGATATAAGCCTAGATAATGGGAGATAAGGAGAAATAATGGGAGATAAGTCGAGATAAGCCTCGATAATGGGAGATAAGGTGAGTTAATGGGA
>CM032450.1:34334889-34412389 GCA_019049505.1 Pachyrhynchus sulphureomaculatus
CTTTAACTCCCTACGTGAGGAGTACGTGCGAACCTGGAAAAATGCACAACACCATAAGAGAGATGAAGAGATTAGAGATCAGTACCTTGGCCTGGTTCCGGAAAAACAACAATGGAAGAGCATGCTGTATTTTATGCAGGAGACGACAGCTCACAACACAAAAATGGAGTAGCTATAATAGTGTCACATGAAATAACAAAATCCATTACGAACGTAATTCAGTCTTCCGACAGAATAATAATGGTACAACTTCAATCTACTACCATGACAAACACATAGAAACCTTCTATAAAGATCTAGATCAGGTTGTAGCATAGACAAAGAACCACGAAGTAACTATCGTTATGGGCGATTTTAACGTCAACATTGGTGAAGAGAAGCAAGAAGACATTATAGGAGATTACGACCTGCGTAACCGTAATGATAGAGGCGACAGGCTCATGACGTTTTGCTTAGAAAAACAACTAATAATCACAAACGCATTCTATAAATTACCAAAACGTCGCTTATATACATGGAGAGGACCTGCAAATTTACCTGAAAAAATCGTCAGAAACCAGAAAGACTTCATCTGTATCGAGGAGATATATAGAAACTTTCTATTGTCTGCGAGAACGTATCCTGGGGTAGATGTCCGAACAGACCATAGTCTCCTAGTAAGAAAAATAAGACTGCGACTTAAAAGGATCAGGAAACCTAACAGAATAACCACATTCAGTAGAGATAAATTGACAAACGAAAACAGCAGATCACATATAACAAATATTTTTAAGAAATTTTTCAATTTTTCTGTACAACTGTGGGCGTCCTTCGCGTTATAGGCAATTTTTCCGTACAACTGGACCTATATTGAAAGCTAACTTGCACCCCTTATAGTGGAAACTAACCTGAAACTCGTTAATGTCTGTGAATGCATGGAACACCACAGTAAAGTAGCTGGTTGTGTGAAGTGATGATGAAAAACTAGGTTAAGTAAGTTTTATCATATGTTAGCTTTCCGAATGTTACAAAGAGTGTTGTTAAAACTATATTCTTATTTCAAACATTTAATTTTGCAAATGTTTTTAAGTTTATCAATTCACATATTTTAAACTTTAAAATCTCGACAATATATACAGTCCCAGGCCCACATTCGAATATATAGTTGTAGAGCAACGCCTTTAAAAAGGGTACTGATATCATGGTTCTTAGCTAAATCAGAAATACATGGCTGTATGTTACAAAAGACATATATATATATATATATATATATATATATATATATATATATATATATATATATATATATATATATATGCAGTCAGTCCAAAAAGTCCTCTCCCTACACCAGCGGCTTTCTATACTATTTTTCTTATGTTTAACTAATTAATTGAAACTATGAGAAACTTAACCAACGAGGCTTAGTATTAAAAAAAAACCAGGGAACATTTTATTTAGAAGTTACATCATTGTAAACAAAATTAATGTCAAAAAAGTCTCCATAAACTCAAGCATTGAAAAAAACACGTTATAATCAACCGCATTTTATCAAGCTATCTATTGCTCGCTAAACTGAAAAGAAATGAATAACTTTTGGTTGGTACTTTATAATCTGTCACTTGTTGCCAGTAATTTTGCAGTGGGTTCTCAAAGTAGTATTAAAAATGAGCGAGAGAAATTGTGATATTCCATTTCAAGTTCGAAAGATCATAATTGACGTGTGGATAGATAGTAAACCGTACAGAAATATAGGAAAAGTTGTTAAAGAGTCGCATGCTAATGTTTAGTACATTGTAAATCAGTATAAATCAACGGGTTCCTATAAAATTCGACCACGCTCCGGTCGTCCCAAGAAACTGACTCCACGTGAAGAGGCCAGTATTGTGAGGCAAATAATTATAGATCCCAAGAAAAGTGTATCAAAATTAAAAGAAGTACGGGAACTATTTTCGAAAAATGTTTGTTCAGAAACAGTGCGAAATTGGCGGAAGAAGCGGTTAATTTCGGAAGCTAATCGCGAGAGCCGTGAAATGAAAATTGCTTGGTTGTTGCTATTCTAGATACTACTACTACAAAATTTTCGTCGCGTTTTGCAGTTTTACGGTTTTTCTTTTTCCAAAAAATGAGCAAAAGTAATTTGAAGTAACATGCATATCAGTAAAGATAGACGTAGACCAAAAGTTGTAAGTTAATGACGCCCCAGCTTATTTTCAGATAAAATTTTGTCCTAAACAATCTCGATAGGTTTAAGACTCAATTTAGGACGATCCCAGATCAAGAAGACTAGTTAAAACAAGAACTGAGGATACCATCAGGCTTCTTGAGGAAGAGCTGCTGTGAGATTGCTGAAGAAACTGGATTAAACGAGTTTTTAAGATTGTACACGACGATTTAAAAAATGGGAAATTTTCTATATGATGAATATTCAAACACCTTACATGCAAGCAGAAACTGGCAAGAAAAAAAAATTCTCAAAAAAATATGGCCGCCGAGAGCTAGTTTTTGCGAATTATCTGCGGCCCGTTCCATGAAACAGGTGTTAGTGCAATGGAGTTCATAAGGGTTCTTTACTTACAAAGGAGGCAAAAATTAAGTTATCTTTTGGAAAATTGATGGCAAAGGTTTTTTGGGACTTCAAAAGAATTTTATTGACTATATAGAAAACGGGACCAGAATCTCTGGAGAGCTTTATGGAAGGATGATTTAAAACCTGAAACAGTGCAAGTTACTACTGAAAGCACTGAATTTACTGAGTTACATCAATCCTATACTACTGACTGAGCGCCCTGTGAATTTTTTTGTTCAAATATCTGAAAAAAAACCTCTGTTAACAAACACATTTTCAAATTATAATAATAAAAGTCTCCTCACTGGTCCAACGCTTGATTCGTTAGGCAACTAATATTATATATATTTTTTAAACGATGAATTACAATTTACCCCAACAACCAGACATGAATGCATTTTATCAAATTCCCATCATACTCGGAAGATGGTAGACCTAATTTAAAAATTATAAGTAACGTCCACCATTTTGCCAAGAAATAGTAACGGAAACAAAAAAAAGATAAGGTTTGGGATTCCAGTGGAATACCCGAGTCCCGCTGTCTCTGACAATAACTCTTTTTTCTTCTCTGCTCGCCAATATCTCCTGGAGTAAAAAGTTTGATGATCCATAGTGGAGAAACTGTTTTTATCCCTAAATTTTTGTTTACGATTATAAAAACTGTTTCAGATACTCCTTTAATGACCACTGAGATCTACACTCGCTGATCTGATAGCAGCAAATCTTCAGGAAGCCTGGTCAACTAGTCTTCCAGATCTGGGATCAACCTGAATTAAGTCTCGAACTCATTAAAACTATTTGGACCAAAATTTTACTTAGAAATCAGAGGGGATATCATGGTGTAGCCAACGAAGGGCCAGAAAGACCATAAGTTTCTTTCCAGCTCCTATAGATAGAAAAATTATATTCACTTTAAAAAAGGACTTTTAAAATTTCATTGAACGATAATAATTAGTGTAAAGTGTTGAAGAAGTAGACAATAAAATTATTCCCTTTAGCCATTCTTGAATCTTCTGACATTAGAAAACTTTTACTTAAAAATATCCAAGACTGGAACCCTGAACTGACCAGAAACCAAAAATAGTAAAGTATTTACCCAGTACTTCCCCCCCCTGCAAACACACAATTCTAAAATAAGGACCGACTGTGTTTCACACTAAAGAATAACTTAATCCAAACACAAGTCGATATGTTAAATAATCGGTACTTTATGGAAAATATAATTCACAAGTAGGGATAGGACGGGCCTCCAAGATATTTACAACTAAAACCTGAGGTTTTTTCTACATACTATTTCTGTTAAAACTGAAAATAATAAAAATACATTGAAACTTTCAGACTTTTTAATAACAAGAACATTGAAAAGGACATGATAAATATAAAGCACTTCTTCAAACACTCTCCATGATCCCTTTAACTTCAAATATATTTTATTATAAATAATTATGCTTAAAATTTGTTTATTACCTCAACAAAAAATTTATAAACTCCCACTCTTTTCAACTCCTTCCCGTAAATGTATCAAATTTGCAGTTGATACCTTATTTCGTTGGAGAGTTATTATATCAAAAGTTGGACATACAGACAGGCAGATATAGGAACCCTGAAACGTGAAGAAATACGACAATTTCGGAGGGCGATTCTTTCACGAATACAATACCTTTAGCAAGAGAAATAAAATTGACAAGGTGGCCACCCAGAAGTTTCCTCGCAAATATGAGTAGTGAAATTATTCAGTACAAGGGCAGTTTCATTAAACAGGGTGATCACTTCTCATTTTTAACAGGTTACAATTCTTACCAAAATAAGTCACTTCATGAATTACAGCTGATATAAAATGAACTCTACAATTCTAGGTAGTGTTATTACCTCTGCTTTGAGGTTTATTTACGTTGCTTTCCTGAATACAGATTCTTCACATATTTTCAACCTTAAAATTTGGTTCAAACGTATAAAAATATATTAATAGTAATTTTAGTTTTATTTCTTTTGGTTTTCAATATGTTAACTATTGGTAAAATAACACATTTCGGTTCTAATATAGGCAGCCAAGTATACAATGGATTGTATGTTTGGTTGTCTAAGTAAATCCTTGACCGATTATTGTGACATCTAAAAATTAATAGTGCAAGTTTCAAAATAAGTAGTTTTTCACATCCACATCTTAAACAAGAATTTCGTCACAAAATATTTGATTATAAATATATAACACTCGGAGGTGTATTTACACTAATATATACACCTCCGTGAGTGTTGTATAAGCATATTTACACGTTCTGTTACAAAATTTTTGTTCAGAATATGGATATGAAAAACCGCTTGTTTCAGAACTTGGACTACTAATTTATAGATGTCACAATAATCGGTTGAGACTTTACGTAGACAACCAAACATACACTCGACCGTATATTTGGTTGCCTATATTAGAATCGAAATTGTGTATCACTTCAAGCAATTTCGATTCTAATGCAGGTAAAAATTAACGTATTAAATAGAAAAATAAAGCTAAAATTACTATCAATATTTTTACAAAACAACGAAAAAAAAAAAATGTATACAATAAAATTAATACACATACTTGCAACAGTATTAAAATAATAAATTACATTGGAAAAAGAATTTTTAAAAAAAAAGGCATATAGCATTCGAGATGTAGCGCTCCAGAAGAATGATTATGATGAGTTAGGTAGACGGACTATTCCAAAAAAAAAAAATTAAAAAAACTACAGATAAGGTAGATAAATAGGAATAAGAAGTGCTGAAACATGTCGAAAAAGGAAGGACTGTTTGCAACACATACAGAAAAGAAGATATGAAATGATCAGACATATTCTAAAATTTATCTATCTATCTATTATAATAGTAAACTGTAGAGAAAATAACAGATACCAGACAAGGCAGTGATAACGGTTAACCAAGTGTAATCAAATGGCAAAAGGCATAAGGTTAATTATAAAGAAATAGAGGTGCCTAAACAAAAGAGCAACGCTTAAGAAGAATTGGTACTATTATGGAATTCCTAAGAATACTGGTATTATGGTTCTTAGCTAGATCAGAAGTACATGGCTGTATGTTAGAACTGATATTTTCATAACTATTTATATCTCTATATCATACAACCTGGTAAAACCGAGCTAGCCATTTGACATGGCGTTGTCCCAGGAACCGGCCCATAGTTTCACCAACCTTATCCATAAGTCGCGTTCGTTTTTCACCCCGCTTTGCTTATGGTCATAGGCCGACTACTTCTTAGACTCAGTGACCAAGTTTCTTTATGGTCGACTAGGCTCTAGGACTGACCAACCCCATTCCAGGGAAAAAGGTTGGACCACACAGCCCGTAGCCAGGGACCATCTACTCAAGACCTTGTACATATGTAGTTTGGCCCCGATTAGCCTCCCCTGATTACGGGTCATGTTAACTGACCATGAAACAAACACATGATAGGGTCTGATGACTGGCAAAGAACTTGACAGATGTAATGAATGAGAAAATGATGGTTAAAAACGTGTATGATCAAAATATGGCACGGAAGTGTTATAGTTAAGCACGAATAAATCGGGGAAAACACAGCGGATTTTTTTACTTGTGAGTTAGTCTATCCAACTTATCTTCAATATTCCTCTGCAATACTTTTATATCCCGTTTTTCTTTGCTTACAAACTCTTAATATTTTTAAAAACATTCCCAAATCCTATATCATAATGAACTACAGAATGCATAAGGTGAGCCAAGCTTTAGAGTAGCCTAATCCACAAAAAAAAAAAGAAAAGTGAATTATAAATAACTTAATAAAAAATGTTTTAGTCTGTCCTGGTTCCTATCCGTGTACGTTTATGCAGGAATGGAAACAAGTGCCAATTTAGTAATTTCACAGGAGAATGACTGAAGTCAAATTACTATTGATGAAAAATCTATACTTTTCCGTACAACGTCATTATCAAAGAGAACAAAGAGCATTTGAAATTCTAAACAAAATAATACTTTTTTTGTGTTTACGTACTCGAAATTTCCAAAGTTTAAAGTTTTGAGAAAGGTGGTATTTAATTTAAAAAAAAATAACAATAATTTTTAATACTACGAAAGTACCATAGAAATTTGAAAAAACTTATTTAGAGCTATAACAATTTTTTGTTGATACCACAAATCCAATTTTACCAAAACTGTCACTTGTACCATTTTATCTCCCAAGTATAAACATGTAAAATTAACTTGCAATTTATTGTTCACAATTATTTTTTACCATTTCTATGCTAAGTATCTAATTTGCTGTAATTATTAACTTAATATTATTTATGTGTATCTTAAGCTTATTTCTTCCATAGCCGAGGTGCCACGTGAAAAAAAAGAAGGCATTTAACATGTGGTGTTAAAAACAATGATGAAAATAAGGTAAATAGATCTAAGCCATAAATGAAGAACAATAATAAAGAATTTTATAAGCAGGAATAAGAAAGTGTTGAACTTAAGAAAACTCACAGGTATAAGAATTTGGCAGTCTAATACAGTATATTGTAGGGAAAATGACAGACGAGCTATAGGCTAAGTTACATAGATCAGGTTAAATTCCGGTAACACAAGCAAGGTTAAAATTAGGAAAATTTTGGAAGTATAAATGGACATTTTAACAGTTATCATGGTTTTTAGCTGGTTCAGTATTACATGATTGTGTGGTAAGACGAACAAATTTTTAGGTACATCTATAATATATATACAGTCCCTGGCCAAATTATTAGACGCACTGCAAGATTTCATGTAAAATATTAATTACCGAGTGATATTGTACCGTTTTATTATTTTAAATTGATTTGTTTTTTATTTTTATATTATCCAATCAATTACCTATTTATTTGACATAAATAAAACAGCATTAATTTAGAAAAGCATAAGTTTATTAAGTTTTAAAGAAAAGTGAAATTAATGTTAGTAAAAGTCAATATTTAGTTGAGCCACCTTTAGCCGCTATCAAAGCTTTAATTCTGCGCGGCATGCTATCAATGCAAGATTGTACTGTCTCCTGCATTTCAGGATGATGATTCCACACATGAATAATCTTTTCTAGGAGCTGGGTTTTGTTGGTAATCACATCTTTAGCCACTTCTCTTTTCATCAGCTCCCACACATTTTCAATCAGGGCTATTACCCGGCCAATCCAACAGAGGGATATTTTTTTCTGCCAAAAAAGCTTTAACAGACCGAGCAGTGTGGCAGGGAGCTCCATCTTGCATGAAAGTGAATGGTTCCCATTTGGAAACCATTCTCTGAGCTGCGGAATCAACCGATTTTGTAATACTTCTTTGTACTGATCTTGCCTCATTATTCCTTTGACGACGTACAGACGTCCAGTGCCCTTGCCGCTGATGACTGACCAAATCATCACTTTGGTGGGATGTTTAACCGTCGGGACGACACAATCAGGATGAAACTTTTCTCCATGACGACAACGCACATACTGAGCTTTATTCTGCAAAATTTCGAATGTGCTTTCGTCACTGAAGCAGACCTGTCAAAAATAGGAAAAGTATATAAACTTCCATGTTTATTTGCTTTATTTAACTGAAAATGATAATAATGTATCAATTATTGATTAAATTGCTGTATCTTACCGATCTCCAGAAGTCCACATCTTTGTCTTGCCATTGTTTGGCCCACTTCAGGCGCTTTGCTTTCATTGCAGCTGTTAACTTGGGCTTCCTGGCGGGGCGACAGGCCTTAAAATCTAATTCTTTCAATTTTCTTCGAACAGTGCGCTCAGAAGCATTTACGCTAGCATCCTGGAGTTGTGATTTTATTACCTTTGTGGTAGCAAATCTGTTTTCTACACAAATTTTCTTCAAACATCTCTCTGACCGTGGAGTGAAAATTGGTTTTCTACCGCATCTTTTCTTTCTTTTCGGGCTTAATTCCTTCTCTGACTCAATTTTCTTTTTTATGCGTCGTACACTAGCTTCAGAAACCTCCAATCTTCGTGATATTTCTCGGTTTGTAAATGTTTTCGCAATCACAAGGGCCTTCACTTCAGCTTTTTTACGTGGTGAAAGATCGCCTTTTCTACCCATAATGAAAATAGTCCAATTACTTTTTTAAAACACTGCATACAAAATAAACTAATAACTGAGTAGTATAAAACTGTTAAACAAACAATCACAGTCCATAAAGCCACAGAAACACGTCCGTACCTGACTCGATTCCGATCGCGACTGATACAGGTTTGTACTTCTTTACGTTCATGTATCACTTTGTCAACACAGTGTTGCCATATGTTAAAAATAAATACAAATATGTAGTCTACAACAATTCTTTTAAATAAAAATCAATAATATTGTAGTTTAAATATACCATTATTGCATAAAAACTCTTAAGAAACATAAAATTACTAAAAAAAATACAGTGCGTCTAATAATTTGGCCAGGGACTGTATATAAAATGCAATGTCTCTCTGTCTGTCTGTCTGTCCGTTAGTGCGCCTATCACTGGAGAACCACTTATCCGATTTACGTACTTTTTTTTTTAAAACATACATATGTTCTCTGGTCAGGTTATAGGCTATATTTTATTACGATAGGTAACATAGGGAATGAGCAGTGACGATAATAGTGAATGAAGTCGGAAAAAAGTTTCCCGCGCGTTCCCTTGCAATACACAGCATAAACCATTAAATTTGGAACAATATTATGTAGCAGAGAATATCTATAATCTATAATATATATAAAATGCAATGTCTCTCTGTGTGTCTGTCTGTCCATTAGTGCGTTTATCACGCGAGAACCACTTATTCGATTTACGTGTCTTTTTTTAAATTCATACATATATTTTTTGGCCAGGTTATATAGTAATAGTAATAATTTATATCTATAATATATGTAAAATGCAACGCCTTTCTGTCTGTTTGTCTGCCCGTCAGTGCGCTTATCCCTCGAGAACTACTTATTCGATTTACGTGATTTTTTAAATTCATACATATGTTCTCTGACCAGGTTATAGATATATATTTTATTACATCTATAATATATATAAAATACAACGTCTCTCTGTCTGTCTGTCCGTCCATTAGTGCGCTTATCACGGGAGAACCACTTATCCGATTTACGTGCTTTTTTTTTTAAACATACATATGTTCTCTGGCCAGGTTATAGGCTATATTTTATTACGTTAGATAACATAAGGAATAAGCAGTGATGATAATAGTGAATCAAGTCGGAAAAAAGTCTGCCGCTAGAGCGTTCTCTTGCAATACACTGCCTAAACCATTAAATATGGAACAATATCATTTAGCAAAGAATATCTGTAATATATATAAGATGCAACGTCTCTCTGTCTGTCTGTCCGTTAGTGCGCTTGTCACTCGAGAACCACTTATCCGATTTACGTGTTTTTTTTTTAAATTCATACATATGTTCTCTGGCCAGGTTATATAATAATAATAATAATAATAATCTATATAATATTCCCCATATAAAACGCAACGTCTCTCTGTCTGTCCGTTAGTGTGCTTATCATTCGAGAACCACTCATCTGATTTATGTGATTTTTTTTAATTCTTAATTTAATATATGTCAAAAAAAATCTATAATATATATAAAACGTAAAGTCTCTCTGTCTGTCTGTCTATCCATTACTGTGCTTAGCACTCAAGAACCACTTATCCGATTTACGTGTTTTTTTTTTATAAAATACAAAGGGAATAAACAGAGACAAAATGCTAATATGTAGGAAAAAAGATGGAAGTTTAGCAGTAAGCTTGGTAGAAAGACTGAATAGATGGGGGGATACTTTAAAGAAACTAAATTGAGATGAAAATGAGTTGAATGAGAAATAGGAAGCAAAATTAACTGAAGGGCAGGAGGGGACAAACAAACCCTGCAAAGAAGAAATAAGAAAAATACTCAGAATCCAAAAAAAATAAAGCCCCGGCTGGAAATTGTATAACAGCAGAACTGATCAAAGCTGGAGGAGTAGATCTGAAAAATGAAATATGCCGGTTGGTGCAAGAAATATGGGAAACAGAAAAGATGCCAGTGAGCTGGAGAGAGTCGCTCATTTGTCCGATATACAGAAAAGGAGAAAAAAACTATATGTGCTAATTATAGACCAATAGCCTTACTGGATGTCGTGTACAAGATAGTAGTGTTGACTATCAAAAACACACTAGCAGAGAAAGCCGAGTCTATTCTGGGAGAGTACCAATGTGGATTCAGGAAAAATAGATCGGTTACAGACCAGATATTTTCGATTAAGCAAATCCAAGATAATAGCTTAAAACAAAATTTGGCACTACACTTGGTCTTTGTGGATTTCAGAGAAGCATATGACTCTATAAATAGAGAAGGACTCTACAAGATAATGGAAGAACTAAAAATTCCAAGTAAATTGATTCGCATGGCGAGAATGATCCTGAATGACACAGAAAATAGAGTGATGATTCAGGGCAAAGTATCAGACAAGTTTAAGGTGAAGAGAGGATTAAGACAGGGGGATCCAGTGTCGACATGTCTATTTAATTTGGTAATAGAGAAGATAATCCGGGAGTCAGAAATAAAAACAAATGGAACGATATGCCAACAAACCTGCCAATGCTTGGCCTATGTGGATGATGTAGCAGTAATTGCAAGAGCAAAAAGAACCTCAAAAAAGCCATAAGTAGGATAGAAGAAAGGGGAAGGACGAGAGGACTAAAGATAAATAAGAAAAAAAAAACAAAATACATGGAAATTACAAGGAAGAAGGATAATAAAAACAACAAAAGTTTAGATATAATAAACAACTTAGGGAAAAGATATACGTTTACAAAAGTAGACAAATCTAATTATCTGGGAGTAACAATAACAGAGAGTGGACAAGAAAGGACAGAGATACAAGTGGACAAGAAAGGACAGAGATACAAGAGAGAATAGCGAAAGGACAGAGATGTTTGGGGGCAATGAATCCAATATTGAAATCAAAGAATGTATCAAGAAAAGCAAAAGAAAGAATAAATACGACAGTTGTCAGACCCACGGTGACATATGGATGCGATACGTGGAAACTGAATGCAAGAGAAAAGGAGACGTTGGAGGTGTGGGAAAGGAAAGCTTTGAGAAGAATCTACGGAGGAAGGAAAGAAGAGAGACTGTGGAGAAGAAGAACAAATTACAAATTAAAATGCCTATATACGAAACCCCTTATAAGCCAAATCATAAGAAGCCAGCGATTGAGATGGTTGGGACACCTGGCAAGGATGAAGGACGAAAGATAGGCAAAGCAAGCCGTAATAAGAGGAGTGGTTGGAAGAAGAGACAAGGGTAGACCTCGATCTACATGGATTCAGGCAGTAAAGCAAGAGCCGGAATTGATGGGAATCCCGCACTGGGAAAAGCTAAAAGGAGATAAAAAAAAGTGGAGACAAGTATGCAACCAAGCCATGGGCCTCTAAGGCCCCTTGAACTATATAATAATATAAACATAACGAATAAGCAGTGACGACAAAGGCGAATCAAGTCCACGCGAGCGGAGCCGCGGGCACAGCTAGTATCCATATATATCATAAAACTTCGCAATACCAAGTCAGCAATTTGGCCCACATTCCAATAAAAAGTTGTAGTGCAAATGGCCAGAATCAGACCACACAGGGGTAGATATAAGTCACATTCTATATATCAAATGGTACAATGGTAAAAGACAAGTAAGATAAGTACTGGAAATTTTAAGATTCAGGGCAGAATCGCCAAGAATAGAAAGTTGCGTCCAACCAAGACTTAAGAAGGATTAAAAAAAATTTGGACGACTTTAAAAAGGGTACTGATATCATGGTTCTTAGCTAAATCAGAAATACATGGCTGTATGTTACAACAAACATATTTATAGATATATACCTGTATATATCGTACAACCTGGTAAAATTGAGTCAACCATTTGACATGGCGTCGTCCCGGGAACCGGTCCATAGTTTCACCGACCTTCCCCATAAGTCGCGTTCGTTCACCATACTCCGCTTTGCTTATGATTATAGGCCGGGTACTTCTTAGACTCGGTGACCAAGTTTCTTTATGGTCGACTACATTCTAGGATTGACCAACCCCCCTCCAGGGAACGAAGGTTGGATCACCGAACCGCTGCCTGAGGTGAACTGCACAGGGCCTAGTACGTATGTATTTTGGCCTTGATTAGCCGCCCCTGGCACCCGGTCCTGTTAATTGACCATGAAACGAACACATGAGGGGGTATGATGACTGCCAAATAACCTGATAAATGTGGTAAAGGAAAAATTAAAAATCAAGAGAGTCTAGATAACTCTCATCTTTTTTCTGCAACACTACATCTGGAATGTTTCCATATAATGTTATCTTTCTTTCTATTGTCAAAGTTTCACAGCTATATAAAGGCACCGCCTTTTAAGAATGCGAAATTTAAATTACTACTGCGTTGTATGCCTCAATAAAAAATTCTTAGATCTACTTAAGTGAGGTGTCAATCGACGAGTCCCGTTAATATTACTTCGAAAACATAGAGTTGTTAATCCTTAATAGAACATTCTTCTCCGGGATAAACAAATAAAATTAAAAAAATTTGGAAAATCAGGAACTTTAAGAATAATTGTTTGATACTAAGAAAATAGATCAACTGCATCAAAATGTATTATTTACCTACGTATTAAAAAAATGTGACATTTTTAACTTTTTCATTAGCAAAATATGAATGTTTTATCTAAAGCGAATGAGAATGGCACTTTTCAAACGGAAAATACAGGATCCATTGATTGATGTCCTCATGTCGCGTAATATAATATTTTCCAAACATTCACTGCCGGATTCACACTAAAAAGATCTACTACTTTAAACCCGATACAGTTGCCAAGGAATTTATAACTTCTAGTTGTCCAGTAGGCTTTTGTGCCTGGCCCTTTTATATTTACTTTAAAAATGTCGATAAAGAAACGTTTATAGAAGAAAATTTAAAATAAAAATTGAGAAATAAAATCTTAGAACAGGTGAGAAAGTTAATAGCTTTTTAGAATTTCAAAATGATTTTTAATTTCTATCAGTTTGATTATAATTTAGTGTTCTGCTCAGCTTTACAACTTTAGCTGGATTACTGGAGTTCTTGTCCATTTTAACCCCTAACTGTCAAGTTAGCCCAATATTAAAATTAAACCCTTTTAGTAAATCAGGCAATCAATGTTCTAATCTCGAAGAGTGAAAAGTTCTAAAGATTCATCGTGTAACTGTAGGCGGAACGTTGGAATTGGAAACAGTCTAATCCGAAAATCGTGAATTCCCTATTCCCTGACCTATCAAAAATTAGTTACTTTATAGCACTTGGCAGTGGTAGTTTTTATAAGCGGGGAAATTTTTCAAACAAAAATGTTTGTATACAAAATTTTCATGCAACAAATTTCTTATACAAACAATTTTTGATAAAGAAAAACGCCGCGATCTTTTTCCTTAAACCTTGAAATATGTAGTTGTACCATTTCTCCAAATACTCAAAACAAAAAGAAAAATATAAAGAATATCACAATTACTCATGATGTTATTTAGGCAATCATCGCCTTTTCATCAGTTATATATAATTTATTACAAATCCAAATTATTTTATTTGTAAGTAAACATTTATCAATTCTGTCTTATTTATATTAGTCAATTAATTAAATTGTTTAATTACGTTATTAATTAAAATATAAATGTTGTTGAATTTTTTTTTTTCAAAAAATAATTTAAAAATTATTGAGGTGATGGCATGTGGAAATCTTTAGAAACCCAAAGTTTATTAAATTTTGTCAAATATACTTTAGTCTCTATACAAGTTTGTTTCGTTAAGTTATCTATCTCTAGCCATGAAACGAAAATTTCTCGGTTCTTGCTGTTCTAAGTACTTTGACAAAATTTTGTTCGAGTTCGTCGCATTTTGCAGTTTTAATGATTTTTTTTTCCCAAAAATGAGCGAAAGTGATTTCGAGTATCGTGCATCTCAATAAAGAGAGACGTAGACTGAAAGTTGTACGTTAATGACGTCCCAGCTTATTTCTAAAGTCTAAACAGTCCCGATGGGTCCAACACAATTTCAGGACGTTCCCAAATCAAGAAGACCAGGTAAAACAAGAATTGGGGGAACTATCAGGCTTCTTGAGGATTCACTGCTGTGAGATTGCTGAAGAAGCTGGAGTGACCGAGTTTTTAAGATTATTCGTGAAGATTTAAGGAATGAAAAACCATCTAAGGAATCTCAAAACTCCGTACATCTAAGTAGAAACTGGTGAGAAAAGTAATTTCTCAAAAATATGGCCGCAGAGAGCTAGTTTTAGCGAATTGTCAGATACGGCAAGACTTGAGTTTTCTATTGGGCCCGTTCCATGAAGCAAGTGTTAGTTGCAATGAGGTTCATTAGGGCTCTTACAAAGAAGGCAAAAATTAAGTTGTCTTCTGGAAAGTTGATGGCGACGTTTTTTTGGGACTTGGGAAATTTTATTTATTGACTATATAGAAAACGAGACCAGAATTAATCAAAAGCTTTATGGAAGGATGATTTAAAACCTGAAACAGTGCAAGTCACTACTGAAAGCACTGAATTTACGGAGTTACACATCAATCATCTAAAGAAAGACCTTTGGAGGAGATCTTTCTCAAATTATGAGTTGGAAACTGCTGCACCGTCGTTTCTTGAGGCACAAACGAAAGGATTTTTTTGGACTCGGGAAACGATAAACTAAATAAAGGAAGTTATGTAGAAAAATAATTTTTTAAAATCTCCCAGATTTCCTTCATAGCTAACTTACAAAAAACAGATTCTAATACTTAACATTTAAAAAAATTCAAAAATTTTAATATCTGTCGACAAGCAGTGTAATGATTTTTGATGAATTTGATTATATCGTATGCATGTCCTACATGTCATCATAGTCTAAATTGAATTTTTGGGATATTAACATACAAAAAATTTTAGTTTTACACCTTGACTATAACTGGTTAGCTCTACACTGCATCTTAACTTTGTTACATGGCATATTTTTACCCTAACTTTTCGTCTGTCGGTGCCAATTTATAACGCAACCAAGAAAATTATAATTTCAAAGTGAAAAATGTTGTTTACTGGCAAGGGTGCTCTTATTGGTAAATGGAATAAATAGTTTTATACTTGAAAAGGAATATGTTACCTGGTCAAGTGACTTTAGATCTGGGTCTTATGATCTCCAAACATTTAAGGAACTTCCTGAACATCCCAATTAAAAAAAAAAGGAACAAGGTAAAGAACAGCACGTGGAAATCCTGTGTCCTGGATGTCAAATATATCTGGACAAAAAGAAAAATTAATAATATATTAAAAGTATTGATACTAACTACTCAGTATATATCACCACTACACCAAACACTTTATTATATATATATATATATATATATATATATATATATATATATATATATATATATATATATATATATATATATATATATATTACTATACTGAATAGTGTCATTGTGCCAATGATTCCACATTCCAACTTACTAAAAGTAATGATGATGGGAAATCCAGCCTTTTTTTTGAGATTTTTCAGACATCAACAATAATTTTTTTCTTTAACTTACACTCTGTAGCAATCCATTTATTAATGTTACATAATAAACGCTGGGGAAGATCAATTTTAAAAGAAATATTACCTTCTCCATAGGTTTTAGATTATCTTATCTTCCAGTGAAGAAAAACAATCAACAGGGTGATGTGGAAACTGGGTGTCCTAAGTGACATTCATATCTGAAACCAAAAGACAATGAAATTATATATCAAAATTATGTAGATTTAATTAAGGAAAATCTGGTATTTTCAATCTGCTATAGACTTAATAATTGTAGTTTTTTAGTTGTACAAAAAGTACTTGGTTAGTTATACATACCCTGTGGGGATGCAGAACAGAACACCACCCCCAACATGTTCTGCCTGTTCTACAAGGTAACTAAGAGAACAAACCAGATGGTAGATCCAACCAGGCATTGTCCGTTGTGATACCATTGTTTCCACCTAGGCTGTGAGAAGTTGTTTAAAGTTTTGTAGTTGTTCCAATGTCTCCAGATTTAGCTGTGGAAAAAAAAAAGATATCATGAATCACCCAGGATCAAAAAACACCTACGTTATTTAAACTTATCAAGCAGCCCATTAACTTCTATTGCAGTTATAAGTTGTAAATTGTTATCACATTTAAGTAGATTTCTACCAGGCCTGATAATCTAACTGACTACCTACACCAGTTCTTTGGTGATACCAATTTAACTACAACATTTTTCGTAAATATTTGAACTACGTCTTACTGACATATAAAACTGACTTTTTCAGAGTATGAGAAAAAAAATTTTTTACTCCACCCTAATATATAAATAAATAAATAAATATATATGTATATATAAGTCTAAAATAAACTAGTATCAATTACGCTGGAAATAATAATTCGTGCTGGCCTGCACACTCTTTCAGTTTGGAGCAACAATTTGGTAGTTATTCTTCTTTCGCCTGTTTATAATTCCAAATAAATAAACATAGAAATACCCACTATTTTTTAAACTGTCAATTAGACCCTAATAACTGTCCTTTAAGTGTGTGACTTATTAAGCTTATGAATCTTCTATATTTGACAGCTAATAAATACACCGGCCTAACTTCAGCTACATCTCGTTGTCAGAGAATACATCTTAAATAAATTATCGATTTAAATTTCCTAAAGCTCTCTTCTGGATATAATATATCTTATGGCTCCATACTAGTTTGAATATATCTTTAATCTCGAAAAAGTCTTTTATTACTACATTTCAAACATTGTATTTTGTAAGATTGAAATGTTAGAGGGCACTGTAAGTACCAATATATATTCATTTTTTCAATATGATTTCTAAGCAAGTACGACACACAATTTGAACAAATTGTATTTTGTCTCGTTTCCTGCATGCTATTAATGTTTGCTGTTATTTTTTTTCTATCGATTGCCTTCACCTCCTATACCAAAAATCCAAAAATAAGTTTATTGAATTTCGGTCATATCTTTTTGAAGCTTCTTTCTACATTGCTTTTAGCTAATTTCGTCCTCAAGTATTTAATGTTTGATATATTTCAAGAACTAACACCAGTTTTCTATATAGTTTTCAACCTATTCTCTAGAAAGGGAATATTTCCTTCCTGCTGGAAATGAGCTACAGTTCAGCCGATATCCAAAAAAGGCAAGAAGACCTTGCCAAACAACTACCGACCAATTGCACTGCTTTCAGTAATATCGAAAGTCATGGAAAAGGCCATCAATCAATATCTTCTAAACTATTTTGAAGGATTCAATAGTATTAGCGACCATCGATATGGCTTTGGTAAACATAGATCAACAGGAGATCTTTTAACTCGTGTAACATACATTTACAACAACGCAACTGCACACTTTGGAGAATTTTGAGCGGTTGTACTTGATATATCCAAGGCATTTGACTATGTTTGGCACGATGGATTGTTGGCTAAGCTACGCTTTTATGGTATGTCTGAAGAGTTCTGTTTATGACTCTCGTGTTTCCTCAGGGAGTGTTCGTTACCAGTGGCAGTCGACGGATTTCTTTTGCTATCGACGCCTAAAGCATTCTGTTTCCAACGCTCTTTCTCATTTACATAAACGATCTGCTGGAAATGACCAGATATCCAATCTATAGCTTTACAGATAACAATACGCTTATTTCTTCATGCAGTTTGAACTTTACAAAAACCTGGAAGAAATTCTATGTTGGGGTGACAGCAGAATTTAGCGCTAAAAAATAACAGGCGGCCGTTTTTCTAAAAAAGTTAACGTTGCTGAACTCGATATAGTTATATCGGGGCACTGCATTCCTTTAGCGACGTCACTCAATTTGGGAGCAAATATGTCTTGGCATGAACATGTTGCAAGCATAGAAAAGAGAGCTTCTCAAAAATTGGGAATATTATTTCGAACTAGAAAACTTTACACTCCACAACAACTGCTAATTCTGTACAGCTCAAATTTGACCAACGATGGAATACTACTCCCATATTTGGGGCTCTGCTCCTAAATATATACTGAATTTGTTGTATCCTATTCAGAAGAAATCTGTTCGCTTGATTGGAGATTCAGACCAGGAACCTTGATTCCTTGTAACATCGAAGAGTGGTTGGCGACTTAAGTCTATTCTACAAGTATTTTCATGGAAAGTGTTCCATGGATGTATCCCGCTGAATTTTTCCCAAATGGTGCATGCTACGAATACATGTCGCGCTGATACTTCCCATCCAGATGAAGTTCAGCGTCTCACTCCTCGTACACCCCTCTTTAAGCAATCTTTTAAATGGAGAACCTCATCCCTTTTGGAATTTGGAATGATTGACCGAGAGCTGTGTTTCCGATCGAGTACAATTTATAGCGATTCAAGACCAACGTGAATCGCTTTTTCCGCACACGTGTCGTTCCTTTAGCGCTTTAGAGATTTTGCCCATAAAAAAATTTAAAAAAAGTAACACACATGATAAAATTAGGCATTCACGTTTAAATTAGGATGTAGGACTCTTTAACAACTCATTATTTGCTAAGTATACTCTAGACATAACGTATGCTTACCCCTACAAGACAAAGTATACAGTGTACAGGGTGAGTCAATGATAGAGTAAAATTCATTATCTCATTTGTTTCGGAATGACGAAAAAATGTTAAAACAGTAGTTTTAGGGACTGTTAAGGTACACGGTTTAAAATTATTTTTAAATATACAGGGTACTTCAAAAAAGTGTGGCTGATATAACATATGTTTTTTTAAATGGAACATCCTATTTTCTAATTTATTTTTAAGTTTTGCGTAAAATTTTATAACTTTTTTATTAATAATGTTATATACCTAAACCTAGTAGTTTTTCTAAAATTTCAATTTTTTTTTTTAAAATACTAGTTTTCGCCATTGCTTCTAAAGGTGGAATACTCATAATTGGCATTAGCGTTCTATAGGGATGAAGACGGATCACTATGCCTGTAATAAGCACCTATACAGAATGGGCATTTCAAATACCAGCACTTGCAGATTCTGTGGTGAAGAAGAGGAGTCAATGAAACACTTGATCACTAACTGTGTGGCACTGGGACACAGGAGATACAGGCCACTACATGCCTATACGCTGGGTGAACAGGACTTGCTAACACTCCCATTGAAGGAGCTGGTCCGGTTTCTTGACGTATTAAACCCGTGAAAGACAAGGGGAGACACAGGAGATACAGGCTACTACATGCCTATACGCTGGGTGAACAGGACTTGCTAACACTCCCATTGAAGGAGCTGGTCCGGTTTCTTGACGTATTAAACCCGTGAAAGACAAGGAGAGGCACAATAGATCAACGATGGTCGCAGGGCAAAGGGCCGTTTTGGGCCAGACCCCACCTTTATTACATTACATTACATAGAAATGAAGAAAAATATATGTAAAGAAATTTGAGCTAGAAGCTAAAGGGTGTTCAAAATAAATTTATGAATTTCGACTATTTTAAATTGAAAAGTCTCAAATTTTTTAAATGGCACACCCTGTATATTATTATTTTTTCTGATAGATTTTACAAAACCCTCCAACTTTTATTAAGTATGTGTATGTCATACACCTATTTCTAATAGTTTTCGATTCATTTTGAATTGTTTAAGTTTTACCCTTGTTTTTAATACACTTACGCTATTGTGAAAACATAAACAAATAGTTAATAATAGTTTTAATATAGTTTAACTTATTTAATGATTAATTATTATGACGTAATAAATGTTCATAAATATGCCGCTCTACTTGAATACACATGTTTAGTCGTTTTACTATATTTTCCTTCACTTTCCTTAGCATAAAGGGCGTTATTGTCCTGCACGCATCCCGTATCTTATTTTTCATATCTACTGGTGTTGTAGGGGGATTCACATAAACACGACCTTTAATGTAGCCCCATAAAAAGAAGTCTAAAGGTGTAAAGTCACATGATCGAGGGGGCCACTGAATGAATTCATCCCTACCGATCCATTTTTGTGGGTAACGATCGTTTAAAAATTCCTGAACTTCCCGGTGGTAATGAGCAGGAGCTCCGTCTTGTTGAATCCACATTTGTTCCCTTTCAAAGTTATCACGTTCTTGAAGAAGCTGGGGTAGTTCGTTTTGCAAAATATTTAGATATCTAGGCCCGTTAAGCAGTTCGCGGAAAAAATATGGACCAATAATTCGAACATTTAATATTCCACACCATACGTTAAGCGACCAATGGTTTTGGTTTTGAACTTCTCGGACCCAAAATGGATTAACTGTTGAATACTAATGCATGTTATGGCTGTTAACTGCTCAAAAATCATTATTTTGGATAAAACATTTGGATCGGCCTCTATTGCTCCATTCATGGTGGTACAAAAGTTTACTCGTCGTTCAATATTACGGTTTTGAAGTTCTTGATGTCGTTCCCTATGAAACGGTTGAAACTTGTATTTTCTCGTGGTGCGATTAGCCGTAGACCATCAAACGGTTCCACTAAGCAATGAAAAGATTTTCTATATGGTATACGTCTATTAGGGTACTTCGCTCCGTAAAGCCTTTCTGCCAAAAGACAATTTTTTGCCAGCTCGCCCAGTATATAAGTCATATCAATTAATTCATTTTTAAGAAAATCCATAATTATAACCTTTATACGTCACTTACTACAACAAATTAAACTATTTTTACTTGCTTAATAGACATGTCAAAATTTGACAATGTCTACATTTTTGTTTTGTCTTAGCAACTATGATGTTATAGCGTAAGTGTATTAAAAACAAGGGTAAAAATTGAAAAATTCAAAATAAATCGAAAACTATTAGAAATAGGTATATGATATACTTAATAAAAGTTGGAGGGTTTTGTAAAATCTATCTGAAAAAATAATAATATACAGGGTGTGCCATTTAAAAAATTTGAGATTTTTCAATTTGAGTGAGTATTCCACCTTCAGAAACAATGGCACTACTGGCAGTTTTTTACAAAACTGAAAACTAGTATTTCTAAAAAAAAATTGAAATATTAGATTTAGGTATATAACACTATTAATAAAAAAGTTATAAAATTTTACGCGGAATTTACAAATAAATTAGAAAATAGGATGTTCCATTTAAAAAAACATATGTTATATCGGCCACATTTTTTTGAACTACCGTGTACACTCAAAAATAATTTTAAACTGTGCACCTTAACATTCCCTAAAACTATTGTATCTAACATTTTTTCGTCATTCCCGAAACAAATGAGATAATGAACTATACTCTGTCGTTGACTCACCCTGTATAGTCAAAATAAGCAAGTAACTAAATGTTTTATAAATTTTTCTAACTAATTCTAGAATTTTGAATCTCTTTCTGTTGTATTATTGAAAATATTATGTAACGTAGAATAAGAGAATATTAAAAATGTACACGTTTGTATTAAAGACGACAAAAAAATTGCCGGAAGTTTGCTTGATGTTTTATGATAAAAGAATAATTTTTTTCTAATCCAGAATTTATCCAACATTATGTTTTATGACATGCCTAGTAAAAGCTGTGGAGATTTTCGGCAAAAAATATTCGAGGTCCCTTTCTAAATCATTCTCTCCAGTTCACCTTAGTACGGTAGCTACACATTCAGCTTAGAAACATCGCCAGGCTTATGCAAACAGTTTTCAACATTTTCATGGGTTATTTGAAGTTTTCCCGCTCTCTGTAACACCCATTTAGGTGCATTATTTTTAATGATGGCCTTAATATCATCTGGTTAGGTAATATCTGGCAAATCATTTTTGATATGCAACTTCTGTTATGACCTCATCCCTGTATAAGTACTTAAGCTAAATTTGTGCAAAAAAACATGACTTTCCACATTTTTCAGCCGTTTTTTTTTTTTCGAGAAGGAAAAAAGTAACACAACATGTCCATAAATTTTACTTATGAGTTAAATAAAAGAAAAAACAGCCAAGTGCAAGTCGGGCTTACACAATTAGTGTTCCGTACCGCGTTTGCTGAAGTATTCTATGAAATTTAGTTACACATTCATCTTCATTATAAGAATTACCAAGAATATATAAAAAGCGAGACATCTTTGTCGTAAAAGTTTAAAACAAACATTTACTACCTAAATATTTATTAAATTATAAACAAATAAAATAAAATTATTTTGTCTCGGTACGTATCTGTTGAGTCACAGTCATCATGGACATTTATTTTATCTATGATTGGCCAAATGCTTAAAGCAGTAATATACTGAAAAGTATATGAGTGATTACACTGAAAATGTATTGATATTTCGTAGCTCCTAGTTCCGGTTAAATTCACAATTTTCCACGAAAAAAATCTCTACTGTATTGTTAAGTTAAACAGTCTTTTTCATATACCAGATAAATTATCAAACGCAATACACTCGTGACAAATTTCTCTTTATGGAGAATATTTCAGAATTTTTTCGAAATTTTTGATCAGTACTCTTAGAGATAGGGTGGGGGACATCGATTTTTGGCTATTCTTTAAAAATAATATGAAACAAAGTTTGCGCTAGTATTACATCATATATATTTTTGACTTGGGTTTTCACAAACTTTCATTTGACACTCGATGACCTCGCAAAAACAATTTTCATTCACTTCCGATTTCACTCCCCCAAAACTAAACCCTTAAGTCAAACTTAAACTTTCAAAACTACAGGGCTCTGATTGGATCATCAATTCCTATATTTACGCCAAATTTCGACTTTCTATCTCAAAGTTTCGGAGAAAATCGGGTGTGACAGACAGACGGATAGACATACACCGAAGTGATCCCATAAGAGTTCCATACGGAACATTAATAAAAAATGATCTTTAGAATATGCCACAAATTAGTGCGGTTTAATTTAAGAAAATAAAATTAGAGCAATCTAAATATAGTAAACTTATGTATATACACTATTTATTGCTGTCTGTAAGCTGCATCTATAATATATATAAAATGCAACGTCTCTCTGTCTGTCTGTCCGTTAGTGCGCTTATCACTGGAAAACCGCTTATCCGATTTATTTACTTTTTTTTTTAAACATACATATGTTCTCTGGCCAGGTTATAGGCTATATTTTATTACGATAGGTAGCATAAGGAATGAGCAGTGACGATAATAGTGAATGAAGTCGGAAAAAAGTTTGCCACGCAGTTTGCAAAACACAGTCTAAACCATTAAATATAAAACAATATTATGTAGCAGAGAATATCTACAATCTATAATCTATAATATACATAAAATGCAATGTATCTCTGTCTGTCCATTAGTGCGTTTATCAGGCGAGAACCACTTATCCGATTTACGTGTCTTTTTTTAAATTCATACGTATATTCTTTGGCCAGGTTTATATAATAATAATAATAATAACCTATATCTACAATAAATATATATATATAAAATGCAACCTCTCTGTCTGTCTGTCCGTTAGTGTGCTTATCCCTCGAGAACCACTTATCCGATTTACGTGATTTTTTAAATTCATATACATATGTTCTCTGACCAGGTTATAGATATATATTTTATTACATCTATAATATAAATAAAATGCAACGTCTCTCTGCCTGTCTGTCTGCCTGTCTCTCTGCCTGGAAAGGCAGAGAGACAGGCCTGTCCGTCCGTTAGTGCGCTTATCACTGGAGAACCACTTATCCGATTTACGTGCTTTTTTTTAAAATATAAATATTTTCTCTGGCCAGGTTATAGGATATATTTTATTGCGTTAGGTAACATAAAGAATAAGCAGTGACGATAATAGTGAATCAAGTCGGAAAAAGGTTACCGTTAGCGCGTTGAAATACACTGCCTTAACCTTTAAATATGAAACAATATAATGTTGCAAAGAATATAATATATATAAAATGTAACGTCTCTCTGTCTGTCCGTTATCACTTGAGAACCGCTTATCCGATTTACGTGTTTTTTTTAAATTTATACATATGTTTTATATAATTCGATATAAGCCTAGATAATGGGAGATAAGGTGAGATAATGGGAGATAAGTATAAATAATGGGAGATAAGGAGAACTAATGGGAGATAAGCAGAGATAAGATAATCGGAGTTATGGTGAGATAATGGGAGATAAGGAGAAATAATGGGAGATAAGGAGAAATATTGCGAGATAAGTCGAGACAAACCTAGATAATGGGAGATAAGGTAAGATAATGGGAGATAAGGAGAAATAATTGGAGATAAGGAGAAATAATGGAAGATAAGGAGAAATAATGGGAGATGAGCAGAGATAAGCCTAGATAATGGAAATTATGTAGAGATAATAATATATATAGAATGCAACGACTCTCTGTCTGTCTGTCTGTCTGTCCGTTAGTGCGCTTATCACTTGAGAACCGCTTATCCGATTTACGTGTTGTTATAAATTTATACATATGTTTTATATAATTCGATATAAGTCTAGATAATGGAAGATAAGGTGAGATAATAGGAGATAGGTATAAATAATGGGAGATAAGGAGAACTAATGGGAGATAAGAAGCGATAAGACATAGGGAGTTATGGTGAGATAATGGGAGATAAGGAGAAATAATGGGAGATAAGTAGAAATATTGCGAGATAAGTCGAGATAAACCTAGATAATGGGAGATAAGGAGAAATAATGGGAGATAAGGAGAAATAATTGGAGATAAGGATAAATAATGGGAGATGAGCAGAAATAAGCCTAATAATGGAAATTATGTAGAGATAATGGGAGATAAAAAGAAATAATGGAAGATAATGGGAAATAATCGCAGATATTTTATTACGTTAGGTAACATAAGGAATAAGCAGTGACGATATTATTGAATCAAGTCCACGCGAGCGGAGCCGCGGGCACGGCTAGTTATTATATATGCGAAATATGTTATTATTCCTCATAATACCTAAACGAATTGCGTATATTGGATCAATCCATACAGCAAAGTTAATTTAGCTGCCAAATAAGCAAAAAGATGACGCAATGATTGGAGAGATCAAAAGAAAAATTCACCTGTTTAGTTTATTCTTGACAGAGAAGTTTGTTAAAGACAATTTTTGCTTGGCAGTCTTATGAATAAAGATTATTATCTTTATTCATATGACTGCCAAGCAAATGTAACTTTTACTATTGTACGAGTTACATTTTTTAAAAGAACGCTTGATCTTTTATCATCATAATTATTCAAAGTAGACATGCTAAACTATAAGAATTCATTTATGCCCTTATTTATTCACGCTCGAATAAAAACTGAAAATGTAAAATTTGACCTAACTTTATAATAGGATGTAAAAAAATACTTGGGGCATATATCTCGATATAGCACACTTTATCCATATGTCGATTGAATTCTTAAGCACGGAAAACGAATTATTTAGAAGATTTTTAATCTCTCTTTGAAAAAGAAACCTCATATTGAGAAAGTTTCGTGAACTAATAATAATTTTAATTATATAGAAAGTATTATTGGTAGAGGTATTCTCCAAGAAACTTTCTCGCAAAAATCGATGTTTTGAATTCATCCATCGTTCATTCTTGTAGTTGAGATTGAAGATAAATGAAAAGCTGACCTGACTTTTCACTTCCTCCAAATATGCTCCACCCTGTATATAGATACAATGCAAATTTAACTCATTACGTCATACAAAAACTACGAAAAAACTAATTTAATGTCAGTAATGTACAAGATATATTGACCACTTCTCCTTTTATTGCCTTTCTCTTATACGATGTTGCTCGAAAATTGAAGGTTCTAACCTTAAGTAAAGCAGATAGACCCACGGAGTAAAAGGACGTTTTTCAGATCTAGGGGCTCTAAAATAGGAGGAATTAACTCAGAAGACGATTTTTTTTATTCTTGCGTTTTTTTATCGTTTAGTTCCTCGCCTGATCTGTATCCTATAGATATATAGTATTTAACGAATGTTTTTTTTCTAATTTTAAATTATATCTACAGAAGTGGCCCTAAAAACTTAACAAACTGACGTAAAAAGTCAAAATAATATTTCCAGTTTCGATCTCCGAGTTATTTACAAGTCCTATCCAAATGGATAGGACTTGTGTAAATAATTTTTTCCAAATCTGTTGGATTATTGCAGGTGAACTTATCTCGTGCTGCTTAAAGGTCACTGGAACGTGGGAAATACAAAAAATAAAAATTACTAAGCTTCAAGCAGCAGCAAAATCACAATATCGAGTAGCATAGCAGCAAGGGCACTTGAAAATCCCAAATGAGATTTTGGCGAAACGTTGTGCAAATTCATTGTTAGACGAACGGATTGAGACCCGGTATTTTAATGTATGTATGTATATATATATATATATATATATATATATATATATATATATATATATATATATATATATATATAAGAATTTCCTGACAATGACATCTAGGCTATTTTTAACAACAGTTACGTATATATTTTATGAAAGAATACTACTTTTCTTTGTGAGTTTTAGTAACATCTGCATTTAAGTCAGAGAGGCGCCAGTCAATCAACGAGAAGGGGATGAAACAACAACGGCAAACTTCCTTGATAAAAAAAAAAGAAAACCTTCTTGCCCTGGAACTCTAAAAACACAGACCTTTTTCAATACAATAACCTAAAAATCGATGACCAATGGGTGGAGATTTTTAAAAAAAAAGAACCCTTGGAACACTTATAAATAGACTCAGTTTAAAAACTGATAGCGGAAAGGGGGGAGTGTTTTCAGCAAAAAAAAAAAACATTTTCTAACTCCAGTGATGCTGGGAGGGTCTTTTTAATTATACCAAATAAATACTTGGGCATAGTTAAAGTCTGTAATAACATGTCAAAGTATCAATAATTATAATTATTGACAAATGGACAACCATCTACATATCGATAACTATCGATATATCAGGAACTATTAATATATTGTTAACTATCGACAAGTATCGATATCGATAATTCTCGATATATTGATCAGTTAACTTTATTGATCTCGAGGCCTTTATTTCCTCAACTTCTATTATATCCATATATCTGGTATGTTTAGATTATTTTACTGAAAAGAAAATCTTCCTTTTCTAGTTTATCATTTTAACTCTCCTGAACAGTGAGGGGCTTTATGTACTTGTATAAATTTTAGCGTGTGTGTTATTAATCTAAATCACAATACTTTAATAGAATTTCAGTAAAATATCGAAAATATAGGTACGGAAAACGTTTAGAGAAAACTTTTCTTTGGTTTTAAATTTAGGAAAAAGTTAGAACAGCTTTTGGGAAAGCAAACCTAACAAAATAACAATTTTACTGAGCAAAAACTTCGTGTAACACACAAATGCAATAAACCTTCACAGGTCGATGGATTCAAACATATTCAAATTACTTTGTAGAACGCTGCCCCCCGGGAATCCGAGGTAAGGTATATCTAAGCCGGGCATGCAATTCTGACGCGAATTTTGCCGAAATATTCACTCGTCAAATTACGTTCTCTCTGACCTATCAGAATTTATTACCTTTGAGAATTGTATAGGGTGACTCGGTCGGAAAATTGGCTTAAAGTGGTTGCTACATACATACAAAGTTTAGTGAAAAATTGTATTTGTCGCCATAAATGAAAATGGATTTAGCTGTATTCTGTTGGGTGGTCCGACATCGAAAATTTAATCGGCTGATTGCATGTGAGCATTGGGATTTTTTTTGATAAACAAGTTAGTCCCTATTTTGTCATAAGTCAATTAAAATTGTTATAATATACCTATTTTGGATTGTTAATAAGGTCTCCTCATTTTGGGGCATGACCTTATATGTCAATTATTTTTTAAATATTTTAAGTATACATTATTTTAAAAGCACCTTATTTGAATACTACATTTAGTAAATTGAATTTAATTCTAATGCCTACATAATATCTACAGTTGTTTTCTCCAATCCATAACATCATTGCGTTCCATGGGTTGGTATCATGATCATTTTTGTGAATCTTTACATCGAAATAAACTGTCAAGGAACACTCCTTTTGTCTTTAAATGGGGCCACCCTGTTTTATCTATCTTGACTTTAGCTTCTTGTTTTATTGAACTTATTTAACCAAACGCTTTTGTCAGTCACAAATCCATCAGCATTCGGTTTCAGGCTACTTTTGCAAATGGAGTCTCAGTATGCTGACCGACTACTGCTGGACCATAAAAAATCATCATATAAAACTTTTTAGGTTAGATAAAATTAGCAGCGTATTTATTATTCAGTGTTTTGTAAGTACTAATTATTTTAAAACTACACGTGCCATAAAAAAACCCTCCCTGATGGATGAAATCTGAGAACATATTTAAATTCGCCATGGGAAAGATAAATATATTCCTTTAATTTAGCCCTTGTGAAAGAAAAAAATTTTTTTTGTAGACCAGTGTAATTGATATCTAAGCGGGATTGTGCCTTTTATTGATGTGCTTAATCTGTGAGTCAAAGTAAAAATAAAATTATTGTATAAAATTGGAGTCATATTTACAAAACCGATCTCAGTCATGTTAGGATTACCCTCCGGGACTATTTCTCAGGCCCTAACAGCATGTGTATGGGTGTACCACAAGGATCGATACTAGGTCCATTACTTTTCTTGTTGTACGTGAACGATTTACCGGACTATCTGCTGCGGCAGCAGGATGTGGATGATGATGATGGGGATGGAATGGCTTGTCAATTTGTTGATGACACATCGGTCATTTTATCAAGCTCTTCTATCGCTAGCCTGTCGGTGATCTGTTCTCGTATAGTGGAGGGAATGGCAGAATGGTGTGAAAAGAATTACCTTTGTTTTAATGGAAATAAAACGGGCCCTATATTATTTAATAAAAATAAAATACCCACACAATCATTATATGTTCGACATGAACTAAAGTCAATACCCAATATAGAGACAATAAAATTTTTAGGGGTTAATATTGACTCAAGTATTTGTTGGGAAATACATGCAGTGAAACTTCGGTCTAAGCTCAATAGTGCGTGTGCTCTTATTAGAAGACTTAGATATATTGTATCATCAAATAGCATACAACTTTTCTATTTTGCTTATGTTCAATCCCAATTAAACTATGGGATTTCTTTCTGGGGATCTTCAAGATTTGCTAGGGATAGCTCTAGGGCACAAAAGAGAATTGTGAGATACATGCGTCATTTACATCCTCTAACGTTGTGTCGACCATACTTTATTGAAATGGGGTTACTTACGGTCCCAGGTCTCTACTTCATGGCTTTGGTCACCTTTGTTAAGAAGAATCCATCATTTTTCTTGACAAATAGGGAGGAATATGCTCCAGATATGGCAATCACGACTGTATGTAGAAACGAATTACGAGCGCCCTACCATGCTACTTCCTTCTTTGAAAAAGGGCCATATTTTAAATGCATAAAGGCATATCGGCTTCTCCCATTGGAGATCAGGAACATTGAGGGGATTGAGAAATTCAAAAGGGAAGCAAAAAGGTTTGCTCCCTCAAAATGTTTCTATTCTTTTAATTTTGATCAATAATTTTAGTTATCAATAGTTGTAAGATTTTGTCCTCTGTACGGTGTCTTATATTTTGTTGGCTCTATGCATATATTCTACTTTTTTATGACGTTGCTTTTTTAAGTTATGTAATCTTGATGGCAATAAAGGAGTGAATAAATAAATAAAAAATAAAAAATTATACAATACAGTACAATTATTCGCATTAATTAAAATATTTTTATTAAAATATAAAGCGAAATTTCATAAAATGCATTAAATAATTTAAAAGAATCACTAATTAATTTTGATGTGTGGGTGCTGTTTATTTAAGTTTATTAGGTTTATTCATATTTCAATGAAAAATTAATGTACTGACATATACATCCATTATCTGAGGTTTAATAATAAATAAAATTTATTTTATTTATATTCACTAGAAACTACAATATTTATAAATTTAAAGCAACGGCTGAGCTAGCTTTTATCAAAAGTTTATGAGCGAACAAAGCATTTGTTGTTTGATGAGAATGCAGGATCATGAGACGTTACATTTAGCTGGCTTAAAGGAATAACGAATTATGTAATAATTTAGTAACATTATGGGAAAGTACTGGAAAGAAAAATATATTTATATCAAACAAATACGGATTAGGAGCATTCAAACGATTTCTAAAACTGCTTTAATTATTTAACTTTATAGGTATTTTGACTCAGGCTTGTTTGGCTTCTACTTTGCCAACTGAGCAACAAAAACTCCCTCAACTAGGTAATATCTTTTATCATTATCGTGGATACTTCTCTCCTTTCCCGTCCTAATATTTTTACTTGACTAACAATTTTTAGTGTTCCGTACGGAACACTTATAAGATCACTTTGGTGTCTGTCTGTCTGTCTGTCACACCCGATTTTCTCCGAAACTATTTCACATAGAAAGGTGAAATTTGGTAATAATATAGGAATTGATGGCCTCATCAGAGCCATGTAGTTTGTTTTGAGAATTAAATTTTGACTTAAGGGTTAGTTTTGGGGGGTGAAGTCGGAAGCGAAAAAAAAATTTTTTTACTAGGTCATCGAGTGTGGTGTCAAATGAAAGCTTGTGAAAACACGAGTAAAAAATATATATATAATATTATACTTGCGCGCACTTTTCTTTGTATTATTTTTAAAAATTCGCGAAAAATCGCTGTCCCGGGCCTTATCTCGAAAAGTACTTATCAAAAAATTTCGAAAAAATTCTGGAATATTCTCCACGGGGTGTAGATTGAACGAAAATTATCACGAGTGCATTACATTTAATAATTTATATGGTATATAAAAAAAACAAAAATTTCAAGGTCATCAGATTTCAGTAAAGATTGGAAACAAACTTTGTTGAAAATTTTTTTTTTTCTGGGTCTAGCACACGTGCTACAGGGAATTCCCTAAAGCGCCCCAGGAGCGGCATGTGTGCGATTCTCTTCTCAGCGATTTCTTTGCCAGGCCTTGTGACTTTATTATAGCAACGCATGTTGTGTTCGTTGATTCCTGTGGTGCAACTTATGCGTTGTTTTGATTTTCCCGCCTTGGTGGGTGTCGGCTTACTCGCCGACACAACAATCTTGGCAGGTCCATTTTCGGTTGCCGGGGCTTCATCGTTTTGATCGAGCTGCCATATCCCGCGACGTCCTCGACCCTTATTAACTATATTTAATTCGATGTAAAACAACTGAAAACAGCGAGAAGTCCATATTTCAGCAGTTCATCCACTGTTCTCTTATTCGTCAAATCCAGCCTGAGACGTGTTTCTCCGTACAACGGCTGGTCAGTTAGGCTAGGATTGAGAAACAAGAGAACATAATTTACTGGTACTTATCTAGGAAGTTACGGAATACGATGGTAGGATACAACGACTTGTACTAAGTACACATACCTATTACTCCATCAGAAGGTGACACAGCAGTCGACAGAGTGCTTGACAGTCAACACTTAAAAGCAGGTAGCGCTTCTCGAGGGATCCTCCTCAGGCATATATAGTTAATGTAAAACAGCTGAAAATGGATGAAAAGTCCATATTTCAGCAGTTCACTCACTGTTCTCTTATTCGTCGAATTCATTCTGGGGCGCGTTTCGCCGTATCATGGCTTGTCAGTCAGACCAGGATTGACAAACACGAGAACAGAATTTACTGGTACTTATCTCAGAAGTTACTGAATACCCCGGTAGGATACAACGAATTGTACTAAGTACAGTAACGGCATGTCGTTCTATATATCTCTTGGCACGATAATCTAGAATGAAGTAATAGGTCGAATATAAAATTTATACATACTTAATATTTGAAGTAGGAATGTAACCTATAAGATATTTGTAAGAGTACGTGGTACAGTCTAAAAGTTTGCGAGCCAACGCTACATAGCAAGAACAAGAAATAGTATTAACTTCCGTTGATAGGTGGCAGCAGGTACATCTTTAACAACTCTATGTGACAAGTTGCAACTTATTCCCTCATTTTGTATGTACGTTGGATTAATGGCATATTCGTGTATCTCTTCAATTTTCATAATGGCTAGAGCAGGGCACGTGTGTGTGAAATTTTGTTTTACATTCAGAATAAGTGTACTAAACGTATAACATGATTTGGAAAGCATTTGAGGACAAAGCCCTGAGTCGTACACAAATTTTCGAGTAGTTTTTGCGATTTAAAACCTGCTGAAGTTCAGTGGAAGGCAACGAGCGTTCCAGGACTTTGGACTATAACCACGTTTAAAATCATCGGCAAAGTTCAACAACTCAGTCTTGAAAATCATCTTAGGACAATTATGAGCATATCTGATGAATTTTCTATTGGCTAAAAAAAGGCCAAAGCTTCAGAGTGAGAAGAATTTCCTCCTGAATCACGCTATGCAAGAGCTCACAGCTTGTTCTGTACGCAAGAGTACTTGGTTTGGAAACTTTTGGATAGAACTACGTAATAGACAACATGTTGGCGCAATTGATATTCTCTGTTAGCACTATGTACTCGTTGGTTTTCCAATATCCGCCTTAGTTTGAAATTTAACCCAAAGAAATAAACAAACATACTAAATGATACTGATAACGTCGATTAATTTAAATATCATTACTAGGAATGCGGACCAAGTAATTTTCAAAGATAAATTCGGAAACAGGACTGAATTTAAAGATTTTTTGACCGACTGTTTTAACAAATTAATATAAAATTTGTTGAAAAATATACGAATAATATGGACTCTGGGGAAAGTCTTTAAACAATAATTTCAATTTGGATTTTTGTGGGGTTTTGCGTTATCCAATCTCAATTGGCCTTCGGAATATGCTTAGGGATAAAATATACAATTCGGGATGTAGAAATTGTATGATAATTCAATTTTGAGCTAACGATCGAGGAATTATGCTGTGAAAGCAAATATTGCTTGCGGCTACTTTTAAATGAATTAAAAATATGATAAAGAAGGTCGAATAATTTGGCTGGTCTCTGAAATATTTTTTTAGTATTGGCTACATACACGTGTTAACTATTATTTCTTGAGGAGTCTAGATAGAAGAATACTGTTAATTAAATTTAAGAGCGTTAGATTTGAAAAATCTGAAAGTTTCGAGGATATTTTTTAAGGGAAACTGAACGTAAAGTACTTCCCTTGCAAATTGTAGTTCTAAAATAAATATTCAGATTAACTGTTTCACAATATATACACTAAAGAGAAAACCTAACCTAAACATTACAACTAGATATTTTTAATAATAGTTAGTTTATGTTAAAATATTGACAACAAAAATGGATTTTAAAAATTGGTGGTTTTTATCCGGTATTTCCCTTGAAAACTTACATCCTAAAATAAATACTGAATTTCAAACACAAGATATTTTAAAGAAGAAAATGATACCTCCTGATGAGACAACTGAAAAATAAAAAACGCTTTTTTTTTAGGTCACTTATAATCACGTTCCTGTCTTCTCTACGTACTAATTCTGTTAAGATTGGATCAATAGAATTTATCGATTGCCATTCTCTTTGCCTCAACGATATTACTCAAAAATTCTAGGTTTATTTCGACTGCAAGTACTGTAATTTACTAAATTTTAAATCAATTTCTCGTTTGGTTCGGCAGTTATCGCAGTAACATAACAAGAGATAGATAAATCGGCGAAATTTGGAAATATTCGAGATCTGCAGAGATCAAATGGGATTTTTTATTTACGACTATATCCATTAGGGATGGAAGTACGACGGGTTAAAGAGGTTGTATATATATTTTAATTTTAAATATAAAAAATTATGGTAAGGTATTAATTACACAAAAAAGTTGACCAGAGGGCGGATTTTAGAGATACCTACACTTGAAACCTAATTTTTCTTTCTACGTCCTGTTTCTGAGAAAAAATAATATAATTTTACGATTTCTCGCTTCTAAGAACCTTAAAAATCATATAATACTATATATACGAAGTATTCCTTTTACCCCCCCCCATTAATCTACGTTTAATCATAAACAATATAAAATATTGAAAAACTAACACAAGTTTCAGATTCGTCGACAGCAAGAACCCTAAAAAGGACATATTTCACGATATATACGAAGCTCCGCTAATCCCCTTCCTTACCACAACTCCTTATATGTTTGATCATAGATATTTAAAAATAATTTAAAAAATCACAATTTTCAAATTCGTTAATTTAAACAACCCTAAAAATAACATATAACACAATATATATATATATATATATATATATATATATATATATATATATATATATATATATATATATATTTATATATAAAATTCCGGGTTTCAATCCGTTCGTCTCACAAAAGAGTGCAAATCCTTTGTTAAACTAACGGATTCAAAACTCGGAATTTAAATGTACTATATTCCACCATCTGTGAAAACCTCTATTGTAACATATATATATATATATATATATATATATATATATATATATATATATATATATATATATATATATATATTCATATAATATATATATATATATATATATATATATATCTAACATAACATCCTCCTTCACCTCTTTAATCCTTTACATGCTTAAAAATGGTAGTATCTTAGCTAAAAGCCAATAAAATTTCTCATAATGTTATATAAAATTTTCAAACCTTATCGACCTACACATCTATCACCCTTTTCACCTAAAATGATGTCGCCCAAAAACTAGAGGTTCCATTTCGATTATAAGTAGTATATGCGTACCCAATTTAAAATTGATATCTCATTTCGTCTGAGAGATATCGTGCAAATAGACAGACAGACGGATAGACCGGGAGAGTGACGAAAATGGAAAAAAAATATATATATATATATATATATATATATATATATATATATATATATATATATATATATATATATATATATATATGGCTTCACAAATGTATAATTGAAAGTTGAGAGCTGACATTTTCCTTTGTATATTGTTTCTAATGGAAATAGTATGTAAAACGTAACCTAATATTCAGATTTTCCGGATAATTAAGGCCAGAATAATTTGATGAGCCAATTTTGACAAATATATAAAGTCGTCTATGATTTTGGTCAACTTTTTAAATGAATTCAATTTTGGTCAGGGCCACCATCCATGCTAATCTGTTAACATTTATAGTAAATTAGTTATACTATTTGTAAATTTATTCACTTTTTGAAAATCAGATGGAATCCTTTGTTACAAATTAGTAATATGTTGAAAGAAGCGTTAAAAACCATCATTTTAACACGTTGCATAATATAAAAATAAAATTTTTATGAATATACTTCTTGTATATTAGGTATAGTAGGTATTAATTATGAAGCATTTTGGAAGTTTACAATTACAGATATCTATGCATAGATATCTCCCAATATGTAAATGAATGTAAAACGGAAAAAGGGCTCATCAAATATATTTTCTAACTATCCCTTAGATAGTTTTAGATCCCATGATTCATCTGACTGCACTAAAGAGATTTTCAATGTCATTTTGGCGGGCATGGAAGCTCATATCCCTTTTTTAAAGAGAAGCCTTGGCTCGATCGAAAATGCAAAGAACTTGTTTGTTTAAAGCATCTTGCCTACTGATCATGGCGTGAAAATCCTAACGTCATAAATCAAAACATTTTCATTCGTAACCGGAACATATATAGACAAATAATCGGCAAAACCATGAAAGCAATCAAAGGATTAAAAGGAAACTTATTACCTGTCTTACCAATTTCAGGTCTTTTTAGTCGGTCGCTAACGTCATTAATCAAAATTTCACTAAATTTATTTTACCACCACTTACAATTATTACTATAATACTATTGCAGCAACACCTACTAAGTATTACAAATTGTCAGCTGAACACGTTGCTTCACACTCTCCTATTGTTTTTCAGGGAAATCACCGACTATTCCCAGTGGGCAGACCAAAAATTCCTGATATTGTTTTTAGATAGCGTGTCATACAACGTATTTTAATGGCGCTAGACAAAAAAAATGTGGCTATAAAATTGACATTATTGATCGTAAGTACAGGTTGAGGAAACGATAGAGTAAAGTTCATTATCTCATTTGTTTCGGGAATGACGAAAAAATATTAAATACAATAGTTTTAGGAAATATTAAGGTCCACAGTTTAAAATTATTTTTGAGTATACAGGGTACATCAAAAAAGTGTGACCGATATAACATACGTTGTTTTAAATGGAGCATCCTATTTTCTAATTTATTTTTAAATTCTGCGTAAAATTTTATAAATTTTTTATTAATAATGTTATATACCTAAACCTAGTAGTTTTTCTAATATTTCAATTTTTTAAAAAAAAAACACTAGTTTTCATTTTTGTAAAAAATTGCCAGTAGCGCCATTGTTTCTGAAGGTGGAATACTCATATTTGGTACAAGCGTTCTATAGAGATGAAAAAAAAAGATATATGTAAAGAAATTTGAGTTATGTGCTACAGGGTGTTCAAAATAAATTTATGCATTTCGACTATTTTAAATTGAAAAATCTCAAATTTTTTAAATGGCACACTCTGTATAATATTATTTTTTCTGATAGATTTTACAAAATCCTTCAACTTTTATTAAGTATGTCTAATAGTTTTCGATTCATTTTGAATTTTTCAAGTTTTACCCTTGTTTTTAGTACACTTACGCTATTGTGAATACGTAAACAAATAGTTAATAATAATTTTAATAGTTTAATACACATGTTTAGTCGTTCTTTATTTTTCCTTCACTTTCCTTAGTATAAAGGGCGTTATTGCCCTGCACGCATCTCGTATCCTATTTTCCATATCTACTGGTATTGTAGGGGGATTCACATAAACACGACCTTTAATGTACCTCCACAAAAAGAAGTCTAAAGGTGTTAAGTCACATAATCGAGAGGGCAACTAAATGGATCTATCCCTACATCTCCATTTTTGTGAGTAATGATCGTTTAAAAACTCCCGAACTTCCCGGTATTAATGAGCAGGAGCTTCATGGTGTTGAATCCACATTTGTTCCCTTTCAAAGTTATCAACTTCTTCAAGAAGTTGGGGTAATTCGTTTTGCAAAAAATTTAAATTGATTAACTGTTGAATAATAATGCATGTTATGGCTGTTAACTGCTCCATTACTGCGAAAAGTAGCTTCATCAGAAAACATTATTTTGGATAAAAAATTTGGATCCGCTTCTATTGCTCCATTTATGGTGGTACAAAGTTTACTCGTCATTCAAAATCACGGTCATGAACTTCTTGGTGTAGTTCCATATGAAAGGGACGATACTTGTATTTTCTCGTGGTGCGATTAGCCGTAGATTGGGATGTGTCAGATAAGTCAGTTAGTTGACGGCTGCTGACCTGGGGATTATCTTCAACATGAAGTTAAACATTTATTTTTCCTCATAGGTAGGATTTTGGTTTACTACTCTCCGTTTCATATAATCAACGCTACCACTACCATCAAACCGTTCCATTAAATACTGATAAGATTTTCTAGATGATATACGTGTATTAGGCTTCGCTCCCGAAAGCCTTACTGCCAAAGGACAATTTTTTCCCGCCTCGCCCAGTATATAAACCATATCAAATAATTCATTGTTAGGAAAAAATATAACTATTACCTTTATATGTCACTTGCTACAACAAATTAAACTATTTTTACTTGCTTAACAGGCATGTCAAAATTTGACAATTCCTACATTTAGGGGACTAACACAACAATGGCTTGAGCCACAATATAAATTATAGATGTATAATTATCTACAAAGCGTAACCCTGGAGCGCAACATGAATTTTGTTTTGAAGAGTTTCTTACAAAGAACATTTCTGCATCTTTTGAGTTCGATATCATTTACACAGCGTAATTCAAGCCCCGACTGTTCACTTGAATAAAAAAAAATAAGCACAGAAGTTTGTAAAAATTAGTTTGAAAAATAGGAAGCAAGCAATATTAAAGTTAGTTCAATAGTGTCAATTCATGAGGATAGCGACAACGATCAAGTGCCGTAAATATGCCGAGGAGTTCGTTATAACGCATTCCTCGCACAATATTTATACCTGTACGACTACAAGATGCAGCTGTTATACAGATTGAAACCAACTCATATTGCTTAGAGACTCAACTTTGTTAATTTAATGTTAGAACGCTTTTCAATATTCATCACTATCGTCTTCTCCAATGAGCTACATTTTCAATTTAACGACTACGCTCATAAATAGAATTGTTGTCATTGGAGTCCAACAAATCCAAAATCAATACATCTATAGCCTTTATATTCCTCTCAAGTGTGATCATACTTCTTTGAGGATGACAGGGGCTGCGCTGCACATCAACCGGTATTTCAGAATGCTATATGAAGATGATTGAAAATATGTTTACATCCGCTTTATGAATGGTTACAATCAGAAAAGCCAGCCTCTATAAGTTAGTCAATCATCTGACGAATTTTCTCTAATAAATTGATTTCTAAAAGAGGTGCCATTAGTTGGGCTTCACGTAGCTCTGATTTTACTCCGATGGATATTTTCTTGAGCAGATATCATACAATTAAAAATTACATGAGCAGTTCGTACTTCCTAAAACAATTAAATGAAAATATCCCAGAAATGGCAACTACCACGGAAATGACATGGTCACTGCTTGATCAATAATTTTATCGCTAGCTTAGAAGAGTGCCTGAAACGTAACGATTCACATTTAGATGGCACTATTTGAAAGACATATTTTTGCAAGGGCTGTAGGGAAGGAAAGTTATTTTTTATTAATCAATTTGTCTTTTCATTACTGTAAATATTTTAAAATTTGGAACACCTTATATTTAACACTACAAACATTAAGATAAATTATCAATTTTTTTTTTTTTTTTTTTTTATTGGTCTAGCAAACGTGCTGCAGGGAAGTCCCCAAAGCGCTCCAGGAGCGGCACGAGTGCGGAAAAAAGCGATTCACGTTGTTCTTGAATCGCTGTAAATTGTACTCGGTGGGAAACACAGCGCTGGGCAAATTATTCCAAAGGGATGACGTTCTCCATATAAAAGATTGCTTGAAAAGCGTCGTACGCGGAGTAACAAGCTGAACCTCATACGGATGCGAAGCACCAGCGCGACGTGTATTTCTAACATGCACCGCTTTGAGAGGAATTAAGCGGGCTACATCCTTCGAACACTTTCCATGAAAATACTTGTAGAACAGACTCAAGTCGCCAACCGTTCTTCGATGTTCCAGCGAATCAAGGCCGCCGGTCAATTCCGGGTCCCCAATCAGACGGACCGCTCTTCTCTGAACAGAATCCAACAAATGCAGTGTATGTTTGGGAGCGGAGCCCCAAACGTGGGAGCAGTATTCCATAGTTGGTCGAATTTGGGCTTTGTAAAGAATTAACAGTTGCTGTGGGGTGTAAAGCTTTCTGGTTCTAAATAATATTCCCAACTTTTGAGAAGCTCTCCTTGCTATGCCTGCAACATGTTCATGCCAAGACATATTTGCTCCCAAACTAACGCCCAACAAATTGAGCGACGATGCTAGGGGAATGGAGTGCCCCGACATAACTATGTCGAGTTCAGCAACGTTAACTTTTTTAGAAAAAACTGCCGCTTGGGTTTTTGTAGCGTTAAATTCCACTTGGTTACTGTCACCCCAAGATAGAATTTCTTCCAGGTCTTTAAGCTGAACGACCTCCTGCTGTCTGCGGATATTCGCCTGAGCAGCCGATGTCCGAGCGTTCAAGGTGAATGAAGAGACAAGCGTACTGTCATCTGCAAAGCTATAGATTGGATTCCCGGTCTTTTCCAGCAGATCGTTAATGTAAATGAGAAAGAGAGTAGGAGACAGTATGGAGCCCTGGGGCACACCGGCGTTGATAGTGAGGGTGTTAGAAAGAAATCCGTCGACCGCCACTCGTAAAGAACGCTCTCTGAGGAAACATGAGAGCCACAAACAGAACCTTTCAGACATACCATAAGAGCGCAACTTAGCCAACAGTCCATCGTGCCAAACACGGTCGAATGCCTTGGATATGTCAAGAGCAACCGCTCGAGATTCTCCAAAGTGTTCAATTGCGTTGTTCCAAACGTGTGTTACATAAGTCAGAAGATCTCCTGTTGATCTATGTTTACGAAAACCATATTGGTGATCGCTAATAATATTGAATCGTTCAAGATATTTTAGAAGATGCTCATTGATAACCTTTTCCATGACTTTCGATATTATTGAAAGCAGTGCAACTGGTCGGTAGTTATTTGGCAAGGTCAATCAATCAATATCAATATATCAATAAACATAAATAAAGCTCACAAGGTAATTCTTTGTCATCACTGTCAACTTTAACACAAAATATTTTATTTTTGAGGCTTTAATCCCAAACAGAACCCAATAATGTGAAATGATTTGTACCGTTATTTCCCCGATGTCCTCAATTAAATTACTCTTCTTAAATTATCTCAGCCCGGTTCTGTTACGTTAAAATTGCTTTGCTCAATAACAGCTCGTAACCTATTGAACTCTTGATAAGAACTTGTCATTTTAAAGTCTTAAAATGATCTTAAATGGTTCTGCTTCATTAGGTTCTGGGGATTATACAATTAAATTACTTTAATTTCTGCTTGCTTTAAATTTTTCTATTATTATTTAAGTATAGCTGCCGACAAAGTACATGGTGACAGTGTAGTGTAAAAAGTGCCAATGCTTGAAAGAAGATGAAAATAGTGATATTTTTAGGGCTGGTTATCCAGTTTTTTCATTTAGCTTCATCGCAGTATAGCAGTAAGTATTGTCATATTTTGCTGATAATTCATTTAAATAAAAAGTCATTTTTTTAAGAGGCAACCATAAATCCTCTACTTGGAGAGAGTATTCAAATATTCAATTGTATTAGAAATTTGTAATTTAAAAATATATTTCTTGTTTGCCTGCTTGGCAAAAACATTACGTTTTTGTTTTGATTCTCTACTCAATATACGCCCTATACATATCTAAATTGGATTTCCAAAATAGATGTTGTTTAAGTAATTTTATTGCCAGCTTGTGCCACGCTAACTTATAATTTTATTTTGAAAATATAAGTATTTGGACAGTATATTACGAATATATATTACTAGTTGTGTGAACAAAACATGTCAGCTACACAATTCGGCTTTCGTGATGTCATAGGAACCAAAGAGATCTTATTTCCTATGCAGGGTTTGATTCAGCAATGTAGAGACGTCAATCTGTGCCTGATGGACTACCAGAATACCTTTGATGAATCCAACATCACAAAATTGTAGGAATTCTGAAAGACCTTGGGCTAAATGGAAAGGATCTACTCGAACCAGATCGCATTTATTAAGGTAGAAGGGGAGCGTTCAGAAGCAATATCAATTGAGCGTGGAGTAAGGCAGGGCTGTGGCTTGTCTCTACTATTGTTTAATATGTTTAATATATACTCTGAGCTAATCTTCAGAGAGGTACTGGAAGAGGCTGATGAAGGAATACTGCTTAATGGGGAGCGAATAAATAATATTCGTTATGCTGACGATATGGCGGTTATGGCTGATAACTTAAAGGGTCTACAACATCTTATAACAAAAATAAACGAAGTCAGTAATCGATACGGCCTCAAATTTAATATCAGCAAAACAAAGTACATGGTAATCAGCAAGTCTCTGATGCCTGCTACCTTGTTGATGGTTAACAATCAACAAATATAAAGAACTCCATAATATTTATCTATCTAGGTACCATGATAAACTTTGTTTTTTAAAGAATTTAGATATATGGTACATAAATTTTGTTTCGAAAAAACTGGGAATTTGGTCTTAATATTGATTTATTGATATTATTAAAATATGAAGTTGATTTTGGGCGTCTTCTTGCGTCCGGTAGTAATATTCGCAAATAATATAGTTCTTACAATTTATTTTTATATTAATAAAAGTTTTAAACAATCTTAGTATGATCAGTTACATTCATTGTGCCACCGCATTATTATACAAAATAAAAAATGATGCTAAGCCTATCGAAAAAACAGTGATAAAGTTAATAGACTTTAAAACAGTCTAACAAAAAAAAATGGTTAGTATTTATCCAGTAGTTATTGAGCCAATATATTTTTTCCTCACTCTACAATCTCACATCTTATTACATAATATTTCTGTAAAGATTAGACATAAATGTAAAAAACATAATTTTCCCGATTCATAGAGTTCTTCTCTTCTAATTCCCTGCCCCGTCCATTAACGTTTATTTGTATAACTAGCCGGGCCCGCGGCTCCGCTCGCGTGGACTTGATTCACTAATATCGTCACTGCTTATTCCTTATGTTACCCAACGTAGTAAAATATCTCCTATTATTTCCCCTTATCTCCCATTATTTCTCCTTATCTCCCATTATCTCTACTTAATTTCCATTATCTAGGCTTATCTCTGCTCATCTCCCATTATTCCTCCTTATCTCCCATTATTTTCTCTTATCTCCCATTATCTCACATTATCATTATCAAGGCTTATCTCGACTTATCTTAAAATATTTCTCCTTATCTCCCATTGTTTCTCCTTATCTCCCATTATCTCACCATAACTCCCATTATCTAGACTTATCTCTGCTTATCTCCCATTATTTCTCCTTATCTCTCAGTATTTATACTTATCTCCCATTATCTCACCTTATCTCCCATTATCAAGGCTTATCTCGACTTATTTCTCCTTATCTCCGATTACCTCACCTTATCTCCCATTATCTAGGCTTATATCGAATTATATAGAACATATGTATAAATTTATAAAAAACACCTAAATCGGACAAGTGGTTCTCAAGAGATAAGCGCACTAACGGACAGACAGGCAAACAGGGAGACAGACAGACAGAGAGACGTTGCATTTTATATATATTATAGATATCCTTTGCTACATGATATTGTTCCATATTTAGTGGTTTAGGCAGTGTATTGCAAGAGAACGCGCTAGCGGCAAACTTTTTTCCGATTTGACTCACTATTATCGTCACTACTTATTCCTTATGTTACCTAACGTAATAAAATATAGTCTATAACCTGGCGAGAGAACATATGTATGTTTAAAAAAAAAGCACCTAAATCGGATAAGTTGTTCTCCAGTGATAAGCGCACTAACGGACAGACAGACAGAGAGACGTTGCATTTTATATATATTATAGATATAGATTATTATTATTATATAACCTGGCCAAAGAATATATGTATGAATTTAAAAAAAGACACGTAAATCGGATAAGTGGTTCTCGCGTGATAAACGCACTAATGGAAAGACATACAGACAGACAGAGAGACATTGCATTTTATATATATTATAGAATATAGATATTCTCTGCTACATAATATTGTTCCATATTTAATGGTTTGGCTGTGTATTCCAAGGGAACGCGCTAGCGGCAAACTTTTTTCCGACTTCATTCACTATTATCGTCACTGCTCATTCCTTATGCTACCTATCGTAATAAAATATAGCCTATAACCTGGCCAGAGAACATATGTATGTTTAAAAAAAAAAGTACGTAAATCGGATAAGTGGTTCTCCAGTGATAAGCGCATTAACGGACAGACAAACAGACAGAGAGACGTGGCATTTTATATATATTATAGACTATAAATGACAATGTATACAATTTGTTTATTACTGTATTCAAAAACCCACAAAAATTCTCATAATACTATTGAAATTATGCAAAATTTATCGACTGCCACCCCTTTCACACCCTTGGTTTACAACAGTAATGCTTACCAACTAAAGGTACCATTCCTTTATTTGCTTCGAGAGTTATCGTGCTAACAAACAGACAGAACGACAGATAGATAAACTAACAGAAACGTATGTTTTTCATGATCTACAGCAGGGGTGCTCAAACTTGAACTGCTGGCGATCTACCTCAATATTGCTAGACTACGATCGATCGACTCTGAGAGGCTGCAAGTAAGTGTGATGCAGAATTGTCGTCTAGGTAGGGTGTATCGTGGCATAGATATTAGTTTCCCGCACAATATGCATTTTTTTTTAGTCAAGGTAAGTGTAGGTCTGCTCTAAAATGTCAATGAAAAAACTCATAATTATTCAAAATTGCGAGTTTATTGGTTCTTACAAAAAAAACGAGTTCTAGTGTCTAAACTTAACTAAAGAGTGACTTTGGATGTTAAAGCGTGGTACTGCATGTCCTCAGCATACTTTTCATAAGATGGTACGTAATTACCGAGTGCTAATCGCAAGCATGATGACTTATGTTCGTCAGTTAGTCGATTGCGATATTTTGACTTAATTATCTTCATCTCAGAAAATGCAGACTCGCACAAGTAAGTTGACCCAAATATTGCCGTCAGTTGAAGGGCGATTTGCCTTAGATTCGGATATTTATCTTCAGATATGAAACACCAGAATTTTGTATAAGATGCTGTGGCTTTGAGGTGTATATCTGATATAATCTGCACTAACTCATTTTCAACAGAACATGAGTCCATGTTAAACTGACTTGCGATTTCAGTAGCTAATTCCTCAATGTTTTTACACGAAAAAGGATAACTCATAAATGATGCGATATTTGCCAATTTACTGAAATCATAAAAACGTATTTCGAAATGGCCCAAAATATTTGATAATTCTGCCTCATAAATATCATCATTTTACTGAGGAATCCTTGCTTTCAAAGACGGAAAATTTTTCAGATTCTTTCTTTTCAGTTGATCTATCATAAGTTGCAATTTACTTTTGAATGCGTTTATTGCGCTAATCATCTCAATAATAGTTTTTCTTTTACCTTGAAGCTCCAATTAAATGCATTGTGATGTCTGTCAAAAATGCCAAATCAGTCAGCCATTTTCCATTTTTCAGCATCTGAGTGTCATCACCTCTTTCGTCCAGAAAAGCTGTTATTTCGGGCAATAATTCTTGAAACCTTTCTAGGAATTTTTCGCGACTCAACCACCTGACGTCCGTGTGAAGATCTAAATCAGTGTGTTCAGCTGACTCACTATCTTCCACCTGCAATTTAAAGAGCCGTCGTTGCAAGCTACGTGCACGGATAGAATTCACAATTTTTATTGCAATGCCCATAATCTCCTCCATGTTTAGAACTTTTGAACACAAAACTTGTTGATGTATAATACAATGGAAGGAGAAAAATGAAGGGAAATCATCATTAGCTCGACACAATGCCACAAAACCGTTTTCGTTTCCAGTCATTGCTGGTGCTCCATCGGTTGTAATGCACATTAGTTAATATATTGGTAGCTTGTAGTTTGTTACAAAATTGAAGAAAACGTCATATATATCTTCGCCACGGGTCTTTCCTTTCAGAGGAATCATTGTCAAAAACTCTTCCTTAGCCGACATGTCATTGAATACCATTCGAATAAAAATATACAGCTGAGCAGTGTCTGACATATCGGTGGATTCGTCGAACTGTAAAGAAAAGTATGTACATTCCATGATATCATGTTTTAGTTTATCTGCATGTCCTGACTCATGACTTCAACACGCCTTGTGACAGTCGGACGATATAACTGAAGTTCTCTAATAGCAGACATAATCTCTGTTTTATTTTTAAAGTCTCCAAATAAAGTCTCACCCGCTTCAATAAATGCTTCCTTCACAACCAATCCATCATCAAATGGTTTCTTGTGATTCGCCAATATATGAGATATTTTAAATGACGCGATCGTTGCAGCTTTTGATTGTTTGGCTGGTCTTGTGAACATGGTTTGTTCTTTTTTCAAACAAGTTATCAAATCACGTAATTTTCGTTTTCTTAATTCACTCTGTGACGGAAAATCCTTTTCATAGTTTTTATGAACCGTTTTATGATGCCTCTCTAAGTTCCCACGCTTAGGTATTGCAACTGACGCACGGCAAATTAGACAAATGCATTTATCCTTTACCATGCAAAAGAAAAATTCTTCCTCCCAATCGTTATTAAAATGATAAGTTTTACTTTTCTTCGCCGCACTCATTTTGGACTATTTATTAATAAACTTTGTATCGATGTATCGCCTTCAAGTTACAACTCAGACTGACTCCTATTCCTACAGGCGCAACATTTATATCGGCACGAACGAAGTCTCGAATGTTCCCGTCAAACACGCCGCCCGAAGTTTCTAGAAAAATCGGCGGGAATCAAAAACGGGGCTTTTCTTTGACAAGTACCGCGCGTTCCTTTGATAAAGCCGCCTTTTGCCGCTAGCAGGGGGTTATTACGATAAAAGAAAGTGATGAGGGGGTTATTCTGGCCTAATTGTGGATCGAATAAATTTTAGTAGTTTATTCATTACATTTTGTTTTAGTTACCTAAAACAAAATCTGTGAATAGTTCTATATCGGAATTTTTTTCTCGAGATCGACTCAAAAAGCACTCGCGATCGACCGTTTGAGCACCCCTGACCTACAGACTTTAAAATATGACTACAATACTGCAATTCTATTAATTTCTATTTAAATAAAAAGAACCTTGTGATTTTTGGCGGTATGCTCTTTAATTTATCAAATAAGAATTTCCTCAAGTAAGCTTTAATAAATATGAATAATAAATTAAACAGTTTCTTCAAAAGATGCCCTTAAGTATATTTAATAACCAATTAAAAATGGGGACCGTTAAAACCGTATATTATACGTTTAGTAGTATATTGCTTTTATGAAAAATAAATTTGATGTGCTTAATAAAAGTAATAAAGACATCAAAAGGGCGGTAAATCGGTAAAATAAAAAGGGCACAGATTTTTTTATTTATTTATTGACATTATTTTTTCCTAATCTCATTTGCATTAGCAATCCGCTGGAAAGAACAACGAATTCAATCTACAGCTTTGAAGATGACAGTAAGCTTACTTTTTCATTCACTTTCAACGCTTGCACATCGACTACTCATGTGAATATCCGCAGAAAGCAGGAAGTCGTTCCACTTATGACCTGGAACAACTTCTATCTTGGGGTGATAGTAAACAAGTAGAATTTAACGCTACAAAAACCCAGGCGGTAGTTTTTTCTAAAAAAATTAACGTTGCTGAATCCTACATAATTATGTCGGAACACTTCATTTCTGTAGCATCGTAACTTGGGAGCAAATATGTCTTGGCATGAATATGTCGCAGGTGTAGCAAAGAGAGCTTCTCAAAAGCTGGGAATATTTTTTTAAACTAGAAAGTTTAAGTTAAAGAAGGACAAAAATGGAAATATAATAACAGATGAAGCCAAGATAATGGACAGATGGAGAGAACACTTTCAGGAAATAACAGAATCAGATAACACAAAGGTACAGGTAACCGAAATGAGAGAAGAAAGAGGGCCTGCAGAAGAAGAGGTCAATGAAGCCATAGCGAAATTGAAGGCAGGTAAAGCAGTTGGAGCCCACAAAATCACACCGGAAATGCTGAAGAGTCTAGAGGAAGAGGGAAGAATAGATTTCACCAAGTTATTAAATAAGATAGTAAAAGGAAAGAGAGTACCCAAGGAACACTGGTATTATCCTGCCAGTTGATAAAAAAGGAGACGTAAGAGAGTGCCAAAACTATAGAGGCATAACATTAATCTGTCTACCAGCCAAAGTACTCGCTAGAATAATAGAAACAAGAATAAAAGACCCGTTAGAAAACTCTCTAGAAGAAACCCAATATGGCTTTAGAAAAGGCAGAAGTACACAGGACCCCATATTTATATTAAGACAGAGTATAGAGAAGTGCATAAGTAAAAATAAAAAATAGCTTTCATCGGTTTAGAAAAGGCATTCGATAGAGTAAGACGAGAGGATGTATGGGAAAGCCTACAAAGATGTGGAGTAGATAGAGAAATAACGGAAGTAATAAAAAGTATGTACGACACAACAAAAAATAGGGTAAGAACAAATAATGAAGAGTCAAGAGATTTCGAAATAACAAGCGGCCTAAAACAGGGATGTGTGCTGAGCCCTTTATTATTCACAATAATGCTAAACGAGGCAGTGAAAAGTGCTAAACAGAAAATGAGTCTGATGATACTGGCATACTGGAGAATGCAAAAAATCGAATTATCATAACTACTTTTTGCGGACGATATGGCGATAATAGCAGACACAGAAGAAAACTTACAGCACAAGCACAACCGAGGGATTGAATAATATAAGTATGAGAATAAATAACAATCGATGATAATAGGATAAGAGAATAAAAAACACGACCTCAGAATAAATGGACTGAGTATAGAACAAGTCGAAGAGTTCAAATACCTAGGATTAATAATAGAAGGAATCGGAAAACCGGAAAAAGAAATAAACGATAAAATAGCAAAAGTAGGAAGAATATACAATGGTTTAAGAAAAACATTCCTTGAGAAAAGAGGAATAACAACAGATATAAAAATTGAGGTAGTTAAAAAAATAGTAAACCCCACATTATTATACGGTATATGGACCCTCACAAGTAAGGACAAGAGTAGAATAAATGCAACAGAAATGAGATTCCTGAGGAAAATAGATGAAAAATCAGGAACGAAGTATTCAGAAACAAATTCAAAATAAAACCAACAGTGACAAAAATTCAGGACAGATAACTGGGGTGGCTGGGACATATACACAGGATGACGGAAGAAAGACTAACAAAAAGAATATATGAGGCGCGAGTCCAGGAAGCAAATAGAAGAGAAAGATCTAGGAAAACATGGCACGAGGAAGCAAAGAAGATTGCCCAGGAGAGAAAGATTCAGCGGAGTGAAATTAAAAACTTAACACAGAATAGGAAGGAGTGGAAGAGGCTGATCAACTCAACTCCACAGTCTTACACCTCACGGCAGAAAGACTTAGAAACAAGTAAATAAGTAAGTAACTAGAAAGTTTTACATATAAAAAAAACTACTCGCTATGACTACATGTGAAGTAATTTAGTTAAAATTGTATATGGTGGAATAATGGTGTGATTTGTGAATGATTAGACATAAAAAACAAACCAAGTTGTAAAATAAAAACCATCGAAATAATGTAAAATTCATATTAAACATTCAGCTCATTTTACTGTATGTTCATATTTGAACTTTGGACATTTCATAATATTTATCTTCAAATGCATGTGGTGTCGTAGTTTAACCGTTACTCGACCAAGTTGTTGACACTTGGCAAATTATTATTGAATAAGTTTAATTGACGTCAAAAGGTCAAAAGTCTATTCCAAAATCATAAATACATAGAATGTTTTAATTATAAACGAATCCCGATGCTACGAGTCAGTTTTTTTAGCAACGAAAGGCTCCTGCTCAAAAACCGCTCTAAATGTTGGCTCTTTGAGGATGCATCTGCCCCTCATATATCACTATATGGTTCTCGGGGTCCCTTAAGTCTATTTGTTTATGTAGAATCCAATCCATTCATATTGCTTATGTAGAATCCAACCAACAGATTGTCTGCTCTTTGGCAATTAAATTTTATGTACATGGAGGTATAAAGTAGTGGTTTAGTAGTAGTTTCGTCAGAGTCGATTGCGGATAATTGTTAAAAATTCCCAGCTATTGTACATTGTACGCAGAAGTCTTTTTGTCCAAACCAATCCATCCATATTGTTTATGTAGAATCCAACCAACAGATTGTCTGCTCTGTGGCAACTAAATTTTATGTACATGGAGGTATAAAGTAGTACTTTCGTCAGAGTTGATTGCGGATAATTCTTAAAAATACATTGTACGCAGAAGTCTTTTTGTCCAAACTAATCCATCCATATTGCTTATGTAGGATCCAACCAACAGATTGTCTGCTCTGTGGCAACTAAATTTTATGTACGTGGAGGCATAAAGTAGTACTTTCGTTGGAGTTGCTTGCGGATAATTCTTAAAAATGCCCAGCTATTGTACATTATACGTAGAAGTATTTTTATCCAAAGCGGATCTTTCTTTAAATTTTTTAATCAAGCCTGATTTGGTGCACCTTGTTTGCATGAATTTTGCAAATTGTCTCCGACCAATTTTGTTCAAACTTGTAGTGTATTTTCCCATTTATAACGCTTTGATCTTTCGTGTATCTATCTGCAAACCAACTAGAAAGACATTTTCGCGTTATTTAAACTGTAGATTTCTAAGCCAACAAACCAACTTTTCATTTATATTATTTGGAAAAACTGATGTTTTGGTCACTTCATGTACAGGGTGAGTCAACAATAGAGTATAGGTCATTATCTCATTTGTTTCGGGAATGACGAAAAAATGTTAGATACAATAGTTTTAGGGAATGTTAAGGTGCACAGTTTAAAATTATTTTTGAGTATACAAGATACTTAAATTTTCGAATTAATGGTTCATATTTTTTCCGCGAACCGCTTAGCGGGCCTAGATATCTAAATTTTTTGCAAAACGATCTACCCCAGCTTCTTGAAGAACTTGATAACTTTGAAAGGGAATAAATGTGGATTCAACCAGACAGAGCTCCTGCTCATTACTACCGGGAAGTTCGGGAATTTTTAAACGATCGTTACTCACAAAAATGGATCGTTAGGGATATATTCATTCAGTGGCCCCCTCGGTCATGTGACTTAACACCTTTAGACTTCTTTTGTGGGGCTACATTAAAGATCGTGTTAATGTGAATCCCCCTACAACACCAGTAGATATGGAGAATAGGATACGGGATGAGTGCAGGACAATAACGTCCTTTATGCTAAGGAAAGTGAAGCAAAACATAGTAAAACGACTAAACATGCGTATTCAATCGAAAACTATTAGAAATAGGTATATGACATACTTAATAAAAGTTGGAGGGTTTTGTAAAATCTATCAGAAAAAATAATAACATAAAGGGTGTGGCATATAAAAAAATTGAGATTTTTCAATTTAAAATAGCCGAAATGCATAATTTTATTTTGAACACCCTGTAGCATCTAACTCAAATTTCTTTACATATATCTTCTTTTTCATCTCTATAGAACGCTCCTATCAATTATGAGTATTCCACCTTCAGAAACAATGGACTACTGGCAATTTTTTACAAAACTGGAAACTAGTATTTTTAAAAAAAAAATTGAAATACTGGAAAAACTACTAGGTTTAGGTATAGAACATTATTAATCAAAAAAGTTATAAAATTTTACGCAGAATTTAAAAATAAATTAGAACATAGGATGTTCCATTTAAAAAAAACACATGTTATATCGGCCACACTTTTTTGAACTACCCTGTATACTCAAAAATAATTTGAAAGTGTGCACCTTAATATTCCTTAAAACTATCGTATTTAACATTTCTTCGTATTCCCGAAACAAACGACTCACCCTGTACAATCGAAGGACTATATACTTATATTTTACTACTAGATAACAAAATAAAATAAAGAATTTTACGTTGCTTCATTTGCTGTAGTTTCGGTTACTTAAGTTGCACTTTATGGTCAATTAAATAACAAAATTCTATTACATACATGATACTTTATTGTTGTTGACGCGCACAATAAATAAACAAAAATTTTAACTTCTCGGTAATTGAAAACGATACTGGAATGTCCAGAGACTAAGACGACCTAAAACAACAACATTTAATGAAAAATACATGGAATACTCTTTGTAAAGAGAGCACTAGGAACATTGAGTATTAAATCCATGTTTATAATTCTAACGATAGTAATTTTATTATAAAGAGGTTCCGGTATTTTATAAAATGGAACCTATCACAGCTTTGGGTAGTTCAGAAATCATGGTTTTTGGGATTAGATCTATCTAATTAGAGTAACTTTTAGACATTTTGCCTACCATTACAAAATTCATCTTCGGTTATCTTTATTCTTCTTGTTTAGAATACGAAAATCGATGTGGATATCGCAAAAACCCGAAATATCGATGATCAATACAAAACTCAGTAAGCGCTTCCAAAAGTGTCTGCTGATTTACAGAATCAGAAGCCTTTTCGGAGCCCACAAATAAGAGCATAAGAGGCTTATTATATTCTATACATTTTTCAATGAGGGTTTTAACTGTAAGCAGTTCGTTCTTTTGAAAGGAAAAACTCGAATTTTTACTATTTAGTTAACCATAAATGATAGATATAGGGTTTAAGAAGAGTGTTAGTTTAATTAATGAATGAATTTTTTTGTTTCATTTAAATTTTACATTGTCAGCATCCTCTAAGTGCAGCACTTAAATCCTAGTACGCCCCTGATCATTTTAAATAACCAGACGGTTTAATTATATCTTCCCATTCATTTATAAACTGACTGCATTTGGAATTTCTCTTTCCTCAGAGTTCAGTTTACAAGCTTCTTAATTATCTTATTATTATTTTAATATTTACTTATTATTATATTGTTTTTAATTAGGAATTAGTGTCATAAAATAGAGTATTCATAATTAAACTTAAACGAAATATAAAACAGTATACAGACCGTGCTGATTTGGGCAAATAGAGTTTCATACACTGCCGATCAAAAGTATTCTCCATTTTAATCTGAGGAATGCTGGCTTCCTACCCGTTCAAACCCGTCTATGGTCGTTTACACAACAAGACCGTAAAACAGCGTGCTGAAAGTATGATCGGTTGATCATATGGTTCGGGTCCTACATTAAACTATAGGTTCTCTCTGGTAGATATTGCCCAGATATTAAACAAAAAAGGTTTCGCCATACTATATCATAGTAGTATGATAATGATGAAGAACGGAGACCAGTTCTTGTTCTGGCGGCCTTTGCTTCCTGGTTACCGTGCCGGCATAAGGTATCAAGGGTTCTGGGTGCCAATTTCGGCAGGTTAGTGTACTTATTTATTCAAATATATTTGGCTTGGCCACTTATATAAGTAGTAGTGATTGCAGAAATGTAATAACGCTTGGTCCAGCACTACTGCGTTATCTAAAAGATGCCGTGAAATTCAAATGTATGTTTTCGTACTTGGACAGTGTTGACGAATATTACGACATCCTCGCCAATATCGGCCCAAAAAGGGTAATTCCTACTCAGGCGAAGAGATAACCAATAAAAAAAATTGTGTTCAATTCCAAAACGATCAACGCAATACTAATCAGGCAGAGTGGCTGTTGTTTAAGATGTTGACTCATCATATTTTATAGATCAGGTACGAGACATGATCAGTCAACGTAAACTTTGTGAATTCAGATCCTTTAAGCTAATAATTAGCGTTGAATAGACTAATCCTATAGTCTAATATATTCCAATATGTTGGCCAATATACTAGATATTTATAATACGGTTATGACTATAGTATATCGGACACGGCTCATCAGTTAGGTTAGGTTCAGCAAATACAAGAACACCATTTCAGTCCTTATCCAGGTACAAACGGAAAACAATGACAAAATAGATGCTTATACTGCACTCTGTCGGTGACTTATTTAAAAGCTTTCCAAACAAAGTTGCCAGCACGGCTGAAACTTAGTTGCTTCACCAACGCCATATATGCCTTCGAGCGGGAAGCTCGAGAAGGTGCATTTCTGCAATTAAGTGTCAGTCGTGCCGGCTGCTGTGTTTGGAAAGAGTTAAATAAGTCACCGACAGAGTGCAGTATAAGTATCTATTCTGTCATATATATATATATATATATATATATATATATATATATATATATATATATATATATATATATATATATATATATATATATATATATATATATATATATATATATATATATACATATATATACACATTGGTCATTTCACCGAGAATAATGTATTTAAAATTTTGATCGTGAATTTGAAAGACTGGAAATTTAGTGAGTACTGTGACTAGTTTAGATCAATGGTGCAAGTATGCGTGCTAAAAATCACTGATTTGCGGTGGGGTAGTTAAAGGGAGGGCGACAGGAACACCATATGCCCCCAATGTTTCCATGAATATAGAGATTATGCCTTTTTCGCCCTTCGGTCATCGATTTTAAATTGAGTGTAAGTTTTTGAAGTTCCACTGTAGGTTGGAGTTCTTTTTTGTGAAAAATCCGACGTCCTCTCTCGGTCATCGACTTTTAGCTTACTCTCTTAAGCTTTTAGGTTTTTTCATCTTGGGTTTTCGGTCCCCGATTGTCGCTTGACACCCCCTGGCTGTCAACTGTCGCCTCCCCCTCTATATGGAGCTCCGCCTTTAGTTTTCTTTTTTTTTACTTGAAGAAACGGCTGTTCAATCTGGCTACGCCACTGTTTATAGGCACCAATTTATTCTGTTTTTCCTCGGCATAATTTTCCTAGAAATATATCTGATTGATCAGACAATTAAACTTCAAAGGACCGGTATCACCATATATCCTGCGTTTCTAAAGCCCTACAGAATTCCTGGAGCATGGAAAAGGCTCCAGAAATATTTACAACTTGAGACTGACATTTTTACATTACCGATAATGATGTACTTTGGAGCAGAGTCTCTATTTTTCAGTATGTTTTACTATACTTAGGAACATCACTTAATACGTAGGCTGAAACGTTTTTTGTCTGATACGTAGATGTTGCCTTTTTAAAAAAAATCATATGATTTTTGGGAAGTACCAACCTTTAAACTATACGTGTCAAAATTACATGACATCTTGAGGATTAGTTTACAAGTTACAGTGGTTTTAATGACGCTACTTTTGATATTTTCAAAACAATGGAAAAATCGAATTTCGTATGTTGATTAAACACTGTTTTTTGATGGGTTCAAGCAAAACAATGGTTTGATAAGTGTTACGGGGACTCTGCCCCCGGAATATGGACGCTCAAATGAGATGATTACACCGGAAAACATCAAAAAAATCCACAAATTGTTTTGGATGACCGTAAAGTGAAATTGCGTGAGATAGCTGACATCATAAGGATATCAAAAGAACGTGTTGCATGAACTTTTGGGCATGAGAAAGCTTTTGTCGATGTTTACAGTAGACAAAAAAACAACAACGTGTTGATGATTCTGAGCGCTGTTTGGACCTGTTTAAGCGCAATAAAAAGGATTTTTTCACGCGATATGTGACAATGGATGAAACATGGATTCATCACTACACACCGGATAAAATCGGCAATGAGCTGAGTAGACAGCAGCCGGTAAAAACCGTCCGAAGCGACCAAAGACACAACAGTCGGATGGGAAGGCTTTGGCCTCTGTATTTTGGGATGCGCATGGAATAAGTTTAATCGACTATGCTGAGAAGGGAAAAACCATCAATAGCGAATTTTATATAAAGTTATTGGTGCATTTGAAGCTAGAAGTCGCAAAGAAACTGCCTCAAATGAACAAGAGAAAAGTGCTCTTTCATAAAGACAATGCACCGTGTCACCAATCAATGGTTACGATGCCAAAATTGCATGACTTGAAGTTCGAATTGACTTCCTCACCCACCGTATTCCCCAGATTTGGCCCCCAGCCACTATTATCTATTCGCAGACCTCAAAAAAATGCTTGCTGGAAAAAGATTTGGCTCCAGTGAAGAAGTTATCGCCGAAACTGAGGCCTATTTTGAAGGCAAAGACAAATCCTTCTACAAGAGAGGTATAGAAATGTTAGAAAATGATTTTTACCATTCTTAAAGGAGACTATGTTCATGAATAAAGTCGAATTTTGCAAAAAAATGTGTTTTAAATAGCTAGACCAAAAACTTTTCAGCCTACGCGTTACATGTGCCAATAATTTAATGATAATTAATAGGCTAATTTATGAAATTTTTTCTCAACTAATCTTAAAACTTCTAAGATTAATTTCGTAATCTTTTCTTAATAAATGTCAGAAATGGTTTTTAGGGTGATTCTCCTAACCATAATCTAGCACCTTTTACTGATTACTGTAGTGGGTAACGGAATTAAAAAATTTAAATGATTTTTTAAACATCTAAATCCTATGACATATTCAAAATTGCTGGGACTCAAATCTGTCCTTACACGCACATTCAGGTTAGTAATAATTACTTTTTCTACTGCTACAACTCTAAAAAGGACAATAAATTTTCAAACATGAACCTTTAACCTTCCCCTCCCTATCATTTATACGATTATTTCTAATATGTGTGAATATAGATACTTATGCTTGACAGTTGTTCATAATCTCAACCAACAACCAGGAAAAATTCGTATAATCATTTGAATTGTCAGTTATTCTGCTCAATAAAGATATTTTACCGTATTAATAAATTTTTATGACTCTGCTTCGTATGAGGCAAATGCTATTTAATGTGGAAATATTGTAAACTCGCACTGCACTGAATGTATAGTGTATACATATACATACACATTCAATAACAAACAGGTGCAAAACCAACGATATACTTTTATATGCATCCAGAAAGATTTTATGTTTCTTTTAGGTCATAAAGTCTAGACAATATTTTTCCAGTATGGGTAGTAGCTAGCTTTATGAATCCGTTGAGAATACTTAAACTTGTATAACCAAATACAATTTTTGGTTTGTTTTCCTATTTTTAAAATACAGTATAAGTATATATATATATATATATATATATATATATATATATATATATATATATATATATATATATATATATATATATATATGTGTTAGCTGTCAGCATTTAGTGGGTGGAAAAACCCTCGTTCCGGATGCAATATAAGAAGGAGAATATTAATTATTGATAATTGTTTTCAGGCAGACTGGCTTATTTACATTACGTAGATTCAATTATACTTAAGTTACTGTTATTGATGTGTCTCAAATAACTAAACCCTTGAGTTTGTTTTATGTGACAGATAGGCCATATCTGTCACATATCTGCTCATATCTTATAAAAAGTGTTTATGTAACCGTAATGATATTTCGGTAACAGAGATATTTTGGTACGCACTATGAATTATAGTTTAGAGAGCTTTGTTAGACGTCTGAATGCAATTGTTAATAAATGCCCAAAAGTGTTTTAATTTTTTTTTTAAAAAAAAAGCTAATATATATATATATACTAGCCGGGCCCGCGGCTCCGCTCGCGTGGACTTGATTCACTACTATCGTCACTGCTTATTCCTTATTTTACCCAACGTAATAAAATATCTCCCATTATTTCTCCTTATCTCCCAATATTTCTCCTTATTTCCCATTATCTCTACATAATTTCCATTATCTAGGCTTATCTCTGCTATCTCCCATTATTTCTCCTTATCTCCCATTATTTCTCCTTATCTCACCTTATTTCCCATTATCTAGGCTTATCTCGACTTATCTCCCATTATTTCTCCTTATCTCCCATTATCTCATCATAACTCCCATTATCTAGACTTATCTCTGCTTATCTCCCATTATCTCTCTTTATCTCCCATTATTTATACTTATCTCCCATTATCGAGGCTTATCTCGACTTATCTCCCATTATTTCTCCTTATCTCCCGTTTTCTCACCTTATCTCCCATTATCTAGGTTTATATCGAATTATATAGAACATATGTATAAATTTATAAAAACACGTAAATCGGATAAGTGGTTCTCGAGTGATAAGCGCACTAACGGACAGACAGACAGACAGAGAGACGTTGCATTTTATATATATTGTATTCTTTGCTATATGATATTGTTCCATATTTAATGCTTTAGGGAGTGTATTGCAAGAGAACGCGCTAGCGGCAAACTTTTCTCCGACTTGATTCACTATTATCGTCACTGCTTATTCCTTATGTCACCTAATAAAATATATCCTATAACCTGGCCAGAGAACATACGTACGTTTAAAAAAAAAAGCACGTAAATCGGATAAGTGGTTCTCCAGTGATAAGCACACTAACGGACGGACAGACAGACAGACGGACAGAGAGACATTGCATTTTATATATATTATAGATATTCTCTGCTACATAATATTGTTCCATATTTAATGGTTTGGACTGTGTATTGCAAGAGAACGCGCTAGCGGCAAACTTTGTCCGACTTCATTTACTATTATTGTCACTGCTCATTCCTTATGCTACCTATCGTAATAAAATATAGCCTATAACCTGGCCGGAGAACATATGTATGTTTAAAAAAAAAAAAGTACGTAAATCGGATAAGTGGTTCTCCAGTGATAAGCGCACTAACGGACAGACAGATAGACAGAGATACGTTGCATTATATATATATATATATATATATATATATATATATATATATATATATATATATATATATATATATATTATAGATGTAATAAAATATATACCTATAACCTGGTCATAGAACATATGTATGAATTTAAAAAATCACGTAAATCGGATAAGTGGTTCTCGAGGGATAAGCACATTAACGGACAGACAGACAGACAGACAAACAGACAAACATTGCATTTTATATATATTATAGATATAGATTATTATTATTATTATATAACCTGGCCAAAGAATATATGTATGAATTTAAAAAAAGACAGGTAAATCGGATAAGTGGTTCCCGCGTGATAAACGCACTAATGGACAGACAGACAGACAGACAGAGAGACATTGCATTTTATATATATTATAGATTATATATTACAGATATTCTTTGGTACATAATATTGTTCCATATTTAATGGTTTAGGCTGTGTATTGCAAAGGCACGCGCTAGCGGCAAACTTTTTTCCGACATTATTCACTATTTTACGTCACTGCTCATTCCTTATGCTACTTATCGTAATAAAATATAGCCTATAACCTGGCCAGAGAACATATGTATGTTTAAAAAAAAAAAAGTACGTAAATCGGATAAGTGGTTCTTCAGTGATAGGCGCACTAACGGACAGACAGACAGACAGAGAGACGTTGCATTTTATATATATTATAGATATATATATATATATATATATATATATATATATATATATATATATATATATATATATATATATATATATATATATATATATATATATATATATATATATATATATATATATATATATATATATATATATATATATATATATATATATATATATATAATATATATATATATATATATATATATATATATATATATATATATATATATATATATATATATATATATATATATATATATATATATATATATATATATGTATATATATATATATATATATATATATATATATATATATATATATATATATATATATATATATATATATATATATATATATATATATATATATATATATATATATATATATATATATATATATATATATATATATATATATATATATATATATATATATATATATATATATATACATATATATATATATGTATATATATATATATATATATATATATATATATATATATATATATATATATATATATATATATATATATATATATATATATATATATATATATATATATATATATATATATATATATATATATATATATATATATATATATATATATATATATATATATATATATTATATATATATATATATATATATATATATATATATATATATATATATATATATATATATATATATATATATATATATATATATATATATATATATATATATATATATATATATATATATATATATATATATATATATATATATATATATATATATATATATATATATATATATATATGTATATATATATATATATATATATATATATATATATATATATATATATATATATATATATGGTATGTATTTTATTCGTTATGCCTTCGTTATTTTCTCGTTTATAAGGCTTATTAACGTTAAGTAAAAACCAACTCATTTTTAAAAGTACATAAAAGAAGAAATATTTTAAAACTTCGCTTGATTTAGTTACAACAATATTGAGTTACAATTTACGAAAACACATTCAACCATACTAGAAGGATACAACTATTTATATACGAACACGAGGTACCGAGAAAGTTCAAGAAACTACTAAAACAATCGAGACACTTTATCATTGTAGGGGCTTCTGCAAACAGTTATCTCTAAGTAAGTTATTAGTTTGTATCGGGTGTGTTAGATGTCGCCTCCTATCTCACTAGATTGACAACGGATAAATTCATGAAAATTTTGTAACTTTTCGCGGTGACCCAGTGCGGACGTCGCGGCTAGCCAAGGCATAACCGTGTACTCGTATAGTTTGGAAACTATTGAACTACAAGAAAAAAGTATATGCAAAGTGAAACTTCGTCGCCTAACTTTAGCACTAGTTGTCTCCATGAATAATTACACAGGCCGACAAAATTTGGCCAAACCTTTTACCCAGAAACCAGAGTATACTTTTCCGAAGGTTTTTGACGCGTTGAATTCGAATCCTGAAGTCAGAGTTTCTCTGATGGCTCCGGTTTTCGAGATATTCTAACCTAAAAGTGCGAAAAGAACATTTTTTCGACATATTTGAAGTTATGTTACATCGAAAGGTAATTTTTTTTTATCAAACCATTAATGGAGTCTCCTTATCTCCTTTAATCTTTAATTCTCCCCCATTATGGATGCTTATATCGCATTATCTATCATTATTTCGCCTTATGTCCCATTATTTCGTCTTATCTCCCATAATCTCGAATTTTCCCCCATTATAGAAATTTATATCGCATTATCTATCACTATTTCGCCTTATCTCCCATAATCTCACCTTCTCCCCCACTATAAAAGTGTTATATCGCCTTTTCTATCAATATTTCGCCTTATCTCCCATTATTTCTCTTTATCTCCCATTACTTCTCTTTATCTCCCATAATCTCGCCTTTTCCCCCATTATAGAAAATTATATCGCATTATCTATCATTATTTCGCCTTATCTCTCATTATTTCGCCTTATCTCCCATAATCTCGCCTTTTCCCCCATTATAGAAATTTATATCGCATTATTTATCATTATATCTCGAAAACTGGAACCATCAGAAAAATTCTGACCTCGGGTACGAATTTAGTGCGTCAAAACCCTTCGGAGAACGATATTCTGGTTTCTGGGTAAAAAATTGTCGGCCTGTTTTATTTGAGTTAAAGATAGTAAGCGTAAATGCGCGAAAAATTGGTTTACTCTAGTGATTTTGATAATTGGGGTATGTTTCTCAATTTGCATTTATCGTTGGTGTTACAGAGAATATGAAGTTTTCTGTAAAGTAACATTACTTAGGATCCCTCTCTACTGTCAGTTGAAGTCTCTATCAGACAGTTTTTAGAATACAGTTTCTGAAATATTCTTTTTAGAGTTGCCAGCGGAGAAGCGGGGCGGGTTAAAATTAAAAGCTATTATGTACATTTAACGGCTCAAAATTGGACAGCAAACAAAGTCACTGAATTTTTTGTCTTTTTAAAATTAAAGTTTCATTTAGCACTCTAATTTGAAAGTATTTACGATGATTTACTTTTAATTAAAATGTTTTGTTACATGGGAGCGTTCAACGGCTCAAATACGATCGAATAACATCATTTTATTAGTAATTACATACTATAGTAACAAATACTTATTCGTATGTAAATGAAAAGTAGAAACTGAACAGAATAAGGAACTTTTATTAAATGTTTATAGAGCAGACTCTAATAATGTCGTGATATTTAAACTTCTTAAATAGTCCAGTAAGGTATTGTAATCGTTTCAGCCTTTTTAATTGTCATAATAACCGATAATGTTCTAATATAAAATTCCCTTTAAAGATATATGTAATACTACAAAATCCTAGTTATAACAATATTGTTAAAGACTGTAACCATTAAGCCTTGGTTCGTCCAAAAAAAAGAAGCTGTTGCTTCTAAACATCTTGCCGACCGACAATGACGTGGAAATCCTAACGTCATAAATCATACCATCCTTGTTTATGTCCAGAAGAGATGCAAAAAATTATCGACAAAACCAAGGAGACCCACAATCAAAGAATTAAAAACAAACTTTTTGCCTGCTTCAACAATTTCAGGTCCTTTTCGTCAGGTGCTAGGGTATTGGTCAAAATTTCACTAAATCCACTGTACCATCACTAACACGGCCAGATAATATTATTGGATAAGACCAGTTGAGAAAGCCAACTTGTTAGATGAAGTCTTTGCTTCATATTATATTATCGATTTCCTAGGAAAAAAACACCACTAATTATTCTCATAGTGCAGTAAAGAGTGCCCGATATTGTCTTTAAACAGCGTACCATAAAACATATTTTCATGAAGCTAAACACCAAAAAAGCTTCTGTAGAGTTTTCAAATTAACCTCCAAAAGGAAAATATTTCCTTTTTGCTGAAAATACGTTATAGTTCAACTGATACCGAAAAAAGGCAAGACGACATTGTCAAACAACTACCGACCAGTCTCGCTACTTTCAATAATATTGAAGGTTGGCTATCAATCAGCATCTTCTAAAATATCTATTATTAGTGACCATCAATATGGCTTTCGTAAGCAAAGATAAACAGGAGATCTTCTAACTTATGTAACGCATGTTTGGAACATCGCAACAGTACACTTTGGAAAATCTGGGCACTTGACATATCCAAGCCATTCGCTCATGTTTGACGTGACGGATTGTTGGCTAAGCAAAGTTTTATGGTATGTCTGAAAAGCTTTCTTGATAGCTCTAGTATTTCCTTAGAGAGCGATCCTTGAGGAGTGTCAATCGACAGATTTCTTTCTAATATCTTCGCTGTCAACGCCAGTGTGCTCCAAGGCTCAATACTACCTTCCACTCTCTTTCACATTTACATTAACGATCTGCTGGACGGCACCAGGAATCCAATCTGCACCTTTACAGAGATGCTTATTTCTTTTTTTTATTGGCCTAGCACACGTGCTACAGGGAAGTCCCTAAAGCGCTACAGGAGCGACACGTGTGCGTAAAAAGCGATTCTTGAATCGCTGCAAATTGTACTCGGTGGGAAACACAGTCCTGGGCAAATTATTCCAAAGGGATGATGTTCTCCCTATAAAAGACTGCTTAAAAAGCGTTGTACGAGGAGTAACAAGCTGAACCTCATACGGATGTGAAGTATTAGCACGACGTGTACTTCTAACATGCACCGCTCTGGGAGGAATTAGGCGGGCCACATCCTTCGAATACTTTCCATGAAAATACTTGTAGAATAGGCTCAAGTCGCCAACCGTTCTTCGATGTTCCAGCGAATCAAGGCCGCCGGTCAATTCTGGGTCTCCAATCAGACGAAAAGCTCTTCTCTGAATAGAATTCAACAAATGCAGTGTATGTTTGGGAGCGGAGCTCCAAACATGGGAGCAGTATTCCACAGTTGGTCGAATTTGAGCTTTGTAAAGAATTAACAGTTGTTGTGGAGTGTAAAGCTTTCTGGTTCGAAATAATATTCCCAACTTTTGAGAAGTTCTCCTTGCTATGCCTGCAACATGTTCATGCCAGGGGACATATTTGTTCCCAAATTAAGGCCCAACAAATTGAGTGACGATGTTAGAGGAGTGCCCGACATAAGTATGTCGGGTTCAGCAACGTTCACTTTTTTAGAAAAAACTGCCGCCTGGGATTTTGTAGCGTTAAATTCCACTTGGTTACTGTCACCCCAAGATAGGATTTCTTCCAGGTCTTTGTTAACTTGAATGACTTCCTGCTGTCTGCGTATATTCGTCGGAGTAGTCGATGTCCTAGCGTTCAAACTGAATGAAGAAATAAGTGTACTGTCATCTGCAAGGCTGTAGATTGGATTCTCGGTCTTTTCCAGCAGATCGTTAATATAAATGAGAAAGAGAGTAGGACACAGTATGGAGCCTTGGGGTACACCGGCGTTGATAGTGAAGGTGTTAGAAAGAAATCCGTCGACTGTCACTCGTAAAGAATGCTCTCTGAGGAAACATGAGAGCAAGAAACAGAGCTTTTCAGACATGCCATAAGAACGTAGCTTAGCCAACAGCCCATCGTGCCAAACTTGGTCGAATGCCGTGGATATGTCAAGAGCAACCGCTCGAGATTCTCCAAAGTGTTCAGTTGCGTTGTTCCAAACATGTGTTACGTAAGTCAGAAGATCTCCTGTTGATCTATTCACATTGAACGCTCGAACATCGGCTAATTATGCAAATATCCGCGAACAGCAGGAAGTCGTTTAACTTAACAAAGATCCGGAAGAAAAAGTATTTTCATGTAAAGTTTTCGATGGATGTAGCCTGCTTAATTTCTCCCAGAGCAGTGTGTGCTAGGAATATACGTAGCGCTAATACTTCACATCCGGATGAGGTTCAGCTCGTCACTTCTTGTACAACCCTTTTCAAGCAGTCTCTTATGTGAAGAAACTCATTGAAATGATTTGTCCAGGACTGTATTTCCAACCGAGTTCAATTTACAGTGATTTAAGACCACCGTGAATCGCTTTTTCCGCCCACGCGTCGCACCAATAGCGCTCTAGGGATTTCTCTGCGGTATGTGTGCTATGCTCTTAAAAAGAATGCTACTTCGACATTCTAAAGGTTACAATATTTTCGCTCAATTTAATGTTACCCAGTATATACTGCTTCCTGTAAAACTAGGAATCGAAATTCCTGTAATATGAGCCCCTCAAAATTTGTTCGAGAAAAACTTTTTATTTTTTTAGTGTATTACGGCCAGAGTATTAAATGAAACCATACCATGCTTAAATTCAAAAATTTCAGGAACACTAGTTTAGATGAAAGGTAACACATAACGAAGTTTTTAATTTCATTCTAGCTATGTATTTACTTGCGTTAAATTCGAATAGCAAGAAAACCTCTAATTGCAAAACACTGCTTGAAAAGGAACTTAGAATATGAATCGTAATTTTAATGTAATTTTCTGCAAGAACTTCTAGCTAAATTACTAATTATTACATAAACGAGACGCAATGCACCTTATACTTCATTAAAAGCTTGTTTTCTCTCTACCCTTTAAAGGTAAATTAAAACTGTTAAGTTATTTTTGTATATTTTTAACTCTTGAATATTTTAACGTCTCCCTAAATTTTACTTCCTGCTACATAATTGGGTACAATTGGGTTCTTAAATAAGACTTTAATATAAATAAAAGGAATTGCTTAAATATGGGGATGTCGAAACAGTATTGAGCTTTTTTCTTGTTAGATAGCTTTGGCGTCACATAACTGAGGAAATATGTGTCGTCAGGGCCACTCTTAGCGTCAGTTGAAAGCTGACATTTGACAGTAGCAGACTTGCAAAAATTGTTGGAATTCATTTATTCATACTTGGTTCAGTCGCTTTCGTTCTGGAAATTTCGAAGTTGCGCAAAAGTAGCCATGACATCGCCAAAGAACTTACCATCCATCACCAAACAGTTTTAAACCATACGGAGAAAGCTAGCTACAAAAAGAAGTCGATGTTTGTATGCCACACAACTCTGAAACATTTACTTGACAGATTTTTCATCTGCTAACTTTTAAAGAAACGTAACGAAATCGAGCCATTTCTGAAGCGGATGGTCCCGAGTGATAAAAACACTTATGATAATAACGTGTGAAAAAAATAGTGGTCGAAAAAGGGTGAAGCTCCACAAAAGATGACAAAGCCCAGATTGATACTAAAAAATATGATGCTGTATGTTTTGAAGGATTGGAAGGGAATCGTGTATCACGAGCTACTGTATCCTGGCCAAACGATTGACTCAGTAGGCTACGATCAGCAATTGACAAAATTGAAGCAAGCGATTATAAAAAAATCGGTCGAAGCTAGCCAACAAAAAGGGTAATTGACTTGGCAACGCCGGACCACACTCATATTTGATGACACGGCAAAAATTAAGAGAATTTTTTGCCCAGCAGCCACAAAAATTCTACAGTTAGGGAATTATGGTGCTGCCAGAAAAATGGCAGAAGGCCGTTGCACAAACTAGAACATATTTGCCCTACTCAGTATCGCTACTATATCAAACACTTTATTTTTGCACTCGACGCGCTTTCAGTCAATTATCGCTCCTGATGAAGTTAACATGGCTAGCGAAACGCGTGTTGAGTTCAAAAACAAAGTGTTTGGTGTAGGTTTTTTTTTTATGGGTCTAGCATACGTGCTGCAGGGAGGTCCCTAAAGCGCTACAGGACCGGCACGTGTGTGGGATGATGTTCTTCATTTAAAAGACTGCTTGAAAAGCGTTGTACGAGGAGCAACAAGCTAAACCTCATACGGATGTGAAGTATCATGCACCACTCTGGGAAGAATTAAACGGGCCACAGCCTCCGAACACTTTCCATGGAAATACTTGTAGAATAGGCTCAAGTCGCCAACCGTTCTTCGATGTTCCAGCGAATCAAGGCCGCCGGTCAGTTCCGGGTCTCCAATTACACGAACAGCTCTTCTTTGAATAGAATCCAACAAATGCAGTGTATGTTTGGGAGCGGAGCCCCAAACTTGGGGGCAGTATTCCATAGTTGGTCGAATTTGAGCTTTGTAAAGAATTAACAGTTGTTGTGGAGTGTAAAGCTTTCTGGTTCGAAATAATATTCCCAACTTTTGAGAAGCTCTCATTGTTATGCCTGCAACATGTTTATGCCAGGACATATTTGCTCCCAAATTAACGCCCAACAATTTGAGTGACGATGTCAGAGGAATGGAGTGCCCCCCGCCATAACTATGTCGGGTTCAGCAACATTAACTTTTTTAAAAAAAACTGCCGCCTGGGTTTTTGTAGCGTTAAATTCCACTTGGTTATTGTCACCCCAAAATAGAATTTCTTCCAGGTCTTGGTTAATTTGAACAACCTCCCGCTGTCTGCGGACACTCGCCTGAGCAGCCCATGTCCGAGCGTTCAAAGTGAATGAAGAGATAAGCGTACTGTCATCTGCAAAGCTGTAGATTAGATTTCCGGTCTTTTCCAGCAGGTCGTTAATGTGAATGAAAAAGAGAGTAGGAGATAGTATGGGGCCTTGGGGCACACCCGCGTTGATAGTGAAGGTGTTAGAAAGAAATCCGTCGGCTGCCACTCGTAAAGAACGCTCACTGAGGAAACATGAGAGCCACAAACAGAACTTTTCAGACATACCATAAGAGCGTAGCTTAGCCAACAGTCCATCGTGCCAAACACGGTCGAATGCCTTGGATATGCTAAGAGCAACCGCTCGAGATTCTCCAAAGTGTTTAATTGCGTTGTTCCAAACACGTGTTACATAAGTCAGAAGATCTCCTGTTGATCTATGTTTACGAAAGCCATATTAATGGTATTAAGCCATATTAAAGTAGTGGGGATATATACCAAGTAGTGTCATTATATCAAAGATTTTACATTCCCCACATAAAACATATTTGATTTAATAAAATTTTTTCAAAATATTAAAAGATCCGATACTTTTTCGGCAATTTTTCATTATGTGAATAAAAAATTCATTTGTGGATTGTAGTGTAGTGTAGAATACAATATCCACCTCCTTGCAACATCCAGCAAAAAATTATGTAATTGAGACTGTAAAAATGACTATCGTATGGTTGGCAAGATGGGCCTGTGATGTGAACTATGTAACCTAAAAGTTTGTATTTAGCAAATGAAAGAATTTCTCATTTGGCAAAAGAAAAATAATTTAAAATTACATAAACTAAACACAAACTTGCGTTATATATACCTCGATATAACGCACTCAATTGAAAATAACACACTCTGCACCATCTTGTTGTTAGGTTTGTTTAGAAAGTATGTCAATATTTGTTTTTAAGGCCAACAAACAAGGGAAAAGATGTTTAAATTCTTTAGTGTATTGAAGTTCCTACAACTTACTTAAAGGGCTTATAAGTTCGGAACCTGAATTTTACAAAAGAATGTATAATGGATATAAAATTAAAGTATAATGCTTAGATAAAACATGACCTTTTCCTCTTCTTGAAACTTTGAAGGGTTCCTACAAAGTTGTAAAAAACGACATTTTTTTTTGTGATTTAATGGGAAAAAACATATTATACACGCAGATTATACAGAGGACTGTTAAACTCTGAACCATAATTCCATGGAGTACGTGCGCTGTACTCAAGCGAAGATAAACCATGTCATTAACGAAATCATCTCCTGGTAAATCCCTTATCCATAAAACCCTGTCATATACGACGAGTTATCTTACTCAACTTCCGTGCACCACCGCTAAAAACATTGACTGGTTTCCTGCTATCTAGTAGTAAAACCTGCTTTGGATGCGTAGCAGTGTTGTCACTTATATTTATTAATTGTAACAGCTGATTACATGTGGTCGTATATCTATAATATATATAAAATGCAACGTCTCTCTGTCTGTCTGTCTGTCCGTTAGTGCGCTTATCACTGGAGAACCACTTATCCGATTTACGTACTTTTTTTTTTTAAACATACATATGTTCTCTGGCCAGGTTATAGGCTATATTTTATTACGATAGGGTAGCATAGGGAATGAGCAGCGCGTTCCCTTGCAGTACACAGCCTAAAGCCTAAACCATTAAATTTGATGATATACATAGTAAAACATATTCCTTGGTCAGGTTATATAGTAATAATAATAATCTATATCTATAATATATGTAAAATGCAACGTCTCTCTGTCTGTCCGTTAGTGCGCTTATCCCTCGAGAACCACTTACGTGATTTTTTTAATTCATACATATGTTCTCTGAAGAGGTTATATAATAATAATAATAATCTATATAATATATATACAACGCAACGTCTCTCTGTCTGTCTGTCCGTTAGTGTGCTTATCATTCGAGAACCACTCATCGGATTTACGTGATTTTTTTAAAATTCTTAATTTAATATATGTAAAAAAAATCTATAATATATATAAAACATAACATCTCTCTGTCTGTCTGTCTATCCATTACTGCGCTTAGCACTCAAGAAACACTTATCCGATTTACGTGTTTTTTATTTATAAAATACAAAGGACTAAACAGAGACAAAATGCTAATATATAGGAAAAAAGTTGGAAGTTTAGCAGTAAGCTTCGCAGAAAGACTGAATAGATGGGCGGAATACTTTAAAGAAACATTAAATGGAGACGAAAATGAGGAGTTGAATGAGAAGTAGGAAGCAAAATTAACTGAAGGGCAGGAGGCGACAAATAAACCCTCCAAAGAAGAAATAAAAGAAATTCTCAGAACCCAAAAAAATAAGGCCCCGGGTGGAAATTGTAGAACCGATAAAAGCTGGAGGAGTAGATCTGGAAAATGAAATATGCATATGTGCAAGAAATATGGAAGACAGAAAAGATGCTAGTGAGCTGGAGAGAGTCGCTCATTTGTCCAATATACAAAAAAGGAGAAAAAACTATATGTGCTAATTATGGACCAATAGCCTTACTGGATGTCGTGTACAAGATAGTAGTGTTGACTATCAAAAACAGACCAGCAGAGAAAGCCGAGTCTATTCTGGGAGAGTACCAGTGTGGATTCAGGAAAAATAGATCGGTTACAGACCAGATATTTTCGATTAAGCAAATCCAAGATAATAGCTTAGAACAAAATTTAGCACTACACTTGGTCTTTGTGGATTTCAGAGAAGCATATGACTCTGTAAATAGAGAAGGACTCTACAAGATAATGGAAGAACTAAAAATTCCAAGTAAATTGATTCGCATGGTGAGAATGACCCTGAATGACACAGAAAATAGGGTGTTGGTTGAGGGCAAAGTATCTGACAAGTTTAAGGTAAGAGAGGATTAAGACAGGGGGAACCAGTGTCGACATGTCTATTTAATTTGGTACTAGAGAAGATAATCTGGGAGTTAGAAATAAAAACAAATGGAACGATATACCAACAAACCTGCCAATGCTTGGCCTATGCGGATGATGTAGCAGTGATTGCAAGAGCAAAAGAGAACCTCAAAAAAGCCATAAGTAGGATAGAAGAAAAATACATTGAAATTACAAAGAAGAAGGATATTAAAAACAAAAAAAATTTAGATATAATAAACAACTTAGGAAAAAGATATATGTTTGAAAAAGTAGACAAATTTAATTATCTGGGAGTAACAATAATATAGAGTGGACAAGAAAGGAGGGAGATACAAGAAAGAATAGCGACAGGACAGGGATGTTTGGGGGCAATGAATCCAATATTGAAATTAAAGAATGTATCAAGAAAAGCAAAAGAAAGAATATATACGACAGTTGTCAAACCCACGGTGACATATAGATGCGAAACGTGGAAACTGAATGCAAGAGAAAAGGAGACGTTGGAGGTGTGGGAAAGGAAAGCTTTGAGAAAAATCTACGGAGGAAGGAAAGAAGAGGGACTGTGGAGAAGAAGAACAAACTACGAATTAAAATGCCTATATACGAAACCCCTTATAAGTCAAATCATAATAAGCCAGCGATTAGGATGGTTGGGACACGTGGCAAGGATGAAGGAAGAAAGACAGGGAAAGCAAGCCCTAATAAGAGGAGTGGTTGGAAGAAGAGGCAAGGGTAGACCTCGATCTACATGGATTCAGGCAGTAAAGCAAGATCCGGAGTTGATGGGAATCCCGCACTGGGAAAAGCTAACAGGAGACAAGTATGCATCCAAGCCATGGGCCTCTAAGGCCCCTTGAGCTATATAATAATATAAACATAACGAATAAGCAGTGACGATAAAGGTGAATCAAGTTTACGCGAGCGGAGCCGCGGGCACGGCTAGTAACTTACTAAAACACAAATTTAGAAATTATTCAGCTGCTTTTTACTCTCTTTTCTGTTAACGAAGATTACGCATTTTTGTTAGATTATACTTTTATTGATTTTGTTACTATACCAATGATTTTTAAATATTTTTTTTTGTTCTGACAACACTAGTCACTTGATCGATTTAGCAGTATCAAATTCGGTCAATGAATTTTCAGGACACGTTAGATGTCTGATAGTATTTTAGTGTAAATATACGGAGGATTTATTTAAACTATTAAGCGTGGAGTTGACGCGCACGATCCAATAAGACAATTGTACAAATTACCCTCAAAACTGCGTTTTTTACGGTTTGAATTGAAAACCTCTGAAACCAGATACAGCAGAGCAATTTTGTTTGTGAATTTGTTTTCATAAAAAATGTTATGAAAATCACTCTATGAGACCCCGAAGCTAAAAATTATGTTATATCGTGTAATTTAATACTCTAGTCTAATTACAATGTATCCAATAAGATTAGTATACGTGTAACCTTCATTTAAAGGGTTAACAGTAATTGTCAGGTTTATTAAATGTAAGACGAACTTAATTCTGCCAGAATAAACCTCGATATGATTTTAGGGGTTGAATAACAACCCTTGTTCAATGTTCTGAATTATTTTCGCCCATATCTAGTATAACTTCGAGATGAGAAATAATAATAGTATATCAGGATCCCATAAGAGAGATAATTTAAGCCAATATCATCGGATTTAGTAGATTGAATTCGCAATGGGCCGATTATCAGGTGAATTGCTTTTATTATAATGTGAGATTCTTTGAGTAATAATAATAATACTTTAAAATCGAAAGTTGATTGTTAATAATATAATGCCTTTACAGTTCTATTGGGACCAGGTAATATACAGTCCCTGGCCAAATTATTAGACGCACTGCAAGATTTCATGTAAAATATTAATTACCGAGTGATATTGTACCATTTTATTATTTTAAATTGATTTGTTTTTTATTTTTATATTATCCAATCAATTACCTATTTATTTGACATAAATAAAACAGCATTAATTTAGAAAAGCGTAAGTTTATTAAGTTTTAAAGAAAAGTGAAATTAATGTTAGTAAAAGTCAATATTTAGTTAAGCCACCTTTAGCCGCTATCAAAGCTTTAATTCTGCGCGGCATGCTATCAATGCAAGATTGTACTGTCTCCTGTATTTGAGGATGATGATTCCACACATGAATAATCTTTTCTAGGAGCTGGGTTTTGTTGGTAATCACATCTTTAGCCACTTCTCTTTTCATCAGCTCCCACACATTTTCAATGGGCTATTACCCGGCCAATCCAACAGAGGAATATTTTTTTCTGCCAAAAAAGCTTTAACAGACCGAGCAGTGTGGCAGGGAGCTCCATCTTGCATGAAAGTGAATGGTTCCCCATTTGGAAACCATTCTCTGAGCTGCGGAATCGACCGATTTTGTAATACTTCTTTGTACTGATCTTGCCTCATTATTCCTTTGACGACGTACAGACGTCCAGTGCCCTTGCCGCTGATGACTGACCAAATCATCACTTTGGTGGGATGTTTAACCGTCGGGACGACACAATCAGGATGAAACTTTTCTCCATGACGACGACGCACATACTGAGCTTTATTCTGCAAAATTTCGAATGTGCTTTCGTCACTGAAGCAGACCTGTCAAAAATAGGAAAAATATATAAACTTCTATGTTTATTTGCTTTATTTAACTGAAAATGATAATAATGTATCAATTATTGATTAAATTGCTGTATCTTACCGATCTCCAGAAGTCCACATCTTTGTCTGGCCATTTGTTTGGCCCACTTCAGGCGGTTTGCTTTCATTGCAGCTGTTAACTTGGGCTTCCTGGCGAGGCGACAGGCCTTAAAATCTAATTCTTTCAATTTTCTTCGAACAGTGCGCTCAGAAGCATTTACGCTAGCATCCTGGAGTTGTGATTTTATTACCTTTGTGGTAGCAAATCTGTTTTCTACACAAATTTTCTTCAATCTCTCTGACCGTGGAGTGAAAATTGGTTTTCTACCGCATCTTTTCTTTCTTTTCGGGCTTAATTCCTTCCCTGACTCAATTTTCTTTTTTATGCGTCGTACACTAGCTTCAGAAACCTCCAATCTTCGTGATATTTCTCGGTTTGTAAATGTTTTCGCAATCACAAGGGTCTTCACTTCAGCTTTTTTACGTGGTGAAAGATCGCCTTTTCTACCCATAATGAAAATAGTCCAATTACTTTTTTAAAACACTGCATACAAAATAAACTAATAACTGAGTAGTATAAAACTGTTAAACAAACAATCACAGTCCATAAAGCCACAGAAACACGTCGGTACCTGACTCGATTCCGATCGCGACTGATACAGGTTTGTACTTATTTACGTTCATGTATCACTTTGTCAACACAGTGTTGCCATATGTTAAAAATAAATACAAATATGTAGTCTACAACAATTCTTTTAAATAAAAATCAATAATATTGTAGTTTAAATATACCATTATTGCACAAAAACTCTTAAGAAACATAAAATTACTAAAAAAAATACAGTGCGTCTAATAATTTGGCCAGGGACTGTACCTATAGAGCCAGTAAAATATGGAGAAAAAGAAATTATAACCCTAATAACGAAGTTAATAAATCAATGTGTACAGATCAGTACAGATCTCCCAGGAATGGAAAAAAAGCCTATATAACACCGATTTTTAAAAAGGGAAATAGAAAGGACCCTGGTAGCTACAGAGGCATTAGTGTTACTGGTAGTATCAGTAGGTTGTTTGGAAAAATACTCCAGGAAAATGTAAGAGCAAATTGTGACTACAGCATAAGTGAAGATCAGAGGGCTTTGTACCGGGTCGCTCCTGTATCGACAATCTCTTTACACGGAGAGGAAATACATCTCGCCTTCACTGACCTTGAAAAAGCATATGATTCTATACCACAAAGTAAACTTTGGAAAACTCTGACTGAACTAAACATGAATACCCATCTGATAGCTATCATAAAAGAACTTTGTAACAACAATATATCCTATGTAAAAAGAGGAAAACAATTATAAGCACCGATATTAATCAGCAAAAGACTCCGCCAAGGATGTAGTCTATCACTCTACGTAGAACTAGCATTGAGGGAATGGAAAAGAAAATGCATAGGAATGGGTATACCAATAAATGAAAACTATCTCTTTAAACTAAGTTTTGCTGATGATCAAGTACTTATGGCGCAGGATTCATTCGATCTGGAATTTATGCTGAAGAGACTCTATATCGAATGCCAGAATTGGGGACTGCAAGTAAGCCTACAGAAAACAGAGTATCTGGTAGTCAATAGTGAGACACAATTTGAAGTTATCATAAATGATGACACACTTGTAAAACAAGTTAAAGAATTTAAATACCTTGGGGCCATTGTAGATCGGAAAGGGCTAGGGGAAGGAGAAACAAAACGCAGAAAAGTAACAGGCTGTCTCAACTCCCTATGGTGGGATAAAAACATACCCAAGAAAGACAAAGAAAAGAATGGGCTAATCAATGGTGGAGTCAGTTCTCTGTTATGGAAGTGCGATCTGGGTGGTAACCGCAGGAATGAAGCCCAGATTACAAGCAGTATAAATGGATTATCTGAGACGTAGTGCCGGGATATCTAAGCTTCAACACATACCCAATGATGAAATAAGACGACAGATGAAGGCAGAAGAGACAGTTGTTAATGGAATTGAGATGTGCGCTTTATGCTGGTTAGGACACTTAATGAGAATGCCGGAGAATAGATGGCTACAGAGAATACTTCGCTGGCAACCTCTAGGGAAAAAGAAGCGAGGGCGACCTAGACGTTCCTGGAACCAAGGCATGAGGAAAGCAATGGAAAAACGAAACCTGAACGAAAACATGACTCAGGACAGAGAGAATTGGAGAAAAAGTTTGAGTAGGCAGTATTGATAATGTATAATGATAATGTTACATGTATTGTAATTATCTAGCTCAATATGTGAATATATATAGTTTTATATTTCTGGTGAAGGTAGTTTTAACGAGTTTTGTCTAATATTCGCTTTCTATAATTTATCAACATAAAATAAAATCGATCGACGTGATTAAAGACGAGTTTTCGTGACAAGCATAAGTATCTCTTGTTTAAAAATAAATGCTCTATAAAGTACATTATTAAGTAAAAAAGAAAGCTGTCTCTAACGTCATTTATAACTATATTCCTTGAAAGGTCAATCTGCGTGTTCATAATTGGCTTTAAGTAATTTTTATTTTATTGCCAAAGGATTTAAAAATGTATCCATTAAAAGGACCAACGATAGGATTGGACGTCTTCTGAGGCGATAAAACCTATCAAAACACTACGGTTCATAAAATCTATTATAAGAAAGTCCAAAGACAAAACTCAACTGGACAACCAGGGTGTATACAGGGTCTCATGTGAAACTTGCACTGAAGTATGGACAAATTTACAGCGGAATGTCTGCGGTACTGGAAATACATAAAGTAGCTATCAATAAAAAACCCATAGCTTCCCTTTTTCAATATCAGCTCCAGAGAGGTCACAAAATAAATTTTAATCCGCAGACAGCAGGAAGTCAATCAACTTAACAAAGATCTGGAAGAAATTCTAACTGGGGGTGACAGTAACCAAGTGGAATTTAACGCTACAAAAACCCAGGCGGCAGTTTTTTTTTTATAAAAAAGTTAACGTTACTGAACCCGACATAGTTATGTCGGGACATTCCATTCTCCTAGCATCGTCAATCAATTTGTTGGGCGTTAATTTGGGAGCAAATATGTCCTGGCATGAACATGTTGCAGGCATAGCAAGGAGAGCTTCTCAAAAGTTGGGAATATTATTTCGAACCAGAAAGCTTTACACTCCACAACAACTGTTAATTCTTTACAAAGCTCGAATTCGACCAACTATGGAATACTGCTCCCATGTTTGAGGCTCCGTTCCCAAACATGCACTGCATTTGTTGGATTCTGTTCAGAGAAGGGCTGTTCGTCTGATTGGAGACCCAGAACTGACCGGTGGCCTTGATTCGCTAGAACATCGAAGAACGGTTGGCAACTTGAGTCTATTCTACAAGTATTTTCATGGAGAGTGTTCCAAGGATGTAGCTCGCTTAATGCCTCCCAGAGCGGTGCATGTTAGAAGTACTTGTCGCGCTGATACTTCACATTCGTATGAGGTTCAGCTTGTTACTCCTCGTACAACGCTTTTCAAGCAGTCTTTTATATGGAGAACATCATCCCTTTGGAATGGCTTATCTAGGACTGTGTTTTCCCACCGAGTACAATTTACAGCGATTCAAGAACAACGTGAATGGCTTTTTTTTTCGGCACACGTGTCGCTCCTGTAGCGCTTTAGGGATTTCCCTGCAGCACGTGTGCTAGACCCATAAAAAAAAACCGGTCAAGTGCAAGTTAAACTTGCGCAATTAGTGTTCCGTACGTTGATTGCTTTTAAAATAAAAAAATTTTGTTACAGAGGTATAAAATGATCAGTGACTTCACAAAATACACCCCAAATGAGTTTTCAACAAAGTTTGTTTCCAATCTTTACTGAAATCTGATGACCTTGAAATTTTTGTTTTTTTTATATACCATATAAATTATTAAAGGTAATGCACTCGTGATAATTTTCGTTCAATCTACACCCCGTGGAGAATATTCCAGAATTTTTTCAAAATTTTTTGATAAGTACTTTTCGAGATAATGCCCGGGACAGCGATTTTTCGAGAATTTTTAAAAATAATACAAAGAAAAGTGCGCGCAAGTATAATATTATATATATATTTTTTACTCGTGTTTTCACAAGCTTTCATTTGACACCACACTCGATGACCTAGTAAAAAAATTTTTTTTTCACTTCCGACTTCACCCCCCAAAACTAACCCCTTAAGTCAAAATTTAATTCTCAAAACTATATGGCTCTGATGAGGCCATCAATTCCTATATTATTACCAAATTTCACCTTTCTATGTCAAATAGTTTCGAAAATCGGGTGTGACAGACAGACAGAAAGACAGACAGACAGACAGACAGACAGACAGACAGACAGACAGACACCGAAGTGATCTTATAAGTGTTCCGTACGGAACACTAAAAATAGCTGCAAACAAATGGTGAATTTAGAAAACAATAAGATATGTGGCAAAAAAGAGTGTTTCTTTAAGAAATAACCGACCACGAGCAAGTCGGCCTTGTGGTATTAGTGTTCCAAACGGTTATTTCTTCTAAAATAATTTTTTTTATAGATATATAAAATGAACAGTGATTTCACAAAACACACTCCAAATCAGTTTTCTATATACAGTCAGTCCAAAAAGTCTCCATTAACCAGTTGCTTGCTATACTATTTAATTGGAACTATGAGAAAACATGTGTAAATTAATCTTTGAAACTTAACCAACGAGGATTACTATTAAAAACAACTACGGAACATTTGATTTAGAAGTGACATCATTGTTATAAAAATGTAAACAAAATTAATATCAAAAAGGTCTTCATACACTTAACAGTTACCAAATAGTTTGACGGAGTTTAACTGAACTAACCTGAACTAACCCTTTAAGTAAAAATTCTACTTTCAAAACTACACGGCTCTGATTGGCCCGTCAATTCCTATATTTGTGCCAAATTTCAACTTTCTACGTCAGATAGTCTCGGAGAAAATCGGGTATAACAGGCCGACCGACGGATAGAAGGATGGGCAGACAGACGCTGAAGTGATCCCATAAGT
>CM032450.1:34417389-34660829 GCA_019049505.1 Pachyrhynchus sulphureomaculatus
AATAGTCGTCCTCGGAGTCGATATAGCGTTTTGCACGACGAATAAGCATATTAAATGAGTTTTTTACTCATCTTTTGAGATGTTCTTCATTATTCTGGTCGATGCCTTTTGGATGTTTTCAATGCCAACATGACGCTTCCATTTCCATTTCATCACGAAACGTAATTTTGGCAATAGTCAGAAGTCGCACGTAGCTAAATCAGAAGAATACAATGAATGGTTGCTGGTTAGAGTGCCGTTTTTGGTCAAAAAACAGTCGCCAATTTTCACTTTTACGATTTTGTGGCTGCATAGACGCTTGATAACACATCTAGATAATATACAGCAATAACCATTTGGCCAAGTGAAACAAATAAATTCTTTGCACACTATACCCTTTAAATTGTAGAAACAAATCAATATTTTTTCACTTTTGAGTTCTCCAAATGACTTTTTTTTGGATTTTCTTGACTTAAGTGTTTTTTTTTCAAAGCTTTGGCGCTTGGTTTCTGGCATATATTGGAAACACCACGTCCCATCGCCCGTTACAATGAAATATCTGAAGTTTTTGTCCTTTCTTTGACTCTTTAATTAAGTCTTCACAATGTTGACTTCAAAGCAATTTTTCGTCATCAATCAATTCAAATCTTTCTTTACCCTAAATGCTCAGTTGAAATGCGATGGATTAAAGCTCTGAACATACTTAATTCAATTTTCATGTATCGCAACAAAGATTTCGGTTCCTTTTTGATGATTTTGCAAACCTTTTCAGTGTTTTCTTCTGTTATTATAAATATTGGTTTACTAACATGTTCATCATCATTTAGGTCTTCACGATCCTTTTTAAAACGTGTTTACTACTGGTGCACTCTTCTACGGGATAGGCAATCATCGCCATAAACATGTTTTACAAATTGATACGTTTCGGCAAATGTTTTACCAAGTTTTACACAAAACTTAATATTCACTCTTTGTTCGTTATTCATGTTTCGACCAATGGCTGAAACATGTTTCGCAATTCAAAAGTTTTCGAAATTACGCTATAAGATCTGAAATAGTTACTTTTAAGCTTTGTAACTGCTTCATCTACACAGCAGTCTCTCTGAACCCGAATGCATCAAATATCACTGTTTTTGCACTAGTCGAACATTTTTCGGAACGTCAATGCTATCACTGCCTCCAGCGCCACCTGCAATTCGCGTGGCATATTCTCTACAGTCTTGAAGCGGTTAACTTCATATGCATATGGAAGTATAGCCAGAAGTCAGAGGGTGACAAATTAGGCGAATGGTGGGGGATGATAGTCATGGAATCTTCGGCAAAAACTATAGCGAAGTGTCGGCCAGTACATTGTCGTGATAAAACAGAAAACTCTCCTCGCGCCAAAGCCGTTTTCTAACCAACAGATATTCATTAGAGAAACTCTGATATGTACGACGATGGTCTTCATGAATGATTTATTATACTTTGGTGATGATCTCAGTAGTGGTTGCAGTTCAAGGTCTTCCAGAATGCTCGTCGTCTTCCATCGAACTTTGGCTGGCCTTAAATATCGAAAACTACTTGAAAATTTGTGTACGGCTTAGGACTTCGGTCCTAAATACTTTCGGAATCATTTTGTACATTTCGACAGTACTTGCTTTAAGTTTAAAACAAAATTTCACACACAGGTGCTGCTCTTTTTTCGTCCCCTTTGTAAAAAATCATATATATATATATATATATATATATATATATATATATATATATATATATATATATATATATATATGTATATACAGGATGCCCCATATGTATGGAATAACGATTCCACAGCATTTATTAATTAGTGTATCATATTGAATTCCTTGTTGTAAATCTTCTACAATTTCTGGTCGATTTCGGTAAACTTTGATTTTTAGATGACCTCATAAAAAAAATCGAGTGTCGTAATGTCGGGATTCCTTACAGGCCATTCTACAACACCTCTTCTGCCTATCCATCGATTAGGAAAAATCACATCCAAATATCTACGAACATTGATTTCATAGTGAGGAGCTGCTCCGCCCTGTTGATACCACGTATTCCTGTTAGGGGTATCCAAATTATTTTCATCGGCAAAAAGATCTTCACAAGTTGGAATAACCTGCTGTTGAAGTAACTGTAAATTCCGCTGTCCTGTAAAATGTCCATCGATAAAAAAGGAATCAATGATATGACGTCCACAAATCCCTGCCCACACGTTTATCTTTTGTGGTCTTTGAGAATGACTGTCGATTATCCAGTGGGGATTTTCAGTAGATCAGTACCGGCGGTTATGCCTGTTAAGATAAAATGTGGGCTAGTCAGAAAAAAACAATAATATGAATTAGGTTAGGGTCATTATTGATTGGTTCCATCATGGGTTGGCAAAATTCAACCCAAAATAATTTGGATACTCATAACAGGAATCTGTGGTATTAACAGGACGGAGTACCTCCTCACTATGAAATCAATGTTCGTAGATATTTGGATGCGATTTCTCCTAATCGATGGATAGGCAGAAGAGGTGCTGTAGCATGGCCTGCAAGAAGTCCCGACCTTACGCCACTCGATTTTTTTTTATGGGGTCACTTGAAAACCAAAGTTTACCGAAGTGGACCTGAAACTGTAGAATATTTGCAACAAAGAATTCAATATGAAGTAGCACAGATCACCCCGGATTCTCGGCAAAACTCTGTTCAGGTTGTTTATGACAGATTCGGTCATTGCCTCGCTGTTAACGATAAACATTTTGAGCAATTGTTACCTTGTTAGACAAGTAATATCTAGAATTTTTAGTAGGACTCAAAAATAAAATAATATACAGGGCTTTCCATTTAAAAAAAAATCAAGATGGCGTAATTTCTTCGAACTGCCAGTTCAAAACATTTTATTGTCAACGTCAGCATGTGCGCCGTATAACACCCTATAACTTAATAAATATTTATTATTAATTATTTGATCAAAATAATAGAATTATTTTGTTTTAATCAGCTGTCATTATCTTATTACAAATAGAATTACTCCACCTTAACAAAAATTTAATCCACTTTATATATTACTTGCCACATATATATATTTTGACCTTTTAAAGTAGTACAGAAAATGATATAAATCTAAACTGGTCCTAAAATAAAACACCCACCTCAGTAAACAGTTTTTATGAGCTTTGAAGCAATTCATTACAAATTTAAACAGCTAATTTCATTTCATAATAGCCTAATAACACTACATCTCCAACATACACTAAGTATATGAGCGAGAAAATAGACCAAAATTCACGCAGAATAAACTCCCAACGTATAAACAAGAAATGTCACTTGAAAATGCCATTATGTGGAGCGTTATACTACCCTATACATTTCCCAAGGTGAAAAAATGTCGCCGGGAACATAGTAAGTGTGTACAATAAGATAACGCCTTATGTATGCTATACTATTGTGTAATACACTCCATCTTCATGGCATTATCGTCTAACACTTTGTCATTTTCTTGCCTACGTCTATTGTCCATATAAGGTTTACTTCTCCTCAAAATATTTTCTTAAACCTTAAGAAAATGTTTATTGCATGATACACACAATACAAAGAAAAATGTAATGTGTTACTTCTACTAGTATTTATTATCTCCTATTTTGTAACTTTTTCCGCAGTTTTTACTTTTACTGTATTATACAGTGCACCATAAAAATTTAGTTTCAAATTATTGTAAAAACTGTATATTAAATTCACACGACAAAACAAAATGGGATCGTACGGTCATTAAAAACTGCATAATAGCCAGTAATAAACTTGATTGTACAAGGTGTCCGATAAAAAAATTTCCATACGGAAGGAACCCTTATAAGATCACTTCGGTCTCTCCGTGTCTGTCACACCCGATTTCCATCGAAACTATTTGACATTGAAAGTTGAAATTTGGCAATAATTAGAGACCGGATTATATGCAACATAAAAATCTTGAAATATGCAGGCAAATATGCATGAAAAATGCGTAAAATATGCATGAAAAGGGTCAAAATACGCAATAACAAATAATAATAAAAGTAGTAATTTTTAGTTTTTTATTTCAAAATCAGCATAAAATTAACAAGTTATCGACGATGTTTAAATTTAATCAACAATTATTTAACATATTTTAAAATTATTTAACATTTGTATTCTTGTACACCTAAACAATAAGGTATTGTTCCAAATGTTGGGTAGTAAGATTGTGTCTTCGATCACTTAAAATATTTTTATAAGTGGAAAAAGACCGTTCCACATCCACTGAGGTAACTGGGCAGTATTTGAATTTGGGTGCTATGTTAGCACTTATTGTTTCTTCACCCGTCCCATTAATAAAAACTATCAATTTGACACAAAGGTTCAAAGCCTGGATTATTGCACAAAATGTTTTCAAACTTTTCTTTAACTCTACGCGGGAATAAATCCGGCAATGTGGAGTTTATTTGACGTATTTTATTCATTAACCGAATTGATTCGGTCAACTCCAAACCTCGAGTTTCAAGCTTTTTAATACCCGCAGGTATGTGGGAAAAGTGAGTGCTAATCAAAGCTATGTCTTTTTAATATCAGAATCGTTAAATGCTTCCTTGGATTGACGAACTGCCATAGCTTCTGCACTATCGAAGTCATTTACTACACCTTTGATGGCCTCGAAATGTTCATTGAAAAATAGTACAGCTTCAATCCATGTTCCCCATCGAGTTACCACTGGTTCGGGAGGTAAAGGCACATTTGACAGTTTTTCTTTATAGGCGTTATTGCGAGCAGGTGCCTTAAGAAACATTTTCTTAGCTGATGAAATCAGTTTATTTACATTTCCAAACGTGGATCGTACTTCTTCAGCGAGTCGATGGACTCCGTGAGCAAAGCACGTCACATGAATTAAATTTGGCTGCCTTGATCATATAGGAAGCAGCATCTGAGAGGAATATAAACACTCTTTCATCTGCAGAAGATTCAGGAAATATTTTTTTAGTACCCTCATTCACAAATCTGGCGGTCGTAGAATGATTTGTCTTGTCAAGTTCTTTGCAGGCCACCAAATAGAAAGAAGAGAGAAAATTGTTTATTTGATCCACGCTCAAACAAATATTCTTAGAAACTAACTACTTATCACTTAATATACCGACCAAGAAACAAAGGAATAAAATACCGTCGTAATTTTGGGGATTCCCTTGGCACTATAACCTAATCGATGTTTAGACTATTGCAGGTAATGTCCCGGCGATAAAATCGGTTCCAGACGGTGACATTAACAATACCCTGAGCAATTCAATTGCCTAGTAATACCGAGAAATATTGTAAATATGGGGAAAATATGCATCATTACTAGATTTTGGGTAAAATATGCAATAATCGGTGAGAATGGTCTAAATATGCAAATGCATATGAAAATATGCAAATGCATATAATCCGGTCTCTAGCAATAATATAGGAAATGATGGCCTCATCAGAGCCGTGTAGTACTGAAAGTTTTGACTTAAGGGGTTAGTTTTGGGGGGTGAAATCGGAAATGATTTTTTTTTTTACCAGGTCATCGCGTGGGGTGTCAAATGAAAGCTTGTAAAAAGATAAGTTTAAAAATATATATAATGTAATACTTGCGCACAATTCTCTTTGTACTAGCTTTAAAAAAGCTCGAAAAGTGCCGAACAAAAAATTTTGAAAAAACTCTCAAATATTCTTTACAGGGTGTAAATTGAACGGAAATTATTACGAGTGCATTACCTTTAATAATTTATCTGGTATATAAAAAAAAACAAAGATTTCAAGGTCATCAGTTTTCACTAAAGATCGAGAAAAAAAGTTTGTTGAAAACTCATTTGTAATGTGCTTTGTGAAGTCACTGATCATTTTATACTTCCGTAACGAAAATTTTTATTTTAAAAGCAGTCAACGTACGGAATACTAATTGCGCAAGTCCAACTTGCACTTGACCGGTTATTTTAAAATACTAATAAGTAATAAAAAATTGGTAAACTGATTTACCCAGTACTTTCACACCGCGTGGGGGAGCGGGATAGAATATCTCTTCCGGTACGTTCTGCCTGTCGTAGAAGGCGACTTAAAGAACAACCTAGATGGTAGATTCCCAGATCCCACCCACATCGCCCGGTGTGATACCATCGCACCGGTTTAAGCTGCATGAAGTTGCTTAACGTTTCGTGGCTGTGTCAATGTGCCGGACTGTGGGACCCAATAGCATGATGAGGTACCTGGATACAAAAAATTCCGGAGGTAAAATAGCCCCCCGTTCGGATCTCTGGGTAGCGACTGGTTCAGGGGCGTTGATATGTAGAGATCATAATTTGAAAATAGATTTTTGTAACATACGAGGTTTAAACTCGAACATAAATTCAGTGCACCAACACTTGCAATCAAACAAACCTCATGTACTCGTTCTCTGTGAAACCAAAGTCAGTTCATCGACCAACATAGTCTATCTTTATCCTGGGTACGACTTCCATTCCCGATTTAGCGGCAACTTTGGAATCTGTCTTTTTGTCAGAAGCGACCTCTCTTGCCAACGAGAAGAGGCTCTGGAGCCCCCAAACTTTGATGTTATGTGGTTAAAAATAACGACTTAACAAACCATAAGGTTCATCTTCGTCATCTATCGACCACCAAGTGATACTAACTTTAGAACACTTTTCGCTTCTCTTGCAGACACTAGCGATCATTTACAAATTAACTATGTATGCCGAAATTGCCATCCTGGGCGACTTTAATGTCCACAACATCAACTTTCTTAAATATTCAAATACTACCGATGAACAAGGTCGTGAAGCTGAATCATTTTCAATCAGTTGTGGCTTAACTCAGCTTATTGACGAACAACACGGATCCCTGATCGAGATGGGGAGTTCTTCTTGATCTGTTTTTTAACCACCAATCCGGAGATTTACATGGTCACCGTAAATCCGCCGTTAGGTTCTTCCGACCATAAATTACTTTCGACATCGAGTATCCTACCAATTAGTGACAGAGAGGCGCCTAAACCTTGTAAGATTTGGCACTAAAAATCTGTTAAATGGGAAGATTCCATGAAATATTTTCGGGCTCTCCCTTGGTTAGACGTTTGTTTTCGATCCGACGACCCATCTGACTGCGCCTGGGAGGTTTTCGATGTAATTTTGGCTGGTATGGAAGCTTATATCCCTTTTTCAAAGAAATGCCCTTCCAACGGCAAGCCTTGGTTTCACCGAAATGCAAACAAGCTGTTGCTTCTAAACATCTTGCCCACCGACAATAGCGTAAAAATCCGAACACCTAACACCTTTGTTCGTGCTCGGAAGAGATGCAAAGAAATTATCGACGAAACAAAGGAGGCACACAATCAACGAATTAGAAACAAATTTTTCGCTTGTCCCAACAATTCCAGGTCCTTTTGGTCAGTCGTTAAGGCTGTTAGTCAAAATTTCACCAAATCCACCATATCACCACTCACACGGCCAGATAATTCTATTGCAACAACATCTGTTGAGAAAGCGAATTTTTTGGCTGAACTCTTTGCTTCACATTCTACTGTTGATTTCCAAGGAAAAACACCACCTACTATTACCATAGTGCAGTCAAGGATGTCCGATATTGTCTTCATAAACGTATTTTAATGAAGCTAGACACCAAAAAAGCTTCTGGCATGTGCCATAGTTCTTAAAACCTGTGCCAGGAAACTAACACCAGTTTTCTGTAGACTTTTCAACCTATCCTACAGAAAGGGAATATTTCTTTTCTGCTGGAAATGTGCCACAGTTCAGCCGATACCTAAAAAAGGCAAGAAGACCTTGCCAAATAACTGCCGACCAGTCGCACTGCTTTCAATCATATCGAAAGATGTGGAAATATTATTACCATATTAGTGACCATCAATATGGCTTTTGTAAGCAAGGAGCAACAGGAGATCTCTTAGTTTATGGAACACATTTTATTTAGAAGAACATATTTGTCCAAATTTTTATTTAGGGGTAACTACCCCCTATTTTGAGAGCTAAAGGGGTGAAAATAAATACGTTTTTAACAGAAAATAAAAAAAAAATATTTACGATGTGTAATTTATGAAAATAAGTCCCTTTCATTATTTACATATTCTCTGCCCAATACCGCATAGTCAATCAAAAACCACCCTCTAAAAGGGGGTCGCAATTAATAGGGGATCCTGCCATATTCACAAACAGATTCCCAAGACTAGAAAAAAATACAAAGAAATAATCAAAATATCCTTCTTAAGGCAACCTCCTTTTAGAGGGTGGTTTTTCATTGACTATATGGTAATGGGTTGAAAATATGCAAATACTTGAAATTCTTTACCTATTTTTATCAATTACACGTTTAATATCACTAGTTTATCCGTATCTGATGAAAATAGATTTGTCCTCAAATATTGATGAATGTAGGATGATGGTGAAAATTCAGACATCCAGGTATCCATTGGTACGAGTCGGCTTTTTATAGATCGAATGTCCCAAGATACTTCTCCGTTATACCAATACATCTAGAAAGGGGATACCATGTGATGCAGCTTTTATTGTACATTTTATATTTGAATATTGGTATTTAGGTTTTCTATACCATATGGCCAGATAGGAAAGTTGTAATCAATATACTTGCATCAAAATTGTGATTTTAGAAACAGAGAAGTTTACGGCACTTTGTTCATAGGCTTCCGTAACAAGTAATGGATACTTCAAACTATTTTTACTTCCCTTGCTAAAGGGAAGTAAACAGTTTCCAATTTTCGTCGGTCTATCGATCTGTCTGTATGTGTGGTGGCGTGTCGATTTGGATGTAAATGAAGTTTTACCTTCATTTGTGATATATGTTGTATTTTCTTCATGTATTTTTCAGAGTTTTCGTAAGATAGATGTAATTCGCTTTTCTTGTAGCTTTCGTGCTTGGTATTAATAACATTATTACCTTATAATGCTAGAAATAAATATTTAAACAAGTGGAGTAAATTATAGGACCCCATTACTTTTCCACGTCCCTTGCGTAATTGCATTACAGTGTTTATTCTTTGTTTGTAAAATGTTTCTTATTGAAAAATTTAATTATCTATTTGCTGCTTTTACAGCGTTCTTTTTTGTAATCACTTAACTACCCTCTAAGTTGTATTTAAAATATCAAGTTAAAAATCTTATATTTGAGTGTATACACGTTGATAACATGTATAGAAAATAAATATATGGTTAAACAAACCCAAAAAATTCTTTTAATATGACTAGGAATAAAAATTTAAACAAATGTTTAAGATCACCACTTCTGTTTATTATTGTTGACAATTGTTTCGACACACTGTGTCTTCTTCTTATGGATCTCCATCAAGTCAGTGCAAAACTTTTAATATGAGTTATTCGATTACTCGATACGAGCGTGTTTATAAAAACCACTTTTATCTCTTTAAGGAGTTCTATATGAGCGAATTTAGATTATTTTACGTTGAGTGGTACATTACAAGGACTATAACTCCTTCGTCCTTGTCTTAAACTAAAGTTTACTATTTGTAATGATACTCTAAACTTCAACTGCTTGGTTTTGTAAGAGCGTCAGACAATTGACTTAGTTAGAAAGCTGGTAATTCGATGAGGTAGGAACCATAGAATGGTATATTGGATTACTATTTTAGTTGGTGAGTTATCAGAAGTTAAAATTTCATTTATGATTTCAGTTATTAAATTTTGATTATCGATATGTATATTTTGGATCAAATTTATTAGTTTATCCACTTTAGTAATAGGATGTTTTAATAAAAGTAAATGGGGAAATTAACAACTGGCAAGATAAATATAAGTAATTGGTAAAGTATTTTAAAACTTAAATACTATTTTGTATTTAAGAGGTATTAAACAGTATTAAGAACCTTAAAGAAAAATCAAACGAGTATAATTTTAAGATTTGGGTGGCATTTGTGGATTACGAGAAAGTATTTGACTCCCTTGAAATCTATGCAACATTAAATAGTCTAAGTAACCGTAGAATTAACAGCAGATACTCGCAGATTATTCAAAATATCTATAAGAATGCAACATTTCAGATAGTATTGAAAGAAAACACCAATAAGATAGAAACCAAAAGAGGAGTACGTCAAGGGGACACCATCTCGCCGAAATTGTTTACGTTGGCGCTAGAAGATCTTTTCTAACAACTTCCATGGACAAGTAAGGGTATAAAAATAGAAGTAGAGCAACTCAATCATTTGCAATTCACGGATGATATTGTACTTATATCTAACAACAAAGAAGAATTGGAAGAAATGCTGAACGAACTTAACATAGAGATTAATCTGAAGATAGACATCGCCAAAACCATGTTCATGACAAATGACGACTGTGATAAAAAAGCAGTACTGAAGATTGAAAACCGAAAATCACAACAGATTCACACGTACATCTTTGATAAAAAATAATAATATCCAATGCAAACTTGAACGCGGATTTATCGAGGAAAATATCATTGGCTTGGTCGGCGTTTGGTAGATTGTGGAACATCTTTCTTTCCAATGTCCCAAATATACTAAAAGCGAACACATTCGATCAATGCGTGTTGCCAGTATTGACATACAGAACGGAAACGTGGGTTTTGAATCAAGAAATTATAAACCGCCTACATGTAGCTCAACGAGGATGGAATGGAGGATGTTGGGAATAACGTTGAGGGATATACTGACTAAGAAATTCGAGGAAGGTCCAAGATAACTGATGTAGCTGAGAGGGTCAGCAGGTAGAAGTGAAGCCAGGTGGGTGATATCACAAGACTCTCTGATAATCGATGGACCCATAAAGTAATCAACTGGAGGCCCTGGAATGAGAAAAGAAGTAGAGGACGCCCACAAACCCGATGGCCTGATGACATCAAAAGACTGGTGGGATACAACTGGATAAACAAGGCACAAAACCGAAGAAGATGGATGTACTTAGGGGAGGCTTATGTCCGATGATGGACTGTATAGCTGATGATGATGAAACAGATATACCGACTGTTAAAATATACGAGCAAACAAATGGACAGATACATTTTATTCGTTTTGTTTAAAAATTGGTACTAACAATGCTAAGGACAATACAGTAAGTTTTGAGTTACGATATCATGAGTATACGCATCTGCAGTTTAAGATTTGGCGAACTTGTAATGATAATTCTTTTTGACTTTTGAGTTGAAAGTATATCTGTCTCTAAACTAGATCTTACCTATGCTTGTTCTTTCGTTCCTCACCAAAAATGCTGCTTAGGATGACATGTACAAGTAAACTTTCATGAATATTCAAACAGCAGTAAAAAAGGCACCTCTAACTTTGTCTGATCACAGCGCTAAATTACTTTCGAAAAAAATTTGTCTTTTGGTCTTCTTTTTGTGTTTGGAAGTTCTAACGCCTAGGTATCGTTAAGATATCCCACTGTTTGGATATCCTACCGACAGCTACTCTGTTTAAAATAAACGTTTTCTTTCTTGAAAAACGATGTTATATTGTTATTAGTTTATTATTGTTTGGCTCGCAATTCTTTTATGAAGAGAATAATGCGCGATCAGTTGAAAAGGACCAAGAATCCAATCTACAGCTTTGCAGATGACAGTACTCTTATTCTTTCCTTCACTTTAATGCTTGAATATCGCAAATATCCGGAGATAGTCGGAAGTCGCTCAACTCGAAAAAAACCTGGAAGAAATTCAATCTTGGGGTGACAGTAACCAAGTAGAACTTAGCATTACAAAAACCCAGGCCGCAGTTTTTTCTAAAATAGTTAACGTTGCTGAACCCGAGATATTTATAACGGGACACTCCGTTCTCCTAGCATCGTCACCCAATTTGCTAGACATTAATTTGGAAGCAAATATGTCTTAGCATAAATATGCTACGCACATAGCAAAGAGAGCTTCTCGAAAGCTGGGAATATTTCTAACTAGAAAGCTTTACACGCCACAACAACTGCTAATTCTGTACAAAGCTTAAATTCGACCAACAGTGGAGTACTGCTCCCATGTTTGGGGCTCTGCTCCCAAGTATACACCGTATTTATTGGACTATATTCAGAATAGAGCTAATTGGAGACTCACCAGCAACCTAAATTCCTTGGATTATCAAAAAACAGTTGGCCACTGGAGTCTATCCTACAAGTATTTTCATGGAAACTATTCGATGGATGGATGTAGCCCCCTAGAGCGTTGCGCTAATATGTCACATCCGTTTAAGCTTATCACTTCTGGTACAACCCCTCTCAAGTACTTTTTTATATGGAGAACCTCAACTGTGGTTCCCGCCGAGTACTATTTACAACGATTCGATTTACATGAATCGCTTTTCTTGCACACGCATTGCTCCTGTAGTGCTTTAAGGATTTTCCTGTAGCATATGTGTTATACCGATTAAAATAAGTGTCATAAAATCCATTGCCTTTCAAAAACTGTTTCATTTAGGTAGTAGGTATATATAAAATGTCTCTAGAATCACGTAAAAATCAATATCTTAAAAATATACTTAGTTTCCCTGAAACGCCATTTTGTCTTGTTACATCCTGTACAAACAAAAATATTTTCAAAATGCCCTTCGTGATTATTAAAAATTTTTCCACATTTTTAGTTGGTCACATTTCTGTTCTCATTTAAAAACACCTTTTTTCCAATTTGTCTTAGTAGTAATATTAATAATACTTTATTTTTCAGATAACAAATTTAAATACAGCACAGGGAAATATTACAATTACAAGTATTCGGTCGAAGCCAGAAGTAAATTTAACGGCACAAGTCAAAACGAATCAGCCCTATATATCGATGCTGAGGTTACTCTTAATTTCCTAACGCCTTGTGATGGTTTGCTGACCCTTTCAGACATAACATTAGGAGAAACTATCCCAAGAGACAATGAAGAAAATCCCACTTCCACTAACAGTCAGCTATTTTCCGACATGATAAGCGAACACACCCTTAGGTTCGCTTTTAAAGACGGAGTTATCTCAGAGATATGCCCTGAAGACGAAGAAAAAAACTGGCCTTTAAATTTCAAGCGAGGAATTTTATCAATGATTCAGAACAGTATGAAAAGATTCGACTTGGATTTTTCTGGAGAAGAAGAGGACGTTAGGGGGGTGTGTTCCACAAGTTATAAAGTAATTGGAGCCAAGGAAACCAGCTTACTTATAGAGAAAACTAAGAATCTCGAAGGTTGCACTGATAGGATCAAGTTTAATTCTGTTGTGCAGTCCACTGTATTGGCTAACTTTCAGTCGGTACGTATCATTTTTCTTCTATATAAAAGCAGTCTTTGAAGTAAAATAAACCGATAATATATCGATATACAGGGTACTCGATATATATTTAAAATATAATATCAAATTAGAGTATATGTTGTGTAAAAACAAAATCCTAGTACACCATATACGGAAATTAAATTTTTCGTGCTTAATTACTACCTTGATTAGTACTACCAGTGGCTATTTTGGCGACCTAGCTTTATTGCAGCAACTTTATAAAATATGCAGTTTTCATCGCCTAGGGTCTAGGGCCTAGTAGACAGACTAGAGAGATCCTTCCTGCTATCTCCGTATGATGCCTTCAACCACCCTAACCACAATGGGGTCTGCCGAAACTTCTTTACCTCAGAAAATCGTTCCATGCCTGAGTGTTGGCCTTCTCTCTTTCAAGTATCGCTATCCAAATACCTTCTATCTGAGTTTTCAGTGTATTGCAAGCTCAAATAAGGTAAAGCGGCGTTTTCGCATCCTACGTACATCTCCGGCAAGTTAGGTTAACTTCCACCATTGGTAGTGTTGCAAGCCTTTTCAGTCTCATTCAGCCTATTCCCTAGGGGTAGCACTAACTTGTTGATTGCATATCACTAAAACTCTTTTCGGTCCCAGAAAAAAGTCACAGTTTCGAGTGTCTGTGACTTATTCCCTGACGTCCAGTGAGGCATATTAGATTAAGACTGACAGTATTAAGTCTTCCTGTATAGTAAGTGATTTTATTTTATCAAAAATATATTCCTATTATATTTGAAACTAAACTAACTCGAAAACTAAATAAAAAAAACACGAACACACAAGCACGTTATTTTCAGCCTGGTTTGGGTTTCAGTCAAGTTTCTCATGAGGTTTAAGAAATAATATAAAGAAGTATTTCTTCTTCTTCTCTTCTTCTTTAGCAACCTTTTTAGTCCACTCTCGAACATAAGTCTCCCCTGTTTTCCTTCCATTGCTGTCTGTCCTGCGCCAACCGGTACCAGAATCTTCCTGCAGTTCTTTTCATATCGTCTATCCATCTTGCTGGTGTCCATCTATGCTTCTTTTGTATGTTATAGGCTTCCATTGCACTACCCTTTTGTCCATCTTGAGTCATCTTGCCTTGTGATGTGTCCAACCCAGGCCCATTTCAATGATGCTACTCTCTCGATAATGTCATCTACTTTAGTTCTTTATCATATTATGTTATTTTAAATGTGTTCTCGTAAACTTATGCCCATCATAACTCGTTCGATTGCGCATTGTGTTGCGCGCAGTTTAGTGATCGATTTGTTTATTAATGTCATCGTTTCCATCTCGTATGTCATTACTGGAAGAATGTAGCCATTAAAAAATTTTCGTTTTAGGTTAATAGAAATATCGGGGTCTTTAATGACGTTACTTAATTTTCCAGTAGCTGCCCAAATATTCTGCGAGCTATCTCAAACGTTTGGTTTTCTTTCCAAAATTTTATTTTATGACTGGGATAGATATACTCGTCAACAATTTCTATTTTATTTCCGTCAACAGTAATATTGGCAGGTTCGGAGGTCATAATTTTTGTTTTATTTATATTCATGGCCAGACCGTGCCCTTCCGATGCCATTTTGAGATGCAACAGCATCTCTTGTAGCTCTTTCAGATCGTTATTTAGGAGAACTACATCGTCTGCAAATCTAAGATGATGTAGAAATTGGCGGTCGATGTTCAAGGCTTTGTTCTCCCAATTTAGCTTCTTGAAAATATTGTCCATTGCAAGGGTAAATAATTTGGAAGAGATCGTGTTCCATTAACTCACTCCTCTGGTTAACGATGCTGCTGTCCAGTCTTCGTCGAGTGTAATTAGGGAGGTGCCATTTATATATATATATATATATATATATATATATATATATATATATATATATATATATATATATATATATATATGTATATAAATGTTCAAAAATTTTCCTGTGTCTTAAATCAATTTTTGCGTCGAAAAGTTCCCGTTCTACAGAATCAAATGCTTTGCTGTAGTTGATGAATGCTATATGCAGAGATACGTTATACTAGTGACATTTCTCTATTAGTAGTACGAATAGTGTAAAGATGTTTTATTATGCTACATCTCTTCCGAAATCTGGCTTGTTCTGGCGGTTGGCAGTTGTAAAATTTGTATAATAGTCTATTTGTTGTGATCGTAGTTACCAGTTTATACGGATGTGGTAATTATTTATATCTAATTTGTCCTTCTTTTTGTGAATCAATGTGATTTTAGTATTATGTTAGCTCTTAGGGATTTTTCCTTCATGCACTCATTTATCAAGCAACATTCGCACTGCTTGTCATCTCGTCGTCCCACCCATCTTTAGCATTTCAGAGGTTATTCCATCTTCTCCCGGAGCTCTACCATTTTTCATTTGGGACAAAACATTCTTTAATTCTTCAAGTGTAATATCCGGCATTTCTTTAGACCCTCAGTTTGTGATGTCTCTTGATATTGCGTCAGCTGGTGGTGGATTTGTTGATGAATTAATCAACAAAGAAGTATTTAGAATTTTTTAATTAATTGGTTGTTTTAGTACTTATAAAACTTAAAAGCGACTCTTTCTGAAGTTGGAAAATAAAGAGCAAGTACTGGATACTGTCAATTAGGGATGCCTGTACAGATTTTTGAATGAGAACAAATAATAATTTTTACCCCTCTTTTAAAACCAAAGCTCAATTTTGCTCGCAACGTTTACTCTTCGTGTTCCCATATTTCACGCTGGAGTACGATATACAGTTCAAATTCGAATTTTCCGTAGAAATTTCCTAGTTCAAATAGGAACCTGTGTCCTCTGGATATCATGTTTCGATTTATAAGATAAATGAACTAAGAAATGAATGTTTTGACAATGAAGACTTGACTGCCGTGCCGATCAATAAAGTTATTTACTAATTCACCGTGTTTTTGGTACTATCTTATATATGATGTGCTTTTTGACTAATTTTTCAAATCTTGATTTCAAATTTTTACATCTAGCATTACAGTTTGAGGACAAAGCAGGGGTGCTCAAACGGTCGATCGCGATCGACAAGTCGATCGCGAGTGCTTTTTGAGTCGATCTCGAGAAAAAAAATTCCGATATAGAACTATTCACAGATTTTGTTTTAGGTAACTAAAACAAAATGTAATGAATAAACTACTAAAATTTATTCGATCCACAATTAGGCCAGAATAACCCCCTCATAACTTTCTTTTATCGTAATAACCCCCTGCTAGCGGCAAAAGACGGCTTTATCGAAGAAACGCGCGGTACTTGTCAAAGAAAAGCCACGTTTTTGATTCCCGCCGATTTTTCTAGAAACTTCGGACGGCGTGTTTGACGGGAACATTCAAGACTTTGTTCGCGCCGATATAAATGTTGCGCCTGCAGGAATAGGAGTCAGTCTGAGTTGTAACTTGAAGGCGATACATCGATACAAAGTTTATTAATAAATAGTCCAAAATGAGTGCGGCGAAGAAAAGTAAAACTTATCATTTTAGTAACGATTTTGAAGAAGAATTTTTCTTTTGAAACCATTTGATGATGGATTGGTTGTGAAGGAAGCATTTATTGAAGCGGGTGAGACTTAAAAATAAAACAGAGATTAGGTCTGCTATTAGAGAACTTCCGTTATCTCGTCCGACTGTCACAAGGCGTGTTGAAGTCATGAGTCAGGACATGGCAGATAAACTAAAACATGATATCATGGAATGTACATACTTTTCTTTACAGTTCGATGAATCCACCGATATGACAGACACTGCCCAGCTGTGTATTTTTATTCGAATGGTATTCAATGACATGTCGGCTAAGGAAGAGTTTTTGACAATGATTCCTCTGAAAGGAAAGATCCGTGGCGAAGATATATATGACGTTTTCTTCAATTTTGTAACAAACTACAAGCTACCAATATATAAACTAGTGTGCATTATAACCGATGGAGCACCAGCAATGATTGGAAACAAAAACGGTTTTGTGGCATTGTGTCGAGCTAATGATGATTTCCCTTCATTTTTTTTCCTTCCATTGCATTATACATCAACAAGTTTTGTGTTCAAAAGTTCTAAAACATGGAGGAGATTATGGGCATTGCAATAAAAATTGTGAATTCTATCCGTGCACGTAGCTTGCAACGACGGCTCTTTAAATTGCAGTTGGAAGATAGTGAGTCAGCTGAACACACTGATTTAGTTCTTCACCCGGACGTCAAGTGGTTGAGTCGCGGAAAATTCCTAGAAAGGTTTCAAGAATTATTGCCCGAAATAACAGCTTTTCTGGACGAAAGAGGTGATGACACTCAGATGCTGCAAAACGGAAAATGGCTGACTGATTTGGCATTTTTCACAGACATCACAATGCATTTAAACACCATTAATTTGGAGCTTCAAGGTAAAGGAAAAACTATTATTGAGATGATTAGCCAATAAACGCATTCAAAAGTAAACTGCAACTTATGATAGATCAACTGAAAAGAAAGGATCTGAAAAATTTTCCGTCTGTGAAAGCAAGGATTCCTCAGTTGAATTATGATATTTATGAGGCAGAATTATCAAATATTTTGGGCCAATTCGAAATACGTTTTTATGATTTCAGTAAATTGGCAAATATCGCATCATTTATGAGTTATCCTTTTTCGTGTAAAAACATTGAGGAATTGGCTACTGAAATAGCAAGTCAACATGGACTCATGTTCTGTTGAAAATGAGTTAGTGCAGATTATATCAGATATACATCTCAAAGCCACATCATCTGATACAAAATTCTGGTGTTTTATATCTGAAGATAAATATCCGAATCTAAGGTAAATCGCCCTTCAACTGACGGCAATGTTTGGATCAGCTTACTTGTGCGAGTCTGCATTTTCTGAAATGAAGATAATTAAGTAAAAATATCGCAATCGACTAACTGACAAACATATGTCATCATGCTTGCGATTAGCACTCGGTAATTACGTACCATCTTATGAAAAGTATGCTGAGGACATGCAGTGCCACGCTTCAACATCCAAAGTCACTCTTTAGTTAAGTTTAGATACTAGAACTCGTTTGTTTTGTAAGAACCAATAAACTCGCAATTTTGAATAATTATGGGTTTTTTCAATGACATTTTAGAGCAGACCTACACTTACCTTGACTAAAAAAATGCATATTGTGCAGAAAACTAATATCTATGCCACGATACACCCTACCTAGACGACAATCCTGCATCATACTTACTTGCAGCCTCTCAGATTCGATCGATCGTAGTCTAACAATATTGAGGTAGATCGCCAGCAGCTCAAGTTTAAGCACCCCTGCTTTAAAGGAATTCCAGTTTTTGCATATTATTGTTTCCAAAAAAGAGTAATTTCTTTTTGACTTAGTGTAGTCCTAGTTAAAATCTTTGGTTATGTGAAATAAGAGCTTTCATTAAGAATTGAAATATATAATTAAAGCAGATAAAAAACTTATTTAATATCAGTATATGCGAACCAACAATTCATAAATTTGATAAATAATAAAACGACTGCGTAAATGATGGAAATGTATACAAAATATTTCGGTTAAATTTTATCTGCACGTTTAACTGAAATTTAAATACCTAATGAAATAGTTTCATCTGAACAGTTAAATTCCATGGTGACAAGATATGCATAAACAAGTTTAATTGCGGCATGCAGATTTTTTAATGGAATACGATATCATGGAGTATATTAATATATCGATTTTCTGTGCATTTATAAAAAGTGATTATTCACTTATAAATTTTATCCGTAAAATCTTAATAAAAATTTTAAATCTAGTATATATTTTGCACTTTTCAGTAGCGTATACATAAAAACTTAAAATTAATAAATAAAATCTAATATAACTTGGTTTATATCCATAAAACAGGGGTGCTCAAACTTGAACTGCTAGCGATCTACCTCAATATTGTTAGACTACGATCGATCGGCTCTGAGAGGCTGCGAGTAAGTGTGATGCAGGATTGTCGTGTGTTTCGCCAATATATGAGATTTTTTAAATGACGCGATCGTTGCAGCTTTTGATTGTTTGGCTGGTCTTGTGAACATGGTTTGTTCTTTTTTTAAACGAGTTATCAAATCACGTACTTTTCGTTTTCTTAATTCACACTGTGACGGAAAATCCTTTTCATAGTTTTTATGAACCGTTTTATGATGCCTCTCCGAGTTCCCACGCTTAGGTATTGCAACTGACGCACTGCAAATGAGACAAATGTATCCTTTACCATACAAAAGAAAAATTCTTCCTCCCAATCGTTAATAAAATGATAAGTTTTACTTTTCTTCGCCGCACTCATTTTGGACTATTTATTAATAAACTTTGTATCGAGGTATCGCCTTCAAGTTACAACTCAGACTGACTCCTATTCCTGCAGGCGCAACATTTATATCGGCGCGAACGAAGTCTCGAATGTTCCCGTCAAACACGCCGCCCGAAGTTTCTAGAAAAATCGGCGGGAATAAAAAACGCGGCTTTTCTTTGACAAGTACCGCGTGTTCCTTTGATAAAACCGCCTTTTGCCGCTAGCAGGGGGTTATTACGATAAAAGAAAGTGATGAGGGGCTTATTCTGGCCTAATTGTGGATCGAATAAATTTTAGTAGTTTATTCATTACATTTTGTTTTAGTTACCTAAAACAAAATCTGTGAATAGTTCTATATCGGAATTTTTTTCTCGAGATCGACTCAAAAAGCACTCGCGATCGACCGTTTGAGCACTCCTGCATTAAAACATATAGTGACACGCACAAGGCATGAGCAAATAATTACATTTTAAATTAGCTATTCTCTCTTACTAAAAATAAGTATAAAGTGGAGGAATACTAATGATTTAGAACTAGAGGGCTACCCGAATTTTTGACTTGTCGACTAACCGTCTGCCTAGTTGTTTATTAATAAAAGCATTTAACGTTGATTTCGTTCAAAAAGTCGAAAAACAACCATTTCTGACTGGAAAAAGCGGGTCTAGCTTTGTCCTTCAGTGTTGGCGGCGTCTGCCTTTTGCAGATTCCCTCTTATTTTATCAAGAACAAACTAAATTTTTTGATTTTATATGGTCCATTTTTGGATCTATGTTTTTTAGGCCCTAAAGCAGGGTCCGGTCTCGGTGGCGTCTGCTCTTTGGGACGCTTGACTTTTTACTGTTCAAGTTGATTCAAGTGGTTAAACGACAGTCTAGTTTTAGATGCAGCATTTTAAGCATTCCAGGGCATCGGGACTCCCCTGATAGAATAAACAACAAAATTTCGGGTTGCCCTGTTGGTCTAATTTTTCTGTAATCCCTTTTCAATCATCTTTACATGTTATTTCTTTTAAAATTAAAAATATAAAAAAGACAATTTTCAGATTTCTCAAATCCAAGAACCCAGAAAAGGATGTGTGACACGAAATATCTGGAGCAACCCCTCTGCCGTCTGTCCCTATTCCTATAACCTTTTATATGTTTCATTCTAAATAATAAAACATAATAAGAAATCATGGTTCTAGGAATAAGGCTGTGTTAATTTGGAGGAACTTTCTTCTGGAACCTCTTCGATATCAGAATAGTGAATTCAATGTTCCAATTTGTTAAAACGTCTTCATTATCTTAGCAAAAATTGTCCTAATAATGTAGGAAATATAAAAAATTTATCGACTCGACCTCTTTTTCTCTAAAGCCATATTACTCAAAAGCTATACTCAAATTCCCTGTTTATTTTACAACTTTCATTTGCAAGGAAAGTACTAAGTGCCAATTTTTTATCGAGTGTGTAATACTCTGCCTCTTGAGCACAGTATATTGGAGCGTAAATTATTACATAATAATATTTCGATTTCTATGTTTGGAATTCATTAAAAGTTAAACTCCTGAATATACACTGCTTGTTTTTTCAAAGTCGCAACGCAAATTATCTTTTATACTTTTAAAATATATGCTTTAGCGCTTCGAAAAAGGAATATTAAAAAACTATTCATATATCCCTCTTAGCGAGACCTTTTAGACCACACTTCTGAGGGTCAGATACTCCCTTGGCGATGCTTCGGTATAAATTTCAATAAATGGGCTCGGCTCGCACTCCTGGTTTGAAAGTTGACGAAAAATATGTAGAGCGAGATTATACCGAACCCAGTTAACACAGTCGGATATTTAGCGACAACCAGATGACATAAACGGCGTTAGTCGTACAATTCTGACATGGATTTATTTACATATTTACTCCTGATTGCGCTGAGACTATTATCTTAGATTAATTATTGACTGCACGCGCGGGGAAGTAGTGCTACTATAGTGATCAGTACTTACATGGGCTGAAAAATCCCTAGACTTTCCGGGAGATGGCAGCACATCTATATTTATTTCATGTGTTTATTAAGCACTGATTTTTGATGGGAAAAAATACAGCCTGAACCCAAGAATGGTTTGAGAAGTGTTATGGCACGTCTGCTTCGTCGAAAGCAACTATATGTCGATAGTTTAGCGAACATAAAGGAGGTCGTACTAGCACCGATCATGCATTACATTCCGAACGTCCAAATGAGGCAGTCACTGAATAAAACACAAAAAAAATCCACCATATTGTTCTGAATGACAGCAAAGTGAAAGTAAAAAAGATAGCTGACATCGTGAAGACGTCAATAGAATGCGTGATGCATATTATGCATGAATATTTGCGTCTGAAATGTACCCGATGGGTGCCGTGCACTCGCACGATTGATCAGAAACAGCAACGTGTCGAAAATTCAGGAAGTTATTTGGTACTGTTTCGGTGCAATCCAAAGGAGTTTTTGCATCGATTCGTATCAATGGACGAAACATGGATTCACCGTTACTCTCCTAAGTCTAACAGGTAAACCGCAAAGTGGCTGCAACCGCGTGAAAGCTGGCCGAAGCGTCCAAGAACACAAGAATCCGGAAAGGTTTTAGCAGGTATTTTTTGAGAAGCACATCTTGGGAACGGGTGAGCAATTAGACTATTATGTTGGTTTATTGGATCGTTTGAATGGTAAAATCAAGAACCAAAAGGCCACATTTAGCAAAGATAAAAGTGTTAATTAATAGTGGAACTAACACCAGTTTTCTGTAGACTTTTCAACCTATCCTACAGAAAGGGAATATTTCCTTCCTGCTAGAAATGTGCCACAGTTCAGCCGATACCTAAAAAAGGCAAGAAGACCTTACCAAATAACTACCGACCAGTCGCACTGCTTTCAATAATATCGGAAGTCATGAAAAAGGTTATCAATCAGCATCTTCTAAAATATCTTGATGAATTCAACATTATTAGCGATCACCAATATGACTTTGGTAAACATAGATCAACAGGAGATCTATTGACTTATGTAACACATGTTTGGAACAACACAATTGAACACTTTGGAGAATCTCGAGCGGTTGCTTTTAACATATCCGTTTGGCACGATGGACTGTTGACTAAGCTACGCTCTTATGGTGTGTCTGAAAAGTTCTGTTTGTGGCTCTCATATTTCCTCAGAGAGCGTTCTTTACGAGTGGCAGTCGACCGATTTCTTTCTAACACCTTCACTATCAATGCCGGTGTGCCCCAGGGCCCCATACTGTCTCCTACTCTCTTTCTCATTTACATTAACGATCTGCTGGAAAAGACCGGTCGTTCAACTTTACAAAGACTTGAAAGAAATCCTATCTTGGGGTGACAGTAACCAAGTGGAATTTAACGCTACAAAAACCCAGACGACAGTTTTTTCTAAAAAAGTTAATGTTGCTGAACCCGACATAGTTATGTCGGGGCACTCCATTCCTCTAGCATCGTCACTCAATTTGTTGGGCGTTAATTTGGGAGCAAATATGTTCTGGCACGAACATGTTGCAGACTTAGCAAGGAGAGCTTCTAAAAAGTTGGGAATATTATTTCGAACCAGAAAGCTTTACACTCCACAACTGTTAATTTTTTACAAAGCTCAAATTCGACCAACTATGGAATACTGCTTTCATGTTTGGAGCTCCGCTCCCCAACCCACACTGCATTTGTTGGATTCTGTTCAGATTGGAGACCCGGAACTGACCGGCGGGCTTGATTCGCTGGAATATCGAAGAACGGTTGGCGACTTGAGTCTGTTCTACAAGTATTTTTATGGAAAGTGTTCGAAGGATGTAGCCCGCTTAATTCCTCCCAGAGCGGTGTATGTTAGAAATACACGTCGCGCTAATACTTCACATCCGTATGAGGTTCAGCTTGTTACTCCGCGTACAACGTTTTTCAAGCAGTCTTTTAAATGGAGAACATCATCCCTTTGGAATAATTTGCCCAGGGCTGTGGTTCCCATCGAGTACAATTTACAGCGATTTAAAAATAACGTGAGTCGCTTTTTCCGCACACATACCGCTCCTGGAGCGCTTTAGAGACTTCCCTGTAGCACGTGTGCTAGACCCATAAAAAAAAATTCACTAAGATAATACACAAGCTTACAAGTGCATAAAATCGATGGTGAAATTGGACCAATTGGGCTATGAATTGCTACCTCATCCACTGTATTCACCAGATTTGGCCTCCAGCGATTATTATCTCTTTCTAAAGTTAGAAAAGTGGCTGCAGGGAAAAAAGATTTAGCTCAAATGTAGAAGTCGAATGGGAATCTGAGGCTTATTTTAGAGTTTGACAAATTGTACTGTATGAAAGGTATCCAAATGTTAGAAGATCGTCAAAATCAGTGTATCGCCCTTGAAAGAAACTATGCTGAAGAATGAAATCGATTTTTGGTAAAAACATTCTTTTTTCTTCAAAAGTCTCAGGACTTCACTCCGTGAGTATTACTCCACTCATGAGTTTCTCTGGCTAATGAGTATTTATAAGTTATAGATAAGTAGGAAATTTTCTATTTTATTTTAAAATCTGCTGGATGACTGTTCGGTAATTTCCCGTACTACTGAAAACAATGCGACTTGAATGGTAAAAATTCGATTTAATCTTCTCACCTTTCTTAGATATCGACTTAACGAGATAGAGGACGAAATATTTGTGTTGGAGGGTTTGAAAAATTAGCGTAAGTTTTCTGGCACATTTTCTAGGTACTATGATAGGTATTCTATCAGCAGCAGAAGCTTTTTTGATGTCTAGCTTCATTAAAATATGTTTTTTGACATGACAATATCGGTCATTTTTTTACCACACATTCAGATTAGTAGGTATTGTTGTTTCGTTGAAGTTGACAGTAAAGTTTGAGACAAAAAATTCAGTTAACAACTTGGAGTTTATAGCAGTTGTTCTTCCAGATTTTGTTACCTTGTAAGTGGTAGTATACTTAAGTTAATGAAATTTTGATTAACTACCGATCGACTAAATATCTTGAACTGTTAGACAATCAAGAAGTTTGTTCTTAATTCTCCAGTTAATCTTTGGTTTTGTCGATTATTTGCCGGCATCTGTTTTGAGCATTAACAAGGTGTTATGGTGACGTTGTGGTTTTTAAGCCAATATCAGGATTCGGGATGTTTGGAAGCAACGGCTTCTTTACATCTTCAATTGAATCAAGGACAGCGGTTAGGAGTAATTTCTTCGGAAAAGCGATCTAAGCTTCCATGTCAGACAAAATGGTATTAGCAACTTCCTTAGCGCAATGGAACTGGGCTTCAGAGCAGAAATAAATGGAATGGAATAATGTCTGAACGGAAATTTCAAAAAATATTCCTCGAGCTCTTTTTATTTAGCAGATTTGTAGTGCAAAATCCTCGAGAAATCACTGGATCATTCAAGTAGTAATCGCGGATTGAACACTTCATAAATAGGCGTTCAGCGGCAAACATATGATTGATGAATTATATAATAAAAACTATAATTGTTCAGGAATAAGACCGGATAATTTAATATTTTTAAATACGCAATTCTCTTCTAATATAAAAGTAAGTGTATACAAAATATCTGTCACTTCTTAATTAGAGCTAACCAACGATGTAGGTCAAACAAGGAGACATTATAAAAATATGTTTTCGGCGATTGATCTGAGAGTATGGTATAACAATATCAGTTCTAAAGAAGTTTTTTGCAGTTCGTATAATTATTAAGATTACGCGTTAAACTGTAGGTCTCATCTAGCTGATTTAGTTTAACGGTAAATTGGATTTGTAAAAAGAATGTATCTGGTCTTCATGCCTAACTATGATCTTTAAGCATACCATGTCACTTAAGTCTTAACTGTGAACAGATAAATTATGTTCTTCATTATGGAAATAAGCTTTAAGAATATTGCCGTGTACGAGTATGTGACTAACAGAATTTTTGAGATGGCACAATATCTGGAAGGAATCAATATTATCAGCGGTCATCAATATGGCTTTCATAAGCAAAAATCAATTCGAGGTCTTCTAACTTATGTGACACATGTTTGGAACAACGCAATTGAACATTTTGGGAAATATCGAGCGGTTGCACTTAATATATCCAAGGCATTCGACTGTGTTTGGTATGACGGACGCTTTTATGGTATGTCTGACAAGTTTTATTTATAGCTCTTGTGCTTCATCAGAGAGCGTTGTTTAGGAGTGGCAGCCGACGGATATATTCGGCATTCGACCGTGTTTGGCATCACGGACTGTTGGCGAAGTTACGCTATTATGGTATGCATGGAAGATTTTGTTTATGGTTTCTCAAAAAGCGTTCTTCACGAGTAGCAGTCGACGGATTTCTTTCTAATACCTCACTATCATCGCCGGTGTGCCCCAAGACTCCATACTATCTCCTATTATTTTTCTCGTTTACATTAACGATCTGCTGGGAAAGACCGGGAATCCAATCTACAGCTTTCCAGGTGACAGTATGCTATTTCACTTTGAACGTATCGATCATTAGCTACTACAACTTGATAAAAACCTTAAGGAAAATCTATCTTGAGGTGACAGTAACCGAGTAGAATTTAATGCCACAAAAATCCAAACAGTATTTCTTCCCAAAAAAGTTGCTGAAACCGACATAGTTATGTCGGGATACGCCATTCCTCTGCCATCTCTCCTTAATTTGTTGGGCTTTAATTTGGGAGCAAATATGTCGTGGCATGAACCTATTGCTTCCATAGCAAAGAAGGCCCCTCAAAACTGGGAATATTATTTCGAACTAGAAAGCTTAAGATTCCACTGTAACTGTTAACTTTGTGCCAAGCTGACCAACAATGGAATACAGCTAGTGTTCGATGGATGTAGCTCGCTTAATTCCTTCCAGAGCGGTGCATGCTGTTAATATACGTTACGCTAATACATCACATCCATATGAGGTTTAGCGGATTAGTCCTCGTACAGCACTTTTTCAGCACTCTTTTTTATGGAGAACTTCATCCCATGCCGCACGTGTGCTTTGCCCATAAAAAAAATCTTATCCAGAACAGAACATTTTTTTGTAATCGGAATGTAAATTATCTATTACATCGCTCCACATAAAAATATATTTCATAGAATTTCAGATAAAATATATTAAAAAAAAATGATTTATCAGTCTCTCTTAGCCAGACCTTCTGGACCATACACCTGAGGGTTGGATACTCCCTTGACGACGCTTCTGTTAAAAATCCAATAATTAAGCTCGCTTCAAATTTTTCGTTTTGAACGAGAGATTACCAGGATCTATTTGATAAATGATATTCTTGCAAATGAGTTTGCCATAAATATACTCTAATATAGCCAAGCGATTTATTTTCTGGGATCATTTTTAAAAAAATGTATTTATCTATTTTGTATGTAAATAAATCCTGCTATAAATTTGTAGGCCAGGAAAAATGTGGTCGTGGAAACCACGTTAAAGAAAATATTTATAATTTTCCAGAATATGACATAGCGTTTATAAAAATGTGTTTTAAAATATGATAGGCGAAAAAACTTACGAGGATAAATTAGTCTTTATTTATTTTGAAAGTCCACGTACATTTTTTATAACCAAAAGGGATATTTTATTTTAGAGCTTGTTCACTAATTAAAATTAAAAGTACTATTAGTGAAAATAACATATTGAGGTTTTATTATATTTCACGTGGTCATAAAATACATCGGGTTGAGATAGAATAGGACTAAGATTAAAAAAAGAAATTTTTAAGCAAGCACTATGTACGAATTTATGGTATACATATACATTATTTTCTCGAATAAAGAGTTTGAAAAGTTTCAAATATGTCATCGTGTATCTCACTGTTAGAGTTCTTAAAATCAAGCAATTAGAGTGATTATTATTATCCCTAACTCTTCTATTTGTAACAAGAACTTTGAGTACATAAAATCGATGACTTTACATCGACAAGAATTCCAACTGGTTTTAGAGTTTTCCTAAAGCAAGTTGCCTATATGGTCACCAATGTGTGGTTCACCGTCAGATTCTTGATAAGCGATGGGTGTTTTATGTTTTTAATATATTTGATCAACTCGTAAGTAAGAAGGGAAAAGTGGTTGTCATAAAAGAATTGACATTTAGTAGTTTTGTAGACTATAAATGAGGTCTTATTTATAATTACTTCGACATAGGACCTGGACAACGATCATATTTTCTTTTATTGAGACCAGACCTACAAAGTTCCTCTTGTTAAGCAATATACAGAAAGAAGTCAACATATATTTTATAATCATTATTTTCGGTTTGAAAAATTTTGAACTGAGTTAAGTTATATGAAAAAGAGTTTTGAGGATTCACTTCCCTGGGCCAGTTTTCGGCCCTCAAAAGATTACTTGCAATTTATTAATATTGATAATTCATCTATCTAATTTATTAATATAGTAATGGTAATACCTATTACAATAACAATATTATATTTCAAACAAAACATAAGCTTTGATATAAAGTAAAGCAATCGCAACATTGCCAATACGCTAAATATTTATATATCTCTAAACCAGGATTACAATTACTGGTCCGATAACATTATTTAATTTCAAATACATTAACGATAATAATTTCAATAATTCTTTAACGACAAAGCCTAACACGTTATATGGGTATATTGACATTTTGCGTGTATTGACGTTTTAGTTATATAGCTAAAATATACGCGGAAGGTATATTACAAATATACGAAAGTAATAATACATTTTTACTGTTCAGTACGGAAAACTTATGGAATCACTTCGATGTCCGTCTATCCGTCTGTCCGTTTGTCACACCCAATTTTCTCCGAAACTATTTCACGTAAAAAGTTAAAATTTGGCACAAATATGGGAATTTATGGCCCAGTCAGAGCCGTGTAGTTTTAAAAGTTAAATTTTGATTTAAGGGGTTAGTTTTGAGGGGTGAAATCGGAAGTGAAAAAAAAAATTTCTACCAGTTCATCGAGTGGGGTTTTAAATGAAATCTTGTGAAGTTACGAGTTCAAGAATATATATGACAGAATACTTGCGAATACTTTGCTTTATATTACTTTTAATAAATGGCCAAAAACTGCTGTCCCCATCCCCTATCTCAAAAAGTACTAATCAGAAAATTTTTAAAAAATTCTGGAATATTCTTTATAAAGTGTAGATTGAGCGAAAAGTATCACGAGTTCATTATGTTTGATAATTTATCTGGTATAAAAAAAAAACTATGAAAACTGTGTTCCTTGAGAATATAGTGGAGGTTTTGTTAATATATTTTTCAGTACACACATGGATCGGTATCGAGAGCAAATAATTTTATTTTATTTGTTTATAATTAAAGAAATATTTAAGTAGTAAATGTTTGTTTTACACTTTTATTACTAGATTCTAGTTTGAGCTAGATTGATTTATTGGCTATTAAGTAGCTAAGATGCTATAACTCTTATAAAATATTAACTAAGAAAAAACGTGAAAATTCATATTGGATCTTAAGACATATACATGCCAGAGACCTAATTAATTTAGCCTAGGTAAGAATTTTATTTTTATTTTAAAAGCAATCACGATACGGAACACTAATTGCACTTGACAGGTTTTATTCTCATTGGAGGACACTGAATATGTTTCCCATAATTTTTTGTATCGTCAGTAAAGTAATATGCAGCCCTTAAAGTTCCCTTTCTTTCAATTTCTTAGTACAGGTAGATTGTTACGTAAGAATATGTTCTAGAAATATAATTTGCTAGTTTCGGGATACCCTGTATATTAAATAAACAAAAAACTTTTAAAACTTTTAAAAATGAAATGCGAAAGTTCTTTAGTTAAAATCAAGAAAGAGCTTATCCTCATGCACTGAATTTTAATTTTCTTTTTTCTTTCTTTTGTTCCTTGAAAAACTTTTATTAATTAACTTTTATTTTTTCAGAGGACAAAAAATCAGGATATCCTAAAATCATCGAGTCGTTGCGTCTTATCTATCGACCACAATATCTATAACGAAATATCTTGCGAGGAGAATTTTATTTTAGAACCTTTCTCCAATAATGCCGCAGGTGCCAGCACAAGAGTTATTCAAAAATTGGCTTTAAAAGAAGAGGGTGAAACAAAAACGTTCGATGAAGAAAATGAGATATCAAGGAGAACGAATTTAAAATTCGACCATTCAATTCCTAAGCAACCGACAAATGGGGACTTGAAAACAACGAGGGACTTAATCAAGAAATTATGCAAGGAAAGTCGAGTCGATTCGCTAAGCGATTTTTCTGATTTGTTTGGGAAGCTCATTTATGGACTAAGGAGCTTATCGTATCCGGCTTTGGCTAGCTTTTACGTTCATAGTCCGACTACGTGCCAAACTGCAAAGTAAGTGTTTGTTGTAAAATTGGTTTACACACTCTAACGTATAGTTTAAAATGTTACGCACATTACGTGTTATTATGATATATTATTATGCACAATTTTCTAGTTTATATGACATCTTAAAACATATTTTGTGAAAATATTTTTATGTCTATACAGGGTTACAGGGAAAGTCGTCCTAGATAATTAAGGACGTTATAGTTTAGGTCGTTTCTGACCGATTTGACTCTATGACATGATGTCTTAAACTTAACCGTTTTCGAGATATTGAAGTTTAAAGATTTTCTAAAAAAAACATGTTTTTTTGCTTTTATATCGATTTTTTTTTATTAGAGGTTCTCGAGTGCGATTTTTTGGTTATTTTTAGTTAGTCTGTATGTCAAGTATCAAAAATCATCAAAAAAATTTGAACTAGTTACTAACAGTTTCAAATGGCGGCTTGTTAATGTTTCTAAATTACGAATTTTTACCAAGTGTTACCTACTTACCTACTTTAAATCAATAAAGAGAAAAAAAAAATGTATGGAAGTTATTCTGCAAATTATTTTAAAAACTTTTACGTCTTTTTAGCTATCAAAAAAGGTATAATACTAGGAGTTTAATATGAAAACTATACACAGAATGACACCTAAAGCGGGCTCGGGTAGCAAAAGGTAAATTTTTAGTTCTAGGTGAAAATACGAAAAATACACAAATAAAACAAAAAACCTTGCAATTTAATATTTTTTATTAATTATAATTCACGTTCTATATGGTCGCCCCTATTTCTAACACAAATTCTCATTCTTTTTCTTCACAAACACAAACACAAAACAAACTTTGATGTTATGTGGTTAAAAATAACGACTCAACCAACCACAAGGTTCGTCTGTATCCTCTATCGACCACCAAGTGATACAAACTTTAGAACACTTTTCGCTTCTCTTACAGACACCATAGATCATTTACAAATTAACTATCCAAATGCCGAAATTGCCATCCTGGGCGACTTTAATATCCACAACATCAACTGGCTTAAATATTCAAATAATACCGATGAACAAGGTCGTGAAGCCGAATCATTTTCAATCAGTTGTGGCTTGACTCAGCTTATTGATGAACCAACACGGATCCCTGATCGAGACGGAGAGTTCGCCAGTCTTCTTGATCTGTTTTTAACCACCAATCCGGAGATTTACACGGTCAGCGTAAATCCACCGTTAGGTTCTTCCGACCATAAACTACTTTCGACATCGAGTATTCTACCAATCAGTGACAGAGAGGCGCCCAAACCGCGCAAGATTTGGCACTACAAATCTGCTAAATGGGAAGATCTCATGGAATATTTTCGAACTTTCCCTTGGTTGGACGTTTGTTTTCGATCCGACGACCCATCTGACTGCGCCAGGGAGGTTTCCGATGTTATTTTGGCCGGTATGGATGCTTACATCCCTTTTTCGAAGAAATGCCCTTCCAACGGCAAGCCTTGGTTTGACCTAAAATGCAAAGAAACTGTTGCTTCTAAACATCTTGCATACCGACAGTGGCGTGAAGATCCTAACACCATAAATCGTAACATCTTTGTTCGTGCCAGGAACAGATGCAAAGAAATTATCGACGAAACCAAGGAGGTACACAATCAACGGATTAGAAACAAACTTCTCGCTTGTCCCGGCAATTCCAGGTCCTTTTGGTCAGTCGCTAAGGCAGTTAGTCAAAATTTCACCAAATCCACCATACCACCACTCACACGGCCAGATAATTCTATTGCAACGACACCTGTTGAGAAAGCGAACTTGTTGGCTGAACTCTTTGCTTCACATTCTACTGTCGATTTCCAAGGAAAAACACCACCTACTATTCCCATAGTGCAGTCAAGGATGCCCGATATTGTCTTCAGACAGCGTATCATAAAACGTATTTTGATGAAGCTAGACACCAAAAAGGCTTCAGGCGCTGACGGAATACCTGCCATAGTTCTCAAGAACTGTGCGAGGGAACTAACACCAGTTTTCTGTAGACTTTTCAACTTATCCTACAGAAAGGGAATATTTCCTTCCTGCTGGAAATGTGCCACAGTTCAGCCGATACCTAAAAAAGGCAAGAAGACCTTGCCAAATAACTACCGACCAATCGCACTACTCTCAATAATATCGAAAGTCATGGAAAAGGCTATCAATCAGCATCTTCTAAAATATCTTGAAGGATTCAACATTATTAGTGATCACCAATATGGCTTTCGTAAAAATAGATCAACAGGAGATCTTCTGACTTATGTAACACATGTTTGGAACAACGCAATTGAACACTTTGGAGAATCTCGAGCGGTTGCTCTTGACATATCCAAGGCATTTGACCGTGTTTGGCACGATGGGCTGTTGGCTAAGCTACGTTCTTATGGTATGTCGGAAAAGTTCTGTTTGTGGCTCTCATGTTTCCTCAGAGAGCGTTCTTTACGAGTGGCAGTTGACGGATTTCTTTCTAACACCTTCACTATCAACGCCGGTGTGCCCCAAGGTTCCATACTGTCTCCTACTCTCTTCCTCATCTATATTAACGATCTGCTGGAAAAGACCGAGAATCCAATCTACAGCTTTGCAGATGACAGTACACTTATCTCCTCATTCACTTTGAACGCTCGGACATCGACTACTCAGACGAATATCCGCAGACAGCAGGAAGTCATTCAACTTAACAAAGACCTGGAAGAAATTCTATCTTGGGGTGACAGTAACCAAGTGGAATTTAACGCTACAAAAACCCAGGCGGCAGTTTTTTCTAAAAAAGTTAACGTTGCAGAACCCGACATAGTTATGTCGGGGTACTCCATCCCTCTAACATCGTCACTCAATCTGTTAGGCGTTAATTTGGGAGCAAATATGTCCTGGCATGAACATGTTGCAGGCATAGCAAGAAGAGCTTCTCAAAAGTTGGGAATATTGTTTCGAACCAGAAAGCTTTACACTCCACAACAACTGTTAATTCTTTACAAAGCTCAAATTCGACCAACTATGGAATACTGCTCCCATGTTTGGAGCTCCGCTCCCAAACATACACTGCATTTGTTGGATTCTATCCAGGGAAGAGCTGTTCGTCTGATTGGACAGCCGGAACTGACCGACGGCCTTGATTCGCTGGAACATCGAAGAACGGTTGGCGACTTGAGCCTATTCTACAAGTACTTTCATGGAAAGTGTTCGAAAGATGTGGCCCGTTTAATTCCTCCCAGAGCGGTGCATATTAGAAGTACACGTCGCGCTAATGCTTCACATCCGTATGAGGTTCAGCTTGTTACTCCTCGTACAACGCTTTTCAAGCAGTCTTTTATATGGAGAACATCATGCCTTTGGAATGGTTTACCCAGGACTGTGTTTCCCATCGAGTACAATCTACAGCGATTCAAGAACAACGTGAATCGCTTTCTCCGCACACGTGTCGCTCCTGTAGCGCTTTAGGGACTTCCCTGCAGCACGTGTGCTAGACCCATAAAAAAAAAAAAAAAAAAAAAAAAAAATTACTTTTCACAACGCTGGTTGTGAGATGCCGCCTCATTTCGTCAGCCGCATCAATTATTTTTTGTCTTAGGACATCCACGTTTTCGATAGGAATCATCTGGTCGTATACGAGACTTTTCATGTGACCACACACATAAAAATCCATCGGTGTTAGGTCTGGGCTTCTCGCCGGCCAAGGTGTGGGTTCGCCTCTTCCAATCCATTTGTTGGGATAATTGTCATTGAGTCATGCACGAACACTTCCTCTGTAGTGAGCTGGGCAGCCATCGTGTTGAAAGTACATGTTTTGTCTCAAACCAATAGGTAGGTCTTCCATCAAATTAGGTAAATCGTTCCGCAAAAAATTGTCGTATTCCTCGCCATTCAAATTATCTGTCAGGAAGAATGGCCCAACCAAATAATTTGAAATTATACCCATCCACACATTTAAGCTGAATCTTGTTTGTGATCCTCTCGTTCTTTTTTTGTTTGGGTGGCCTTCCTCTTTAGAAGCCCAATAGTGGGCATTGTGGTAGTTTGTAAGACCGTCTTCGTCGAATTTCGACTCGTCAGTCCATAGTATTTTCTTAAAAAAAGATGCATCTTCGACATCGGTATTGAGCATAAATCTGCAGAATTCTAATCGTCGCAACGGATCCCCTTCTTCAATGACTTGCACGGGCGTATAGTGGTAAGGGTGTTGCCCAACAGTATGCATTACAAACCATACCTTAGACTGCGAAATACCAAGCTGTTGTGCGACAACATTTGTAGATGTGGTTGGGTCCACCTCAAAGAGACGTCGTATTTCGTTTTCTTCGTCTTCGTCAAAGATATGTGGTCGTCCCATGTCAATCCGCCGTCTTTGTACGGAACCAGTTTCTCGTAGTCTTCGATAAGTTCCATCAAATACGCTAACATCAGGTACACGACGAGTAGGATATCGCAGTAAGTATTCATCACGTGCACGCGACGACACTCCTTCGCAAAATCCGTAACACATTAAGATGTCAGCATATTCCTCGTTGGTATACGTTGCCATATTCACAAGCAGAGATCAAAATCCAGTTACGAGCCAATTCACACAGTCAGAAGATAAAACACAGATATTTTTGAAAAGCACGGTATAGCACATCTAACACGGACGAATCGCATGAGCAGACTAAAAATCATTCAATAATGTTTAGTGAACAGAAAATGTCACTCGCACAGAGAGTACCCCGACCAGAAAAAATGCTTACCCAACCCTTTTTATTGTTTGAAGGTGCAGGTAGTAAACCGGTATCTGGTAAATTCTATTATTATGTTACTCTACATTTGGGCCTATTGAAATCTCATTTTCTTAGAATTTTCAGTAGATCCAGTAGATATTATACCGTTTAGATAGCTAAAAGTTTATAAAATAATTTGCAGAATAACTTCCATACATTTTTTTTTTCTCTTTATTGATTTAAAGTAGGAAACACTTGGTAAAAATTCGTAATTTAGAAACATTAACAAGCCGCCATTTGAAACTGTTAGTAACTAGTTCAAATTTTTTTGATGATTTTTGATACTTGACATGCAGACTAACTAAAAATAACCAAAAAATCGCACTCGAGAACCTCTAATAAAAAAAATCGATATAAAAGCAAAAAAATGTTTTTTTTAGAAAATCTTTAAACTTCAATATCTCGAAAACGGTTAAGTTTAGGACATCATGTCATGGAGTCAAATCGGTCAGAAACGACCTAAACTATAACGTCCTTAATTATCTAGGACGACTTTCCCTGTAACCCTGTATATATATATATATATATATATATATATATATATATATATATATATATATATATATATATATATATATATATATATATATATATATATGTATGTATTAGCTAAAAGGTTGTTTTCATGACACTTACAGTGTTGCACGATTTATTAAATCAGAAAATAATTTCTGCTTCTTGTTCATTATTTGTGAAATCACAATTTGAAAAAGTTAAGAAATTCTAAGCCCAAAGAGACGTTTAAATTACCATAAAAGCGTATCAAGAGTAGAACAGGTCATGATTCAGTTAGTTTGGAACATACCTGTCGAAGTTATAAAGAGTTTTATTATATGTGAATCGAATATGAATGTTTGGGGATCAGTTACCCCATTTTAGCCTAACATTATCTTTATATTATATATATATATATATATATATATATATATATATATATATATATATATATATATATATATATATATATATATATATATATATATATGTATACAGTCCGTCCAAAAAGTCTCCATACACCACCTGCTTTCTATACTATTTTTCTGTTATGTTTAACTAATTAATTGGAACTATGAGAAAACATGTTTAAATTAATATTTGAAACTTAACCAAAGAGAAAGATTAAAAACAACTACGTAACATTTTATTCAGAAGTTACATCATTGTTATAAAAATTTTGTTTAATTAATGTCAAAAAAGTCTCCATACACTTAACTAATAATAGTTTGACGGAGTTTAACGGAAAATAACAACTTCTTTTAAACTAATATTTAGTGGGACCGATATTGGCCTTGATAATCTCCTGTAACCTTTTTGTCATGCTTGTAACCAGCTTTCTAGTAACGCCTGCTGGCATGTTCTCCCATTCGTTCAATATTATGTTTTTTAATTCTTTTCTATTTGAAACATTATGTTTGCGAACGCGCCGTTTAAGTTCCTCCCATAAATGCTCGATGGGGTTAACGTCGGGTGATTGCGGAGGTGTATGAAGCTGCTGCCACACATTATGGATCATCCATTCTCGCATCAAATTTGCGGCATATTTCGGATCATTGTCCTGTTGGAAAATGTATCTTTTTCGAGTGCTAATTTTTGAACATTTTTTCTTAAACTGTCTCTCAAAATGTTCAGATAAACATGCTGATCCATGGTACCATTAATAAAATGTCAATTTCGAACCCCTTCAGCGGACATGCATCCCCAAAGCAGAACACTGCCACCCTGTGGTGGTGGGGGTATTCTTCTCTCTCCAAACTTTAGTTCTACCATCATACCCTAAAAGGTTCATTTTAGAGGTTTAGTAACGTATTCCCTAGCAAAAGCTGACCGTTTTTTGTGATTAGCTTCCAAAATTAACGGCTTCTTCCTTGCTGCACAGCCCTTATAGCCTGCCCTGTATAAACAATTTCTCACAGTTTGAGAACAAACATTTTTCGAAAATAGTTCCCGTACTTCTTCTTTTTAATTTTGGTGCACTCTTCTTGGGATCTATAATTATTTGTCCAACAATACTGGCCTCTTCACGTGGAGTCAGTTTCTTGGGACGACCGGAGTGTGGTCGAATTTTATAGGCACCCGTTGATTTATACTGGTTTACAATGTATTGAACAGTAGCATGCGAGTTTTTAACAATTTTCTTATATTTCTGTACGAGTTTCCATCTTTCCACAAATCAGTTATGAACTTTCGAACTTGAAATGGAATTTCACAATTTCTTTCGCTCATTTTTAATACTACTTTGAAAACCCACTGCAAAATTACTAGCAACAAGTGACAGATTATAAAGTATGGCCGAAAGTTATTCATTTTTTTTTCAGTTTAGCGAGCAATAGATAGCTTGATAAAATGCGGCTGATTATAACGTGTTTTTTTCAAAGCAGTTCTTGAGTTATAACAATGATTTAACTTCTAAATAAAATGTTCCGTAGTTGTTTTTAATACTAACCCTCAGTGGTTAAGTTTCAAATAATAATTTGAACATGTTTTCTCATAGTTCCAATTAATTAGTTCAGAAATAAGAGAGAAAGAGAATAAAGTTCAAAGTACTTATTGCGGTACTAGCGCAAAGAATCAGTATTGGTGGTAATGTTTTCTGAGTTGTGGTCCACTATGACAAATCTAGTGGTGATTTATTATTATGTGCCTTGATGTTAACACGGTTTGACAATTTTATTACATGTGTTGGCCGTTCGCGTATATGCTCAAGCCTTTCTATATCATTTGATCATCTATATAGAATTTACTAACAAATAATTATTATTCCTTACTAATAATTTACTAATTTGTTTGCTTATTGTGTTTTATAAATTACAAATGGCTAACGCACACAACACGGCAATGTCGTGGTTTATTAATTGTTTTATTGTTTTTTTAGTGTTCCGTACCTAACACTTATAAGATGACTTCGGTGTCTGTCCGTCTGTCTGTCTGTCATACCAGATTTTCTCCGAAACTATTTGTCATAGAAAGTTGAAATTTGGTAATAATATAGAAATTGAGGGCCTCATTAGAACCATGTAGTTTTGAAAGTTAAATTTTGACTTAAGGGGTTAGTTTTAGGGGGTGAAATCGGAAGTGAAAAAAATAATTTTTTACTAGGTCATCAAGTGTGGTGTCAAATAAAAGCTTGTGAAAACACGAGTAATATATATATATATATATATATATATATATATATATATATATATATATATATATATATATATATATATATAACTAGATGACCCAGCGAACTTCGTACCGCCTAACAGTCAATGAATGTCGTGTTAACTTTTAGCTAAACTTTAGGATTTTATTGACGTAAGAAAATGAATACTAAAAATTTATTAAGTTCAATTGCGAGAGCAATAGGTAGTGCGCAGAGTGAATGGAACCATAGGGAGGCTGACGAAGCGTCCAGAAATACAAACATCAGCTGGAAAGGTTTTGGCAAATATTTTTTGGGACGTACATAGAATATTACTGATCTTGAAAATGTGCAAAAAATCACCATACAATAATGTTCGTTTATTGGACCAAAGAAAAATGTTGTTTCACAAAGACAATGCATCAGCTCACAACTCCAAAAACTCGATGGTGAAATTGGACCAATTGGGCTATGAACTGCTTCCTTATCTGCGGCAGGGAAAGAGATTTAGCTCCATTGACGTTTATTAGGATAATATATATAAGGAAAATAAAAATTCAATAAAAGTACAAAAATCGAGTATTTCAATGACGTGTCAGCAAGACATTTGCTTTACTGAAGCTATGTATTTTGCTGCATGGGTTGCACTCGGGTTTATTCTCTTTAGTGAAGCACCTTGTGATATACGACATTTTTCGTTTTGTTATCAGGCGCAAGAACAAATAAAGTGGAAGGTTTGCCGACACGTGAACATGCCACGTACAATTGACCATGCGAAAAACATGCATTTTCTAGATTCAGACTACAAACACTCAAGGATTGGCCTTGTGATTTGTTAATCGTCATGGCGAATGCAAGACGAATCGGAAATTGAATTCTTTTAAACTCAAAGGGCATATCGGTTGGGATCATCGGAATCCTCGGAATGAGAACTTCCTCACCTTCGAATTTTCCTTTGAGTATCGTCGCGTGAATCACATTGATCATCAGTTTTATTATCACCAAACGTGTTCCACTGCATAGTTTTGGTTGGTTTAGATTTCGAAGCATGATGACTACCGAGCCAACCTTCAGTTGTAAATTTTGCGGTGGTAAGCTAGGCACATCCAAGGAGTTTAAAAATTCAGTTGGATAGTTGCTGGCTTCGTCTTCGTTTGTTACACAGTCAATGGATTTGAATGAATGCAGAGTACCAACGATTTGATTTTGAATTACGAAGTTTAGGTCATCCACATCTTTGTTCTTAGCCGCCAAAATTGCTCGCTCACTCAACCATTTGTTATTTTTGTGGTTAGCAATGATGTTCGGGAACACTTTGTTGATGAGCTCGTCTTTCGATGAGACGAAATTGCAAAAATTCGGAGGAAATGAAATCAATCCGCTCGATTCGTCGACAGGAACACGGCCATTACCGATAATCAGCAATTGCTTGGAGAAATCTTCAGCAGATGGATCGTTCAGCAATGCAACTCTCATGTTTGCTGCCAGCTGAAGTTTCTTCACATAGCGCCACAAATTTGATGATTTGAGGCAAGCGTTTATTTCATCGGCAGCAGTCGATCTTGGAATGACTGGCAGTGTTTGGAGGAAATCGCCAGACAGTAAAATCATTGCGCCTCCAAAACATCTCGAGTCATTGCGCAGATCTTTGAATGCTCGGTCAAGTCAATCTATTTTACAGTTGTTGTCATTTGTTCTCTATATTTTTGTTTTCATTTCGATTCGAGTATTTTCTATATATTTCAATATCTTTCTAGATTTGAACCTGCTATTTTCCCACTATTTTAATAAATTTTTAGTATTCATTTTATTACGTTAATAAAATTCTAAATAAAGTTTAGCTAAAAGTTAACACGACATTCATTGACTGTTAAGCGGTACGAAGTTCGCCGGGTCATCTAGTAACCTATAAGCGTGCTTGACGTGAGCTGTCAATTGCGGAAGATGGCGGAGTTCCAAACATAATTTATTCAAAAATGAATTTTTTCATAATTTTTTTTTCCGTGAGTTTTTCCGATATTTTTATAGTTATTCTCCTATTCGGGGAGGAGACGAATCCAACAAATCAGAGATCATTAAAATCGGTACAGCCGTTCTTGAGTTATAAATGGTGTAACTAACCCGACTTTGTTTTATGTATTTAGATGTAATACTTGTGCGCACTTTTCTTTGTTATTATTTTTAAAAAATCGCGAAAAATCGCTGTCCACCCGCCTTATCTCCAAAAGTACTTATCAAAAAATTTTGAAAAAAATTCTGGAATATTCTCCACGGGGTGTAGATTGAACAAAAATGATCACAACTGCATTACCTTTACTAATTTATTTGGTATATAAAAAACAAAAATTTCAAGGTCATCAATTTTCAGTAAAGATTGGAAACACGCTTTGTTGAAAACTCATTTGGGATGTGTTTTGTGAAGTCACTGATCATTGTATACCTCCGTAACAAAATTTTTTATTTTAAAAGCAAACGTACGGAACACTAATTGCGCAAGTTCAACTTGCACTTGACCGGTTATTTTTTATTATCAAGTATGTTCCTAATAGCAATACCCAACATGTTAGGTTTTAGAAATTATGGATCCTTGTATCTGCACTAATTCGATTTAAAGTGTTGGTTCTTTTAGCCGTAGTTTCTTTTAACTAAGGTCGAAGACTAACATAGTCTGAAAACCCTCCTGCATTATTCGGGGTTAGGATCGGCATCAGCCACGTTACGCTACATAATCCGCTCAAGAAAACTGAAGGCGGAGAGATCCCAATTAGATCCATTAGGATATATATACAGTGAAAACCAGATCCGGAATAACAAAAAAAAACCTTGAGTGAAAATAGTGCACAGAATAGGCTGAAAGACGCTATTGAATAGTAAGAGAAATGATGATATTGGACATAAAAAACTGGTAACACAAACGGCTGGATGTTAAACGGGAAATAAGTTGGAATAAGTATATAGAGATAAAATGACAGAAATATTCACAGAAAACGTTAGAGTGACAACCTTTCCACAGAGGGTGAAGATGGTTTTAAACGTCCAACCGTGCCTAAACTAATAACGAAGAAGAAATTTATTTGCAAGCCAGATATAAAAGTTAAAAGAGTTCCGAAGGTTTTCTGTCAATTTCTTTAAAAAGTTCTTCTATGCATTAGACAGTTCTACAAGGGTGCTCCTTGTCATTTAGCTACTTAACTGGAGTTAAATTTAGGGGAGATGAATTATTGTTATTTTTTCATCATGGCAAAATATTTAGTTCATATTCAAGTGGCAACAGAATCCATTTTCTTGTCTTTCCAAAACAGTTGTCGTTACACACTACCCTTCCTTGTTTCAAGCGGATTATTATTGTAGCCTTCGTAGTCATGTTGGTTGTTGTCAGCGAACTAGTTGGTTTTCTGACTGAAACCACAAATGTGCTTACAGGTCAGTTTTGTTTCTGTAAACTTCTCAGTTTCTCTTAACACTTAGTTTAGTATTACTGATGGACGCTATTTAGTTTTAAACGTTTAAGAGATTTTTTAGTGGAACTATGTTATACTGCACACATAAAAAATAAAACTAGCGTTTGTATTCAGCTTCAGTTAGATGCCATTCAAAGAATGTTTTTTTATTTTTACATTTTTTCGAAAATTTGTTTTTAGAATACGAAGCTTAACGTATTTGGTTTTGTCCAGGTTTTTTGCTTATAGTCTAGCTGGTTGCCAGTGGGCATGCAAAGTGAGTTTTAATTGTAAATTAGTTTTTTACATTTTACCAGATTTTAACGTTAAAGTTTCAATTAACCTTCTGAACAAATACCAAATTGTTGATACATTATTTCTCTTACATTTGTTTATTATACTTCTGTTAATATTTCTATTTAAATTAAACTTTTGATAGCGAATTTTTAAAATATTTATTTTGCTTAATTTAAAGAGAATTGTTGAAGCTATGCCCATAACACAACATATAATTCAGTTGTTAAAAGATCTATTCACTAAAATAAAAAAATTCCAGGTGTTCTATTTAAATTTGAAATTGGAACTAGCTTTTGAAGAGACTGGATACAAGCCCATCATAATATCATATATAAGGCGATTTTTCTCCCATTTTGAAAATATTTTCATATATTTCTTTGCTTTTACCATACAATCAAATAACTTATTGACCCCTTATATGTATAGTGATAAATAATTGAAAAGAGTGTAAAAATAACACAATTTTCTTAGCTTTTAACTCTAGGAACCTGAAAAAGATATGTAAGACGATATATACGAAGCGACTACTTGGTCCCCTCCTCCACCTCAATAACCCCTATACATTTGATCATAAATAATTGCTAATGATAGAAATATAAGAGAATCTCCATAATTCTTAACTGAAAGAACGGTGAAAAGGTCATGTAACACGAGATATCTGAAACAACCATCATAAAACCCTTCCCCACTTTTATATGCATGGCTAAAAAGAATTATATTTAATATCTATACATTATAGCAACAAAAACCAAGAAAAATTCTCATCCTGATCTAAAAGATTAGTAAAATTTATCAACCCCTTACCTCTTACATCCCCTTACTGTATATGTATACCAAATTCGAAAACTATATTTCATTTCGTTCGGGAAAGGTGCCAACTCTTCAACAGAACGATAGATTGACGGAAATTAGTGACTAGGTTTTTCGTGATTTGCAGACCCTAAAACAGGAAGAAATGCAGAAATCTCGTTGTGCAAACTCTTCACGTATACTAGACTTCCCTTAGCTAGGGGGTAAATATTGGAAGTAATAAAAAAATAATGGATTTTCACATTCCTGAATCCAAGAATCTTGCACAGGATATATAACATGATATACACTAAGGAATTCTTTTAAGACCTTTAACCTCTCAATATTTTAGCACATATGAGATGTTTAAAATTAGTCGATTACCTTTACCAAGAAACTAGATAAATATTAGTAACACCATTAAAACTATACAATATTTAATAATCTTCATCCCTTTTACCTTCTTACCCAGTTAAAATTGAAGGTTTTTCTCCCCCACTCCTTTAACCCCTTACAAGTTTCGTTGCTACTGATTATAAATAAAATTTAATTATTATTTCAATAAAAAAAAAACGGAAAAAATTATCATATTACTATTAAAATCATAAAAAATTATCGCCAATCACGTTCTTTTATAGATGTTATTTTTGTATCAAATTTGAAATTGGTATTTCATTTTGTTCGGGAGTTACTGTGCCAACAGATAAGCATGCCGACGGAATGACTTAGTTTTTCGTGATCTAGCTGCCCTAAAACGTAAAAAAAGCAAGAACTTCTCGAAAAAAAAAAGCATAATAAATACCCAAACATCATATTCCACGTCACAGTAGAAACACAGAAATTTCTCAATAACATTTGTCGGCTTTAAGGGGTTACATACAACGGGGCTCTGCAATAAGTATGTATATTTAAAAAAAAATATTTACAAAGGTTATTAAGTAAATTATACAAAAGAATGGCAATTATAGATTTTTATTATACTTTAAATTACCCGAAGAAAAAATTTTTAAATTATGTTTTAAATGTTGAAATACAATGAACTGAGAAGGGAAATCAAAAATAGAATCCATCTTGTTTACAATAATTATCTGAGGAGGGCTGAGGCTTCCATACGTGAGGACACTCAATCTTTCTGGTCATTTATCAAACTTAAAAGGTCGACGACCTCGCTGCTGGAGTCTTTCACGGACGATCACCTCCAATGCTCTTATACGAATCCGAAAAAGATTGCAGATGCTTTCGAACACTTTTTTTTGTGGCATGTATTGTGCCCCTACACCACTAGGGCATAATTATCTCCAGGGAAGTGCCGATTTGATTCCTCTGGTCTCTGTTCCTTGCCTCACTGATGATATGATCTTGGCTGCTCTGGCGAAGTCAAAGAATAAGTTCACTCAAGGCCCTGATAAGGTCCCTTGTTTTATTATCAAGGAATGCGCTCGAGCCTTGTTGAGGCCCTTGTCCTTCATCCATAACTTATCCCTGAAATCTAAGACATTTCCTGGAATCTGGAAAACGACAAGAATTACACCTATATTCAAGAAGGGCGATACTAGTATCATTTCCAACTACAGGCCTGTGTCAATACTGTCACCATTTGCTAAAGTTTTCGAGATGGCAATATATGATTCATTGTTTAAGCAAATTAAGGGACGTTTGACGCAGGCCCAACATGGTTTCTTTGGCAACCGCAGCATGGTCAGCAATTTGGCTTCCTTTGCGCAATTCACGGGGGAAGCCCTTGAAGATCGGCAGCAGGTGGACGTTATCTACACAGATTTCACGTAAACTGGCTAGTATGGGGTTTCACGATGATTTGATATCATTCCTTCGGTCATATCCTCATAATCGAATTCAATATGTTACTATCCGAGGCCATCAGTCATTTCAATTCGTAGCTACTAGTGGCGCTCCACAGGGCAGTAACCTCTCACCATTGTTGTTTTGATTTTTTATAAATAACATTGTTGAGTCCATTGTTAGTAGCACACTCGTATTTGTTGATGATCTTAAGCTGTTTCGGGTAATTCATGCCATTAATGATTAAACTTCAGAAAGACATACGTACGATCGAAAATTGGTGTGCTATCAATAAGTTGACCTTGAATCTCGGGAAGTGTTTTGTTATGTCCTTCTCCAACCAACTGAACCTCACTCATTATGAATATGTCTTGGAGAAAGCGATTATAAATCGGTGCTTTACTTTCAGGGACCTGGGAGTGGTGTTTGATACCCGATTGTCATTTGCCAATCACATTGATCGTGTTTGTGGAGATGCGTTGAAAATGCTTGGGGTTATTTTTTGCAATCCAAGGGGGTTGGTAGATATAGGATCGCTCAAAAAGCTCTATTTTGCTATGTGCGATCTAAGTTGGAATATGGCGCAGTGATTTGGCACCCAGTCTATACATTGATAGAATAGAGAACATACAGAGAAAGTTCCTTAAGTTTCTGTGCTTTAGAGATGGCAGTACTTACCCTCCTAGAGGTATAGAAAGCAATATCTTGTTAGCGTGTTTCAATATGCCGTCGTTGATGAATTGCAGGATTTACTTGCTGGTTCAATTTTTGTTCAAGATATGTAAATCCTATATTGACTGCCCTGACCTGCTTTCCCAGATCAACTTTCAAGTACATTCTCGACTTACCAGATTTCTTCATGTTTTTTGTTTGATTACACCAAGAACTAATACTTTAATGAAGACTCCTTTGTATCAATCCATGAATATTTTCAATGTGATTTGTAGCGATTTGGATATGCACAACTTAACTCAATTTACTAAATTGATGGAGTATGTACGGGTTATACATGTTGCTACACTTATTTTATGCAATTATTGCATCTCTAATTTTTTGTAATTTACACATTTGCCTTGTAAATGGATATTCTATCTGTTAGACAATAAAGATTATTATTATTATAAATGTTAACATTATATTTTATTTGGTTAAATGGACCAATGATGAAAATTATGGCGCCTCCTTGTCTGCAGGATGACTTCACAAAAAATAATCCAATCTGCAAATTAAAAATTAATGTAGTAGGTAAAAATTTTCGAAGGGTTATTTTTTGAAAAATAAAAAATTTACGGTGTGTCAAATTTTAATATGCACTTTGCAACCAAAAAATTTATGTTTAATTATTTATAAAAAATTACCTATTAGAAAAATTAAAAAACCTCTCGACTTTTTGTAAAAAAAATCTTAATAATTGAGATTTATAAAAACAGAAAGAAAAATCGAGTAATACTGCAGACAGTGTCTGAAAACAGGTAGCGGTCCCAATCCGACGCCAGGTCACATTTATTGCTATAACTTTGTAATGTAATGTAATGGAATTTTCTTAAATTTTTTTTTTGAATAATTCTTAAAAGTACAGAGAATAAACATCCGTAAAAAAATTGAATTTTTGAAAATTCGAGGTGTATGTAAACCCTCAAAAAACGGCGAGAGTTATTTTTCGTATGTGTTCTGTTGGGATGCTTCCAAGAAAAAGGAGTCGATGCAATGGGTTCATAAATGTTCTCTATCTCAAAAGAAGATTAAAACTTTGTCGTCTGGAGAGTTGAGAGCGATGGTTTTTGGGGACGAAGGAATTTTGTTTATTGAATATATGGAAAAGGAAACCACGAATCTACGAAGGACGATCCAAAATCTGAAACCAAAGCAAAACCTTCATACTTATGAAAAATCAGAATCCTGCTCTTGCACTACAACTGTCGGGTGCATAAAGCTCGCACCTATTACCAAACAGTGTGAATTGACTGAAGTAAAACATCCACCCTATAGCCCCGATTTAGCTACCTGCAAGTTCTTTTTGTTTAAACATTCGAAGAAAGATCTCAAGGGCCCACAATTTTCCCCAGATGATTAGTTAAATGATGATTTGACTTTCTTTTTTTGAGGCGCAAACAATTTTTTTTTGGATGAAACAAAACGACTTACGGAACGGACGTTATGTGAAAAAAAATGTTTTATACTCTGCGAGTTTTCTTTCATAGCTAGGTAGGTAACTTAAGAAAAAAACACCCTTATTTTATCAAATTCGCCGAGATCGAAAGGATTATGATTGTATTAAGAAAGGCTCTACCAAAAATATATTGGTTATTTTCGACCCTATGTTTATTTCCGTTTCATATTCAATTCATTTTGCCGTAAGGTCGACGACGAAATTATCGTTGATGTATTTTTTTTATTGTAGTCACATAAAAAATTGAAGTTTTCGTGTAGCGAAGATATTACTTTTATTTCAATTTTTTTTTGTATTATGACCAGTAAAAGTGCTGCTATTTAAAATAGATAGTAGGTAGATAAGTTTAATTGATGAACACTAATCGAACAGACGTGAGGCCTGTGTGGAATAGAACTAATGAGCTTGTCTAGCAATAATGATTTTTTTAACATGTCCATAACTTGGACGGAAATATGTTAATGAAAGTGATGTTTTCTTCTTTAAATTGATAGTCCTGTGTATACGTAAAAATAACTGAAATCATTTAAATAGTTTTACCTTTATTTAATTTCTACTTACCCTAATATATCTAATTTTCTTATTCATGATTCTTCTTTACTAAAAGTTCTCAATATTTACGGTACACTTATAAGGTCACTTCAGTGTCTGTCCGTTTGTCAGTCTGTTTATCCGTCTATGACATCCGATTTTCTTCGAAACTATTTGACATAGAAAGTTGAAATTTGGCACTAATATAGGGGTTGGTGGCCTCATCAGAGCCGTGTAGTTTTAAAAGTTAAATTAGTTTTGGGAGGTGAAATCGGAAGCGAAAAATTTTTTTTTTACTAGGTCATCGAGTGGGGTGTCAAATGAAAGCTTGTGAAAACACGAGTTCAAAAATATATATACTGTAATACTTGCGCCCACTTTTCTTTGTATTATTTTTAAAAAATTGGGAAAAATCGCTGTCCCCCTGCGTTATCTCGAAAAGTACTGACCAAAAAATATTGAAAAAATTCCAGAATATTATCCACAGGGCGTAGATTGAACGAAAATTATCATGAGTGCATTATCTGTAATAATTTATATGGTATATAAAAAAAAACAAAAATTTCAAGGTCATTAGTTTTCAACAAATATCAGAACGAAGCTTTGTTCAAAACTCATTTGAGGTGTGTTTTCTAAAGTCATTGATCATTTTATACCTCAGTTAAAACATTATTTTAAAAGCAATCAACGTACGGAACACTAATTGCGCAAGTCCAACTTGCACTTGATCGGTTTTTTAACATTGGTAAAAGTCTGTTGTATATTCTTTTTTTTCCTTCCAATTTATTGTGTTTAGGACAATTTTTTAAAAAATTATGCTTCGTAAGGTACAAACTGAAATATTTGATTACACAAGTCGTTTATTAATACCTTTTTACTTCTCTTGTCTCGAGATTTCGATTTTTTTTTTCACGTTTCAGAGCCACTAGGCCAAGAAAAATATAGTTTCTCATTTCTTTCGATCTGGATGTGTGTAAAGTTTTGCAACTTTGGTGACAGCTTGAGTCTCTTCCATCACTAGTGAATTCTCGAAGATAAACTTTTAATGACAGAAAATTATGTCAGTTTAGGGTACTGGAACCACGAATAATCTGGAAAATACTTGACGGCAAAGATGCACAAGAAAATAAAAAATATTTTCTCGGTGAAGATGGGATTTGAACTCATGATTTAGGATAGGCCGTTACACTACTGCCACGAACTAACTAAGCCACCGGCAACAAGAAACTTTTTTTTTAATATTTATATGGATGAAGACCTTCAAATGTGGTTCATGGTTTCGGTACCTGCATCATTTCCTTTCATTAAAAGCTTATTTGTATAGTTTACGTACTCCTTAGCGTGTATTATGAAGACCCACGAACGACAGAACATTAAAAATGATGATGGTTATTTACTGACGATGCCAATACATGTCACGTCAAGAAAATTAAGATTAGTTCTCAACTGAGATGGAGGTGACGACGAGACAGATTTGAGACTAGCATACCAATATACGCTGGTGCTTTGACTTAGCTGGCAAAGTGTAGGGGCGTATATCCTGAGATCGTTCGGTTCGAATCGCACTGGCACCGGCGGACTTCTTTTTAATTGTATTTTGGTTGTTCTTTTACCTTTAATGTTTTCCGGATTCTCTAAGATATTAACCTACACCCCCACTTCTTTTTATTAATAGAAAATAATTAATTTTCAGAAAACACATATTAGATGCGCTACCTTATGTTAATACAGCTGGATCAGTGGCCCTGATGAAAGACATAATCTTATCAGACAGTGTTCCTGAAAGCACCATAAACGATTGGCTAATGTCTATAGCTTTTATACCGGATCCGGAGGAAGACATGTTGAAGTCAGCTTTAATAGTTCTACAAGAAAAACAATTTTCTACCAATATTGCTTTGAGTATTTCCTCACTAACTCATACATATTGCAACATCCATTCTAGTTGTGAAAAAAGTGAGCCAGTATACTCGATTGTGAAACATTTTGAGAATTATTTGTTGAATCTGTTGCAAGTAGATCATATGGATCGGAATACTCAAGACAACGTAAGTTTAAAAGAAAACTTAACTATACAGGGATCTAACAATATTTTCGCTCATTTTAATAAAATAAATAATTTTTTGAAAAAGGGTCTAATTTTTATCTTATATCTAATTAATAGTAAAGTTAGCTTGGCTTTTTTCAAAAATGTTTAATGATTTATAACTATGATTAAAAAATTTTACTTTACAAGGCCTCAAAAAAAAAACTACAAGCCACAAAAACATCTACGTGAAATAGCCAAAATTTTATTGTTATATTAAGAGTATCAGAATAGATTACCCAAAAAACATTCTTAAGTTATTGTATTCTATAGCTAAATTACTAAAACAGTTAAATCAAAAAACAATATGTGATCGTATCAGCAGATATAACTTTCTTTCTATGTCACTTCAATAAATATTTTGCATCTGAACAGTTTTAAATTATCTAGTTGTGCTTCCTGTATTAGCGTGAAAGTAAATTATTTTCTAACTATGGGTAGCACTTTTAGAAATAGAGAACTATTAACTATGGTTGGACCACATAGTAAAATAAGTCCTTCGAAACTATCAATTAATAATCAACAACTTTTTTTTGGATCATAGAAACTCTAGAAATCATAGGAATAGTTAAATTATATAGTAAAGTTACAGCTGTAAAGTTGTCTGACTTGGTTTTAGTAAATGAAGCTACGAAGGCTGTAAGTCCGATATATTTCCACTCACAACTTCAAAAAAATTCCCTGATATTATCCATTTCACTGCACAATATGGCAGTAACAAGATGCCTTTCCATAAGCAACTCTTAAGAAAAAGAAAAATATTTTCATGGTTTTCAGACATTTTTTCGAAGCTTTGTAAATTATATATATATATATATATATATATATATATATATATATATATATATATATATATATATATATAGATATATAGATATATAGATATATAGATATATAGATATATAGATATATATATATATATATATATATATATATATATATATATATATATATATATATATATATATATATATATATATATATATATATATATATATATATATAGGATGTTATCAAATTCACTGCATATACTGAAATGGGTGAGTCGTGAGGCCATATAGAAGTATATTCAATACTTTTTTTTTCAAATTCGATAAGTTTACAAATCATTTACAAAATCAACCTGCCCATGAAAAGCAAAAAAGCTCAGGTGCAGGGCTGTGTTGCAGGTAAAATTAATCTAATAATAAATGAAAATAATAAAAGAAAAATCTAGTAAAAATAATATTTAACCATAATTAGGAAAACTATTATTTGAAAAGAAATAATTCCTTGGTAACACGGGAAAAAAACTGAATCATTTCCCTTTAACAGCTGATTCTGACTATGACTATGTTGGGTTTGGACAAAATGACAACAGAATTTCAAATAGGTTTTTCTCTTAACTTTTTCAAGATTAATACGGAAATGGTAAACGGTTTTAGTGTAAGAAATGTACGATTTTTTTTAGTGTTAAAGTGAAAAAACGTGTTTGTTTATTATGTTTATGTATCTTAAATTATTTTCTTATTGGTTACCCGTTATATCATTACTACTATTTTTGTATAATTCGTTTAGGAAATTATGTTTAACTTCAATTATGCTGTGTGCAATGTACATCCATACGAAATAAATAAATGTACCCTAAATGTGCAATCGATCTCCACAGAAAATATCCTACGTTGTGCGTGACATTTATAACTAAACCGACTGTACCGAGCGATACAATCTATCACAATTGCTACTATATTCTACGCTTTCTACAAATTTCAGAATTAACATTATTATCTTTATTTATATCTTTAACAAAATCTGACTTTACCCACGACATATTGCAAGATTTGTAAACGTCGCTGGAAATAAACAAATTAAACCTGAATTTGACGTTTTGCTAGAGGGTGTTGTCACTTGGCCACGGCCAAGCAGAGAGCTACTAAAAGCTAGCGCCAAAGCCTTCGAGACCTTTAAGAAATCCTTTGTCACCTTAAGTAAAGCTGGCATATTTACCATGAAGTAAGTAGAATTTCTGCGAATTATGTGTGTTAAAGCATTCACTTATCATAATAAAATATTGAAATATAAAAATGTGTAATGTAATTAATTTATAGGTGTCGCGAAGTAATTATTTTAAGGTAACAATTTTTATAATATATTTTCTTATTAAATTCGTTTAGGAAAAACTTATTCAAGTGTGAAAGACATTGTAGCCCTTAAGTTGTGGATAACGATCGACGATAATGCGGAGTTAAATGGTTCACCAATGGTGCAGTGAAAAAAATTTTTATGTCTTCATTTCTTTGAGGTCAATTTTTTTCCTTTATTAGTGAGATCCGCTCTTAAGGTGAATTTCCTGAAATCGGTTTTGCTACAGGAAGGCGTCAGTTCCAATATATGCAGCGAATTCCATAACATCTGGTATATATATATATATATATATATATATATATATATATATATATATATATATATATATATATATATATATATATATATACATACATATTTATATATATATATATATATATATATATATATATATATATATATATATATACATATATATATACGAGGCTGGTTTGAAAAGTCCGTGCAAAGTCCGTGCAAAGTCCGAGAGATGGCACCACCGGCGCGTATCGAGGTCATGTTTAGTTAGTAGCATCTCTTGAATGAACGCACACCAAGTTTCAGCCATATTGGTCTATTTCTTTGTGTTTGGCATTCGTCTGAATCAAAGAAGTCGAGTGATTTTCAAGAAATGGACGAAAAAGAATTTCGTGTGGTGATTAAACATTACTTTATGAAAGGCAAAACGCCTCAGGAGACTAAAGAGAAGCTTGATAAACATTATGGTGACTCTGCACCTTCGATTAGAACAGTTTATAAGTGGTTTCAGAATTTTCGGACTGGCCATATGGGCACAAGTGACGCTGAACGTTCTGGACGGCCTGTGGAGGTTACGACTCCAGAAATCATTGATCAAATCCATAATATGATGATGGATGACAGAAGAGTTAAGGTGCGTGAGATTGCTAGTGCTGTGGGCATCTCAACTGAACGGGTATATAATATTTTGCATAAACATTTGGACATGAGAAAGCTATCCGCAAGATGGGTGCCGCGATTGCTCACGCTTGACCAAAAACGGAATCGTGTGAAGTATTGCAAGGATGGTTTGCAGCTGTTCCAGAAGAATCCGGAGGACTTTAAGCGCCGTTTCGTCACTGTGGATGAAACATGGATACATTACTATACTCCTGAGACCAAACAACAATCTAAACAATGGGTTACCAAGGGGGAATCTGCACCAAAAAAGGCGAAGACCGTTCCTTCGGCCGGAAAGGTTATGGCGACTGTCTTTTGGGATTCGCAAGGGATAATCCTCATCGACTATCTCGAAAAGGGTAAAACTATTACAGGTGAATATTATTCATCGTTATTGGACCGTTTGAAAACCGAGCTGCAAGAAAAACGCCCGCGATTGGCCCACAAGAAAGTCCTTTTCCATCACGACAACGCACCAGCACACACCTCAGCAGTTGTGGTCGCAAAATTAATGGAAATAGGATTCCAACTCATTTCACATCCCCCCTATTCTCCAGACTTGGTTCCCTCGGACTATTATTTGTTCCCCAATTTGAAGAAACGGCTGGCGGGACAAAGATTTTATTCAAACGAGGAGGTGATTGCAGACACTAATGGATATTTTGCAGACTTGGGCAAATCCTATTATTCGGAAGGGATCAACAAACTAGAACATCGTTGGACGAAGTGTATAAGCCTAAAAGGAGACTATGTCGAAAAATAAAAAAGGTTTACCCCAAACACATAAGTAGTTTTTATTTTTGCACGGACTTTTCAAACCAGCCTCGTATATATATATATATATATATATATATATATATATATATATATATATATATATATATATATAAATATGTATGTATATATATATATATATATATATATATATATATATACATACCAGATGTTATGGAATTCACTGCATATATTGGAACTGACGCCTTCCTGTAGCAAAACCGATTTCAGGAAATTCACCTTAAGAGCGGATCTCACTAATAAAGGAAAAAAATTGACCTCAAAGAAATGAAGACATAAAAATTTTTTTCACTGCACCATTGGTGAACCATTTAACTCCGCATTATCGTCGATCGTTATCCACAACTTAAGGGCTACAATGTCTTTCACACTTGAATAAGTTTTTCCTAAACGAATTTAATAAGAAAATATATTATAAAAATTGTTACCTTAAAATAATTACTTCGCGACACCTATAAATTAATTACATTACACATTTTTATATTTCAATATTTTATTATGATAAGTGAATGCTTTAACACACATAATTCGCAGAAATTCTACTTGCTTCAGAATAGATTACCCAAAAGACATTCTTAAGTTATTGTATTCTATATATATATATATATATATATATATATATATATATATATATATATATATATATATATATATATATACATATATATATATATATATATATATATATATATATATATATATATATATATATATATATATATATATATATATATATATATATATATATATATATATATATATATATATATATATATATATATATATATATATATATATATATATATATATATATATATATATATATATATATATATATATATATATGTACATATACATATATATATATATATATATATATATATATATATATATATATATATATATATATATATATATATAACTTTAATGGCTATTACACCACTTAAAAAATATTTACGATATATATTGTTGTTTCATTTCAGTAAATATTGACTATAACTTAATAGATACAACAAACAACGGAATAATGAAAGTACATACGTTTATAACAGTTATCAATTAAGGAAAACAATAATGGAAAATTAAATTAAACATAAGCAAATAAGCAGACACATAAATTTTGCAAATATATGGTAATTAATTTTAAAAAGACAATTAATATGGTATTTATTTGAATTGTTATATAAATAATTAAAATACCAATTACTTTTATATTAAGGTAAAATACGTAAATTTGGGTATTCATAGTATCGTCGATACAACAAAAAAATAAAAATTCTGTAAAGTAGGATGGTAGGATATTCAAAGTGCCAATTAATTTTAGGGCTAGTCAGCTAGCCGATGAAAATATCTGCTCTTTTCGTACTTACAGTGATATAGTATTCGCGGTTTGTTGCTTACTAATATCTTTGCTGCTGTGGTGATTGTGTTGTTAGATTTTGCTTAGACCTGCCTTATTTTAAACACACTCTTCATCTGCTAAGCCTCTATATATATATATATATATATATATATATATATATATATATATATATATATATATATATATATATATATATATATATTGCTGAACCCGACATAGTTATGGCGAGGCACTCCATTCTTCTAACAACGTTACTCAATTTGTTGGGCGTTAATTTGGGGGTAAATATGTCCTGGCATCAACATGTCGCAGCCATAGCAAGGAGAGCTTCTCAAAAGTTGGGAATATTATTTCGAACTAGAAAGCTCCACAGCAACTGCTAATTCTTTACAAAGCTCAAATTCAACCAACTATGGAATACTGCTCCCATGTTTGGGGCTCCGCTCCCAAACATACACTGCATTTGTTCGATTCTGTTCAGAGGAGAGCTATTCGTCCTATTGGAGACCCGGAACTGACCGGCGGCCTTGATTCGCCGGAACATCGAAGAACGGTTGGCGACTTGATCCAATTCTACAAGTATTTTCATGAAAAGTGTTCGAAGGATATAGCCCACTTAATTCCTCCCAGAGCGGTGCATGTTAGAAGTACACGTCACTCTAATACTGCACATTCGTATGAGGTTCAGCTTGTTACTCCTCGTACAACGTTTTTCAAGCGGTCTTTTATATGGAGAACATCATCCCTTTGGAATAATTTGCCCAGGACTGTGTTTCCCAACGAGTACAATTTACAGCGATTTAAAAACAACGTGAATCGCTTTTTCCGCACACATGTTGCTCCTGTAACGCTTTAGGGACTTCCCTGCAGCATGTGTGCTAGACCCATAAAAAAACAATATGAACTTATCGAGGGTACTATAATAAAAATATTATAGTTATTTTTTGGTGAGGCCGCGAACTTTTCAATCCATCCTCGTATTTAAATGGCTGCCACTCGTAAACTAAACAACGCAGCGACTTAAAAATTTGACATTATTCTTGTGTAAGGTTATGGTTACGAAAAAGTTAATTTTTTAAATAGTTGTAGCGCTATCTCTGACCGAGGCCAGATTGTTATCATACCACCCTTGCCTACAGGTCTTGGTTAATAAGTACGAAAGTTTTTAGTGAAATTATTTCGTTTTCTAGATTTGGTTTTCATTGTTCCTGACTTTTTCAACATCCTATATATTAAAAAATAAAAAAAAGTTCTGGTAAGCCCTAATGATAACCCTCGTTTTTTCTCTTGTCTGAAAAACTTTTTCTTTAAAACACAAATAACCAAAGTTGTAAAATAAAATATATCTGCCGTAGATCATAGTGACACTCAAAGCATTGTCTAGTATAGGAGTGATATCAGAGAAATTCGAAGAAGAACTTTTTAAACTTGTGGGTGATTCTAATCTGGACGTAGGTATACGAGTTGCCGGAGTTGAAACTTTTAGGCGCCTTCCGTGTGAAAAGTACAGAAGTTATTTCGAAAGTATATTAAGGGATCAGGACCAAGACGGCGAAGTTAGAATTTCTGCATATCTTCAAGTGATGAGATGCCCGAGTTACTTGCTAGTTCGCACAATTGCTTATAATTTGAGAAACGAGGAGGTCAACCAAGGTAATGCTTTTAAATAGTAAATTTTACAGGATGATTCACTTTAAATGTATAATTTTATATAATTGTCAAATTAACACCACCTTTAGGTTTCTAAAGTACAGGTTTAATAGGGATTACAATGAGTTTCTAGTAAATTTTATGGACTTGCCTGCAATAATTTTGTAGCCTTCTTAATGGTCTCCTTATTCTTCAAAAAGCAAAAATTTACGAACAATGGAGACGTGTGACTTAGTGTATTATTGTCTAACAATCACGAAATGACGCAAATTCGTTTGAATAACGGTGTACAAGTATGAAATGCGGATTTCAGACAACAGATGGTGCACCAATGCAGTTTATGCTATAAAGATTTGACCCTGCGCCATTTTGATGTGTCAGACGCGCACGGGTGATAAATTGGAAAAGTGTGTGTATAGTGTTGTGTTCAATATGTCGAAATTTATACCGAACAAAGAGCATTCGCGGACAGCATTAATTTTTTGTTTTCATTGAAGAAAACTACTGTTGAATCATACCGATTACTTCGGGAAGCTTATGGTGAACATGCTCCATCGGAAGACATGCGTGAATGATGGTTTAGGCGTTTCAAAAGTGGTGACTTCGATGTTGCAGACAAGGAACGTGGAAAACCGCCAAAAAAATACGAAGATATAGAATTGCAAGCATTGTTGGACGAAGATGATTCGCAAACACAAAAACAACTCGTCGAGCAATTGGGCGTTAGTCAACAAGCTGTTTCCAATTGGCTAAGAGAGATGGGAAAGATTCAGAAGACCGGTAGATGGGTACCTTATGAGTTGAGCGCAAAAACATTTTGCTCGCTCGGTAAAAAAGGAACTTGTTTTTGCATCGTATATTACAGGGGATAAAAAGTGGATTTATTTTGAGAATTCCAAGCGCAACAAATCATGGGTAGACCCAGGCGCACCATCCACATCGACCGCGAGACCGACTTTGGCAGAAAGACGATGCTCTGTGTTTGGTGGGACCAGAGGAGCGTTGTCTATTATGACCTGTTAAAACCTGGGGAAACGGTTAATACTAAACGTTACCAACAACAATTGACCGATTTGAACCGTTCGCTTCTTGAAAAAAGGCCAGAATACCGAAAGAGGCAACACAAAGTCATTTGTCGTCATGACAATGCTCCATCACATACGGCAAAATCAGTTCGCGACACGTTGGAAGCACTCAGCTGGGAAGTTCTACCCCATGCGGCTTACTCACCAGACTTGGCTCCTTCCGATTACCACTTGTTTGCATCGATGGATCACGCACTTGCTGAGCAGCGCTTTGGTTCGTACGAAGCTGTGAAAAAATGGCTCGATGAATGGTTCGCAGCAAAAGGGGAAGATTTTTACTGGCGTGGTATTCACAAATTGCCCGAGAGATGGGAAAAATGTATAACAAGCGATGGAGCATACTTTGGATAAAGCACTTTTTATCATTCTTCCGATTTTAACATGTTTTTTAGAAAAAAAAATCCGCATTTCATACTTGTACACCTGGTAGTACAAAAGTGTACATAGTGAAGCTTTCACGACAAATTCGGGCAACTTGGAAATCTTTGCCCCAACAATACGTGGAAAATCTCATCGATAGTATGCTCCGAAGATGCTGGGCAATCATTGACGCTGATTGGGACTGGTACTTCCATGTAACACCTGGCAGTGAAAGCTTCAGTAGTTAAAACGACTGATGATAAAAAATACCTTTACTATTATAGAGGATAATCAACATTTTTTTGGATTGTCAATGGAAATTTTCATATTTTTAGTGTTCCGTACGGAACACTTACCATATAAGATCACTTCGGTGTCTGTCCGACTGTCACACCCGTTTTTCTCCGAAACTATTTGTTATACAAAGTTGAAATTTGGTACTAATATAGGAACTGATGGCCTCATTAGAGCAGTGTAGTTTTGAAAGTTAAATTTTGACTTAAGGGGTTAGTTTTGGAGGGTGAAATCGGAAGTGAAAAAAAAATTTTTTTACTAGGTCGTCGAGTGTGATGTCAAATGATTGTGAAAATACGAGTAAATATATATATATATATATATATATATATATATATATATATATATATATATATATATAATGAAATAGTTGCGCACACTTTTCTTTGTATTATTTTTAAAAAATCGCGAAAAATCGCTGTCCTCCCCTATTACCTCGAAAAGTACTGATTAAAAAATTTTGAAAAAATTCTGGAATATTCTCCACGGGGTGTAGATTGAACGAAAATTATCACGAGTGCATTACCTTTAATAATTTATCTGGTATGTAAAAAAAAAAACAAAAATTTCAAGGTTATCAGTTTTAAGTAAAGATTGGAAACAAAAACGAACTGATGAAAGTTTACTTTTGAACGTTTTACAGAAAAGCAAAAATCTTAAACATTTTTTAATTTAAATCTACATTCTAGGAAAACAAATAAGATAAAAGTTGAACTTTTTTATACCTGAATGTACTAGTTTTATGCTTAGATTTCATACTTACTTAATATCTTTGATTTATGTATTTTTGATAAAATCCACACCTCTTGCATTTCAAATGAACGCGAAACGGCGAAACTATGTTTCTGGTGGCAAAAGGAATAACCTGCTTTCTATCTTATTGACTAACTACGATATCTACTCTTTAAACGTTTATTATTTTTTAGTGTTCCGTACGGAACACTTATAAGATCACTTCGGTGTCTGTCTGTCCGTCTGTCTGTCACACCCGATTTTCTCCGAAACTATTTGTCACAGAAAGTTGAAATTTGGTAATAATATAGGAATTGATGGCTTCATTAGAGCCATGTAGTTTTGAAAGTTAAATTTTGACTTAAGGGGTTAGTTTTGGGAGGTGAAATCGGAAGTGAAAAAAAAAATTTTTTACTAGGTAATCGAGTGTGGTGTCAAATGAAAGCTTGTGAAAACACGAGTAATATATATATATATATATATATATATATATATATATATATATATATATATATATAATGTAATACTTGCGCGCACTTTTCTTTGTATTATTTTTAAAAAATCGCGAAAAATCTCTGTCCACTCGCCTTATCTCGAAAAGTACTGTATCAAAAAATTTTGAAAAAATTCTGGAATATTCTTCAGGGGGTGTAGATTGAACGAAAATTATCACGAGTGCATTACCTTTAATAATTTATCTGGTATATAAAAAAACAAAAATTTTAAGGTCATCAATTTTCAGTAAAGATTGGAAACAAACTTTGTTGAAAACTCATTTGGGGTGTGTGTTTTGTGAAGTCACTAATCATTTTATACCACCGTAAACAACATTTTTTATTTTAAAAGCAATCAACGTACGGAACACTAATTGTGCAAGTTCAACTTGCACTTGACCGGTTTTTTAATATTCAATATTGAACTTTTACCTTTAACGATTCGTTAATATTAAATATATTAAAATTCTATTTTTATATAAAAGAAGATTTCCGTCCCTCTCCTTCTGAGGATAAGGCATTACATTAGATTATATATTAGAGTGCTTTACCAATATATCTAACAAAATTCCAAAATAGCCTAAGGAAACAGAATAAAAAATAACTATACATCTCAATAAATTTACGTGAAAATATTTTTACTATCTATTAACGGCTGACTTTATTTTTATATTATACATTATATATAAGTTAAGCTGATGTAGGTCCCCGGTCATTGAAGGATACAGGGCAGCGAGGTGGTGGAGGAGCTTGCCAGACTCAGAGCCATGACTCTCGAGGATCCGAACTTGCTTAAGATATAACCAGGTAGGAGCTGCCCTCAAGAAATGGGCTAATTGATGCTCAAAAAAGCGATGGTATCAGAGCTCTAAACGTAAACAGGCCAAGGACTATCGCGTCTCGAGTGATTGTACAAGGGAAGCAAATGTATTTTGTACTACCTTTTGGTGATTCTCATGAAACATTATAGGTTGAGAAGGGATTTAGCACCACTGGGTGTAAAAGACGACCCGAGATATCCGGGCTGTCTGGAGAATGGAGAGACGCCGCTTTACTCTGTTTGAGCAATTAAAAAACTGGGAAAGCGCAGATCTAGCTCCTGGCGTGGCGTGACATCCGAACCTTTATGCTCAGTTCAAAGAGGTTTGGCGATCATCGGGGTTATTAGGACGGTTGGGGAAAATTCTTCCGGCTCTACCTATTACTACTACTACTACTACTACTACTACTACTACTATATATATATATATATATATATATATATATATATATATATATATATATATATATATATATATACGAGGCTGGTTTGAAAAGTCCGTGCAAAGTCCGAGAGATGGCACCACCGGCGCGTATCGGGGTCATGTTTAGTTAGTAGCATCTCTTGAATGAACGCACACCAAGTTTCAGCCATATTGGTCTATTTCTTTGTGTTTGGCATTCGTGTGAATCAAGAAGTCGAGTGATTTTCAAGAAATGGACGAAAAAGAATTTCGTGTGGTGATTAAACATTACTTTATGAAAGGCAAAACGCCTCAGGAGACTAAAGAGAAGCTTGATAAACATTATGGTGACTCTGCACCTTCGATTAGAACAGTTTATAAGTGGTTTCAAAATTTTCGGACTGGCCATATGGGCACAAGTGACGCTGAACGTTCTGGGCGCCTGTGGAGGTTACGACTCCAGAAATCATTGATCAAATCCATGATATGGTGATGGATGACAGAAGAGTTAAGGTGCGTGAAGATTGCTAGTGCTGTGGGCATCTCGACTGAACGGGTACATAATATTTTGCATAAAGATTTGGACATGAGAAAGCTATCCGCAAGATGGGTGCCGCGATTGCTCACGCTTGACCAAAAACGGAATCGTGTGAAGTGTTGCAAGGATGGTTTGCAGCTGTTCCAGAAGAATCCGGAGGACTTTAAGCGTCGTTTCGTCACTGTGGATGAAACATGGATACATTACTATACTCCTGAGACCACACAACAATCTAAACAATGAGTTACCAAGGGGGAATCTGCACCAAAAAAGGCGAAGACCGTTCCTTCGGCCGGAAAGGTTATGGCAACTGTCTTTTGGGATTCGCAAGGGATAATCCTCATCGACTATCTGGAAAAGGGTAAAACTATTACAGGTGAATATTATTCATCGTTATTGGACCGTTTGAAAACCGAGCTGCAAGAAAAACGCCCGCGATTGGCCCACAAGAAAGACCTTTTCCATCACGACAACGCACCAGCACACACATCAGCAGTTGTAGTCGCAAAATTAATGGAAATAGGATTCCAACTCGTTTCACATCCCCCCCTATTCTCCAGACTTGGCTCCCTCGGACTACTATTTGTTCCCCAATTTGAAGAAATGGTTGGCGGGACAGAGATTTTATTCAAACGAGGAGGTGATTGCAGACACTAATGGATATTTTGCAGACTTGGACAAATCCTATTATTCGGAAGGGATCAACAAACTAGAACATCGTTGGACGAAGTGTATAAGCCTAAAAGGAGACTATGTCGAAAAATAAAAAAGGTTTACCCCAAACACATAAGTAGTTTTTATTTTTGCACGGACTTTTCAAACCAGCCTCGTATATATATATATATATATATATATATATATATATATATATATATATATATATATATATATATATATATATATATATATATATATATATATATATATATATATATATATATATATATATATATATATATATATATGTATGTATGTATATATATGTATATATATATATATATATATATATATATATATATATATATATATATATATATATATATATATATATATATATATAATAAGTCTCGAGAAATAAGTCTAAAAATAAACTTCATCAAAACCAAATATCTGAACAACGAAATTGAAGATAACAGCCAAGAACTATTAATGGAAGATGAAAGGATAGGAAAGGTACAAACATTTATATATTTGGGACAAAAATCGATATATCAAAAAATAATTTGGATAGAAAAGTTTCGTTAAGTTGGTCTACGTTCGGAAGATTATAATCTACTTTTAAATTGGATATCCCAAATACAATAAAAGCCAGGATTTTCGATCAATATGTACGGCCGGTACTAATATCTGATACTCAAACATGGGCTTTAAATATAAGTATAATATATTAACTCCAGGTAACCCAGCAGAGCAATAGAGGGATATGAATAAAATCAAAAGTCACAGAAGTAAGACAACGAATATGTACATTAAGTTGGAACTAGGCGGGACATATCGCAAGGATAAACGATAACAGATGAGCACACCGTATGGTTGAGTGGATGTTTAGAGAACATAAAAGAAGCAGGAGCAGACTACAGACAAGATGGACCGACGGAGATAGACTAGCGGAACACGAATGGATGTAAAAAAGCGAACAACATAGTTCATTGGGTACAGAGGCTCACAACGGACTATGGATGGACTAAGCTAATGATGATGATGATGATATATAATCGATGCGATAACAATATTATAAAAATTGTAGACAATGACGGCTGTGTTTGTTGTAAATTATACCGTTTTTCATTCGGCTAATTTCAGTAATTTTTTCGTAATATACGATAGGACAAATAACCATGTAATCTACATATAATTCATCATTTAACAAACAACGCAGCTGCAGTTTAACCAAACGATATTTTAAATTTAGAAATTTAAAATATTGCTTAGCTCGAAATTCTGTTATTTATCAAAATGTCAATTCTTTTGTGTTAATGGGTTATTTTTCTCTCATTCATAATAAGCATATCGCAGCCGATATTTATCAAAATTACCTTTGAACAGAAAAGCGTTTTATTGCGTTGATAATATTTACAAAAGCTGCCTATCACACACATAATTATAATTTATGTTTTATATAAATAGTGCATTTTATTTATTGGAATCCGTTAAATAATAACAAATGGAGAAACTATTTTTTATCAGCAGAATTATTTTCAATAGAAGAGCGTCACGTAAATCTCTCTAGTAAGTTTCTTTTTTCTTCTACACTCATGGTTCGATGGAAGTTTATACCATTGGGCTGTCCAGTTACCACTTCTATAGACCTATATCCTTCCTTATTCCATCCACATGATTTATGCATCTCTACCTTCAATATTTCTATGTGCTTTGTGATTGCCCTATACTGCTCAATAAATTACGCTTACTGCATTTTCCGAGCCTATAGTTTATTTTTTTTTTTCATTGCTTGTGTTTCTCTCAGGTCAATATTACTCAAAACCATACATGTACAATAGTAGAAAGGCTACATCGTTGTTGTCTAACCAAGATACATATCTTGGCTCAAGTTATCTACTTTCAGAATAATGAACATTACACAGGCCGACAAAATTGGACAAAACTCCAAACTAGACCAGAGTATACTTTCCCGAAGATTCTTGGTGCGCTCAATCCGAATCCGGCCTCAAAATTACTCTATCACGCCAGGTTTTTGAGATATTCTAACCTAAAAAAGCAAAAAAAAAACACGCTATATTCGGGATTTTGTTACAGCGCGAATTAATTTTTCTCCACAAAACTCGTTAGGGCGTTTGAAAATACTACTCTTTCCCTTTAAAATGCATTTTGAATTTTTTAGAAATCGTCCGTTGAAATTATTTAGTTTGGCGTTTTCGTTACGACCATACCAATATGGTTAAGAGTTTGTTACGTTTGCCTTTCTGTTGTGTTAAATTTTGATTCCTCTAGGATTTGAGAATGTAATATCTTTTAACAATTTTCACTTGACGCCTGAGGTTATGTTAGCTTAATCTGTCTTTATATTTGTTTGGGGATTAAGAGTCGGATTTGACTTCGCCTTCGAAAAAGTATAGTCAGGTCTCAGGTTTTGAAAAATGCTGGCTTGTGTTATTTTTCATTCTAAATTTAATATATGTTAGGTATTGTATTCTAAATCTTCCCAAGTTTTTTTTCGTCATAATTTTTCTGACAACCCGCCTTTAAGCTGGTTCCCGTTTCATATCTTCTTTACCCGTTTCTTGCACTTATACTGAATTATTACCTTGCCTTGTTGTACTCTGCATCTGCTTTAGCAGCTTTTTAACATTCCTTTTGTTTGTTTATATTTATTTTTTCCTCATATTTCCTGAAAATTTTTCTCTTCTTTTCTGACAGACTAAATGTTTCGGTTATAATCTCGATTTTTTCGCAACATTTAAGCGTGTATTTCCATCACAATGAATTACCTTAATAATCAAAGTATTCGCCATCGTTAGCTATGACTTTTTCACATCTTTCTGTCAAAGAATGGATTCCGCACCAGAACTAGAACTTTTCATCTTTTGAGCCCAACCATTCGTCAAGCCAATTTTTCACTTCTTTGTATGTATGTGTGGTTTTGAAAGTCCGTGCTGCATCGATTGAAATAAGTGGTAGTCTGAAGGGGCTAAGTCTGGTGAATACGGCGGGTGGGGTAGAATTTGATGTTTTCCAAATAGTTTTTAACAGATTTTGAAAAATGGGGCCGAGTATTGTCATGTTGAAAAATGACTTTATCGTATCTTTGGGTGTATTCTGGTCATTTTTTCTTCAATGCTCGGTTCAACTTTGGCAATTGTTGTCGGTATCGATCGCCAGAAATCGTTTCACCATTTTTCAGCAGTTCGCAATGCACAGCTCCTCTACTATCGCACCAAATACACAGCAAAGCTTTCTTTCCCTGTATATTGCGCATTGATTGTGATGTTGAAGGCTGGCCTGGGGTTACCCAAGTTTTTTGGGTTGTAGCATGTTCACCATAACCTTCAACCAACAATCGATAACTTTCAGCAGCCGAAACATATTCAAAGCTATGAAGAACTATGTTTTTCGCACAATGACAATTAATAACGAACTGGCTTTTGACGGAGTATCTTTACCTTCCAAAACGCCATAGATGTAACTAGTCTGTGCCAGCAAGTGTATTAGTAACGCCATGTCTTAGCAAAATCGACATTATTAACCAAAACACCTATTAGTTTCCTATTTTAACCAAAATTGGTAGTGAGTGGTAAATATGTAGAAAACATGAATTATTAACTTCATAAGTTACAAGTAAATAAGTAGTTTAACATCTTAATTTATCCAAGGTAATCTACTGTGTTTAACATGAAAGACTGTTGGCTAAACTACTCTCTTATGATATGTCTGAAGAGTTTATAGCTCTCGTGTTTCCTTAGAAAGCGTTTTCTATGGGTCGCTGTTGACGAGTCTTCTTCTAATAACTTCACTGTTAACTCTTTGCACCTCAAGGCTGCAAACTATCTCATATTCTATTTCTCATTTACATTAACGATCTGCTGGAAAAGACCGGGAATCCAATCTACAGTCTTGCCGCTTGTTTTTCCATTTACCTTGAACATTCAAACATCAGTTAGCCGTGCAAATATGCGCAGATAGCAAGAAATTATTCCATTTACACAATCTGGAAAAAAATTCATTCTTGAGATTGACTAAGTAGAATTTAACACCCGCAAAATCTCGAACGGCAGTTTTTTTTAAAGAAGTTAACGTTGCAAAACTTTATAGTTATGTCGGATCACCCCATTTCTCCAGCATCGTCACTCAAGTTGCTGATGTTAACTTGGGAGCAGATATACCTTAACATGAACCTGCGGCATGCATAGCACAGAGAGAGCTCTTTTTCTTCTATAAAGTTTAACTTGCTAATGTCGACTCCACAGAAGTTTAAACATAAACAACAACTATCTTTAAAACTTCATTGTAAAGAATATAGCAATTTTAGAGCACATACATTTACGTGGCGTCTACTGTACCAGTTACCATATAGGCTAAAAAAAATTTCTTCAACTTTAATCACATAACGTTTTTTTATATATACGGTAGTCGAAAAAGCCTTTTTTTTTGTTAGGTAGCTTCAGTATCATAGATCTTAGGTAATAAAAGTCGCATAGGGTCACACTAGCGACAGTTCAAAGCTGACACTTGACATTAGTGGAAGTGCAAAAACGGTTGGAATTTGTTTGTTCAGACTTAATTTAGAGCGCCTTGAAATTGAGTGAAATTTCTGCAGCAGTGCGCTATATTTCACAATTTTATTTCGATAAAGGCACAAATTCTGCGCAGGTCTAGGAATAAATTTGTGCTGTTGATGGTCAAGATACGTTATCAAAAATAACAGCTAAAACATGCTACTCAGAATATATCGCCACTACACCAAACACTTTATTTTTACGCTCGACACGCGTCTTACTAACCATGTTAGCTTCATCAGGAGGGATGACTGACTGTCAGTCATCGCTCCTGAAGCTAACATGGCTAACGAAACGCGCGTCGAGGGTAAAAATAAAGTGGTTGGTGTAGTGGTGATATATACTGAGTAGTGTCATTGTGGCAAAGATTCCACATTCCCAACATAGCCAAAAAATGACTCAGTGGCTTTCATTCTGAAAATATTAATATCAAAAATGCTCCTCTGACTGATCGACTAATAAGAGAAAAAGTTGAAAAGACTTTTGGAAAAACTTCAGGAAGACCAGCATGGAAGCAGCTGTGACATCGCTAAAAAACTAAACATCCATCACCAAACAGTTTGAAATCATTTAGAAAAAGCTGGCTACCAAAAGAAGCTCGATGTTTGGGTACCACAAATTTTCTCGATCGAATTTCCATCTGCGAATCTCTACAAAAATGTAACGAAATCGCGCCATTTCTAAAGCGGTTGATTATGGCTGATGGAAAGTGGTTCATGGATGAGACACACAAACTATGTCAAAACCCAGACTGACGCCTAAAAGATAATGCTGTGTCTTTGGGGGGAAAAGAATCCTACATCATGAGTTGTTGTAGCCTGCCCAACCATTGCCTCTATTGAACGCATTTGACAAAATGCCACGCCAAACCACACACATCGTTGATGACGCGGGAAAAATTGAGAGAGAGCTTGGTTGGGAAGTTTTTTAAAGCAAGCACCGTATAGCCCGGATCTCGCACCGTCAGGCTTTGACGTCTGTGAAAACCACTTGTTACAATTTTTTGCCCATCCTTCGCTCAATTTGACCTTAAAAGGCTCAATACTTTTTCATCAACGTAATATTTTTATTTACTGATTTGACAACCGTATTTATTTATTTTTTGTTAAAATATTGTAGACTTACCGCTAACCTTCGTTAATGTATTTTAGTTGGTTCATTTATCTGGTCCCATCTGCACAACATTATAAAGTCAGCAAATCCACTTAAAGTTGAAATCCAAAGTTTGCTTTCTGAAGAAGATCTCGTTGACAAATTTAGTTCTGATATTAGAAAATTTTCTCATAATCGAGAAGGGTCCCTTTATTTTGAAGAACTGAACTTTGGTAAGTATTTTATTATGTTTTCCTTAGTTATATTAAAAAGAAGTGATGTTAATTTAATTTAAAAAGTAGTAATATTACCCACTTGAAATTTTGTTTTATCTTTGTCGTCAAGCATATTTGCTATTTTATATTATAGTATTTCATGTAGTATTATGTAATCTTTAAAAGATACTTAAATCTCCTACTCATGACAGGAGGGAGAAAATCACTACTACATAATGTTTACTTCCTTTCCTGAAAGGAAAACACGTAAAAACATTGTCTTCCACTTCAGTCTGTCGGTCTTTTGGCATGATAACTTTCAAACGAAGTGAGATATGGATTGTAAATTTGGCATACATATAATACTTTAAGTAGGGAAGGAACCTATAGTTTTTAGGAGATATCGTTAAAGGGGAAGGGGATGAAAGGGATGGGGGTCGAAAATTTTGTTTATTTTCTTAATTATTTTGAGAATTTTTCTTGTTTTCTAGTTGATATAGTGAACAAATTTTAAACAAAATTATTTAGGGTTAAAAACACAATGAGTTAAAGGGGCGGAGGAGAGTGTTTGGGGAGTTATTTTCAATCAATCATGTTAGATGTCCCTTTCATAATTCTTGGAGTCGAGAATTCTAAAAATTGTATTATTTTTTGACTATTTGTGATTATTTATGGTCAAACATGTAGAAGGTAATGAGGCATGGGAAAGGATTGAATGGGTTGCTTCGTGTCTGCCGTAGTCCTCTTCAGGGTTATGTTCTCTTAACTGAAGAAAGCTAATCAGGTAAGGTTAGAGGGGTTGCTTCAAATATGTTATGTTATACGTAAATACATTTTGAGATGCTGGGAATAAACGAATATGAAAATCGCCCTATTTTCCTAATTGGTCGAACATGTCAGGGGATAATAAGGTAAGGGAGGTAGTTGGAGGCATTGCTTCGTATTGTGTTAGAAGTTCTCTTCAGAATTCTTGGAGTGAAAGCACCTGAGAATCGTGTTATTTCTTCATTATTTTCAGTTGGTTAAATATGAAACGTTTTAATGAAGTTAGACGGGTTTTTTTATGTGTTATTTTTTATATTTTCAATTTTAACAGGAAAGCTGTGTAAAGGGAAATTTCATATATCAGTTGTAAATACAGTAATACCCCGCTTAGCGCGACCCCGTTACGCGCGGTTTCACTATAACGCGAATTTCAAATTTCGCGCTCATGTAGTCATTAACTTCTCTATGGTCGCGGGGGGATCCCCGCTTTCTCTGAATATTCTCTTTGAAGAATTGGGAATTCCCTGTCCTTCGACTTTGTTCTATGGGGATTTCCTCGTTCGTTTCGTGTGTTCATTTGTTCCGTAATGTTAGTTCGGTCGGCTGGCAGTTTTGTTTTAATATTTATTGGAGATACATACATACATAATTTAACCCTACGTTAAAAATGCCGCCTGTAAAGAAAAAAGAGCGTAAAAGCGTCACTTTGGAATTGAAGATGAAAGTGTTAAGAAGAATGGAAAATGGAGGCAAAGCAACAATTGTTGGGAGAGATTTTGGACTCTCAGAATCGACTGTGAGAACGATTTATAAAAATCGGGAAAAAATTAAAATCTCCAGCGAAGGTTCAACACCTATAAGTGCAACAAAACTTTCTCGTTCGAGATCATCTATCTTAGAAAGAATGGAGAAATTACTGTCAGTCTGGATCGAAGATTTGAATAAGAAGAACACACCACTAAGTCAAGATCTCATATGCACAAAAGCAAAATCTTTGTATGAGATGCTGAAAACAAAAGAAGGAGAAGGGAGTGCCACTCCGACTTTTGCTGCCAGCAGAGGCTGGTTCCATCGGTTCAAGCAGCGTTCTAATCTTCACAATATCCACATAACAGGCGAGGCGGCCAGCGCGGACATTCAAGCTGCAGCTGAGTTTCCAGACAAGTTTCAAGACTTCGTTAGACGAGAGAAAATTCCTGCTTGTCTCATCTTCAATGTTGATGAGACCGCACTTTACTGGAAAAAAATGCCATCTCGAACATTCATTTCTAAGGAAGAACGTCAAGCCAGTGGTTTCAAAGCTGCGAAAGATCGACTAACACTTCTGCTGGGTGGTAATGCCACTGGTGATTTCAAACTGAAACCTTTACTAGTGTACCATTCAGAAACACCCCGTGCAATGCGAGGCACAGACAAGACAAGTCTACCAGTTGTGTGGCGATCAAACAGAAAGGCGTGGGTTACACGGGAAATTTTTCAAGAATGGTATTCTAATAGTTTTTGCCCATCAGTCAAATCATACTGTGACAGAAATGGGCTTGAACCTAAAGTTATATTACTCTTAGACAATGCCCCAGGACATCCAACCTCACTTGATACGCCCAGAGACTTAAAAGTGTACGTAAAGTTCCTTCCACCAAACACTACGTCAATATTACAACCTATGGACCAGGGAGCAATAGCAAACTTCAAAGCTTATTACCATCGCCGCACTTTTAGCCAACTAATTCATGAAACTGACGGGGAAGGAAGACAGTCTATGCGAGAGTGGTGGAAGTCATACAACATTATGAAGTCTATTCACAACATAGAAGAGGCTTGGAAGGAAGTTAAAATGAGTTGTATGAATGGGGTGTGGCGTAATCTTTGGCCAGATGTAGTGGAAGCACCTAGAAGAATTGTCCAGATGCAGAGACAAGTGCTTGAAGACATTGCTGCAATGATTGAGGGGTCTGAACTTGAAGATGTCACGGTAGAAGATCTCGTAGAACTTGTAGCAACGCACGACGATCCTATTAGCAATGAAGATCTGATCGAGTTACAGAATAATCCTATCTACGATGAGGAAGAACAAGTAGAAGAGAAAGTTTTATCTTCAGGGGAAATACAAAATGCACTTTCAAAAATTTATTCAGGTTTGGACATATTGCAGAGTATAGACAATAATGATGACCGTGTCTTGACCGTGTGTCAAACAATTAAAAACAGTGTTGGGTGTTATGAACGTATTTTACAAGAACGTAAACAAAACGTTACCCAAAAGACAATAGATGTATTTTTCCGTAAAAAATAAGAGTATGTATTGCATAAAGTGTTCTTAGAATTAAAGTGATTGATTAAAATGATTTGTATTTTTTTGTATTAAATTTTGACTATGTTTAATCATAAACCTCGATATACGCGAATTTCAGTTAACGCGATTTTTTTCGGAACGTATCCCTCGCGTAAAGCGGGGTATTACTGTATATCTGAAATCCATATCTTATCCTTACATGTTATCAACTTTTTTTGATTAATAGTTTTCTATAAAATACCTAAAATATCTACTTTTATAGTTTGGATCAAGTTATTTTTTAGTATAAATTACATGAAGTACTTATTTTGAAACTACGTGTTGCAAGGGAAGTACGGAATAAATTTTTACAATTTTTATTTTAGGACTAATTTGGGTGACTTTTTTTTATTAACTATCCTTGTGTTCTTCCAGTTTGAAAAATGCTTGATATACCGATTTAATACAACAATCTAAGAACGAATTCGGTTAAAAGAAACGAAAGGAAAATAATAAGAAATCAAAAAAGAAATTTATAGCGAAAGTAAAATATTACCTAAATAAAGTTTGAGAACCATTTTTAACCCTCCGTTAAATAAAACAACCCAAGTTTTAAATTTGTTGGAGAACACATCATAAAATATGCATGTTACCTTTCCTTTACATTAAACCGTTATAATTCATTTTTTCTTCACAGGTGGCAACTATGAAAGTAATGTTATATTTTCACCCTCATCCTATATACCCAGAACTGCCATGTTAAATCTTACAGTTGATTTATTTGGGAAATCTGTCAACCTTCTCGAGGTAATATATTATAAAATAATCACTGTTTTTTTTCTAACCAATGAGGATCCATTATAGATGGAGAACGCACTGATTACTTATAGTGCTCCGAACGCAGCTGAATTATCTAAGCCTTGATAGATTACTTAATATTTAAAAAAATAAATAAATTATGGGCTTTGAGTGATTTCTAATACGCTTAGAATTTAATTTGATAATATACTGGTAGACGGTAATCTTACAATATTTAAAGATTTAAAAAATAAGAATAAAATCAGTGCTTAGGTTAATTAGAATTAGAAAATTTTTCAAGTCAAGGTATAATAAAAGCAGATAAAATTATTTTATTAGTTTCTCAGATATAAAGTGTATAGGATTTTATGTGAACCTATGATTATTCACTGTGTTTATTTCAAATTTTACAAATAGCAGCATGAAAAAAAAAAAATAAACCGTCTTGAACAAATACTGTGGAGAGTTTTACATAACATTTTTGTCTACTGTAGGGTCTAACTTGTGAAATCATTATCAAAATGGGCTTCGGTATGCTATTGTCCTTTCTTTCGCTAGTAAATTTGCTAGTAATCGATGAAGGAAATCGTCATTTTTAATTTAAAGATCTATATCAGGGGTGCTCAAACTTGAACTGCTGGCGATCTACCTCAATATTGTTAGACTACGATCGATCGACTCTGAGAGGCTGCAAATAAGTGTGATGCAGGATTGTCGTCTAGGTAGGGTGTATCGTGGCATAGATATTAGCTTTCCGCACAATATGCATTTTTTTAGTCAAGGTAAGTGTAGGTCTGCTCTAAAATGTCAATGAAAAAACTCATAATTATTCAAAATTGCGAGTTTATTGGTTGTTACAAAACAAACGAGTTCTAGTATCTAAACTTAACTAAAGAGTGACTTTGGATGTTGAAGCGTGGCACTGCATGTCCTCAGCATACTTTTCATAAGATGGTACGTAATTACCGAGTGCTAATTGCAAGTATTATAACATATGTTCTTCAGTTAGTCGATTGCGATATTTTGACTTAATTATCTTCATTTCAGAAAATGCAGACTAGCACAAGTAAGCTGACCCAAACACTGCCGTCAGTTGAAGGGCGATTTGCCTTAGATTCGGATATTTATCTTCAGATATAAAACACCAGAATTTTGTATCAGATGCTGTGGCTTTGAGATGTATATCTGATATAATCTGCACTAACTCATTTTCAACAGAACATGAGTCCATGTTAAACTGACTTGTTATTTCAGTAGCTAATTCCTCAATGTTTTTACACGAAAAAGGATAACTCATAAATGATGCGATATTTGCCAATTTACTGAAATCATAAAAACGTATTTCCAATTGGCCCAAAATATTTGTTAATTCTGCCTCATAAATATCATAATTCAACTGAGGAATCCTTGCTTTCAAAGACGGAAAATTTTTCAGATCCTTTCTTTTCAGTTGATTTATCATAAGTTGCAATTTACTTTTGAATGCGTTTATTGCGCTAATCATCTCAATAATAGTTTTTCCTTTACCTTGAAGCTCCAAATTAATGGTGTTTAAATGCATTGTGATGTCTGTCAAAAATGCCAAATCAGTCAGCCATTTTCCGTTTTTCAGCATCTGAGTGTCATCACCTCTTTCGTCCAGAAAAGCTGTTATTTCGGGCAATAATTCTTGACACCTTTCTAGGAATTTTCCGCGACTCAATCACCTGACGTCCGTGTGAAGAACTAAATCATTGTGTTCAGCTGACCCACTATCTTCCAACAGCAATTTAAAGGGCCGTCGTTGCAAGCTACGTGCACGGATAGAATTCACAATTTTTATTGCAATGCCCATAATCTCCTCCATGTTTAGAAGTTTTGAACACAAAACTTGTTGATGTATAATGCAATGGAAGGAGAAAAATGAAGGGAAATCATCATTAGCTCGACACAATGCCACAAAACCGTTTTCGTTTCCAGTCATTGCTGGTGCTCCATCGGTTGTAATGCACACTAGTTTATATATTGGTAGCTTGTAGTTTGTTACAAAATTGAAGAAAACGTCATATATATCTTCGCCACGGGTCTTTCCTTTCAGAGGAATCATTGTCAAAAACTCTTCCTTAGCCGACATGTCATTGAATACCATTCGAATAAAAATACACAGCTGGTCAGTGTCTGTCATATCGGTGGATTCGTCGAACTGTAAAGAAAAGTATGTACATTCCATGATATCATGTTTTAGTTTATCTACCATGTCCTGAATCATGACTTCAACACGCCTTGTGACAGTCGGACGAGATAACTGAAGTTCTCTAAGAGCAGACATAATCTCTGTTTTATTTTTAAAATCTCCAAATAAGGTCTCACCCGCTTCAACAAATGCTTCCTTCACAACCAATCCATCATCAAATGGTTTCTTGTGTTTCGCCAATATATGAGATATTTTAAATGACGCGATCGTTGCAGCTTTTGATTGTTTGGCTGGTCTTGTGAACATGGTTTGTTCTTTTTTCAAACAAGTTATCAAATCACGTACTTTTCGTTTTCTTAATTCACTCTGTGACGGAAAATCCTTTTCATTGTTTTTATGAACCGTTTTATGATGCCCACGCTTAGGTATTGCGACTGACGCACGGCAAATGAGACAAATGCACTTATCCTTTACCATAAAAGAAAAATTCTTCCTCCCAATCGTTATTAAAATGATAAGTTTTACTTTTCTTCGCCGCACTCATTTTGGACTATTTATTAATAAACTTTGTATCGATGTATCGCCTTCAAGTTACAACTCAGACTGACTCCTGTTCCTGCAGGCGCAACATTTATATCGGCGCGAACGAAGTCTCGAATGTTCCCGTCAAACACGCCGTCCGGAGTTTCTAGAAAAATCGGCGGGAATCAAAAACGCGGCTTTTCTTTGACAAGTACCGCGCGTTCCTTTGATAAAGCCGCTTTTTGCCGCTAGCAGGGGGTTATTACGATAAAAGAAAGTGATGAGGGGGTTATTCTGGCCTAATTGTGGATCGAATAAATTTTAGTAGTTTATTCATTACATTTTGTTTTAGTTACCTAAAACAAAATCTGTGAATCGGTATTTTTTTTCTCGAGATCGACTCAAAAAGGACTCGCGATTGACTTGTCGATCGCGATCAACCGTTTGAGCACCCCTGATCTATATCATATATGGGAATACATCCTTGTTCCTTATAAAAGTCTGTACAAAATGAAATAGGAATTGGAGTCTGCAAGTTTTTCTACTTTGGGGAAGGCAAATTTTCTCTTCTGTAAAGTTAAATTTTATTTAAATTGTGCATAATATCTTTAAAAGTAATTTGGAAAAATGGGAAATTTCGAAATTTTTATTTCTTTAAGCGCACATGTAACTTTCGAAAATTTAAAATTTCTTACACATAATAATAATAATAATCTTAATAAAAATACAACATATTTCAGTGTAATAAGAAACTTTATATAACAAGTTGTCTTAATTAAGACAGTTTCTCTATTCCAAATACTGTAAAGCGATATTGTTTAAATATGAATTTGGCACTGAGCCCGTTCTCTACGGCACGGCATCTGATTTCAACACCTCATTACGATTTTAGAATTCTACTTACTTATAAAAGCTTAGTGATGACATTAGCGTTAGCTGAAAAATATTGCATATATTATATATTATGTATTATATATTATATATTACATATCATATGGCATATATTATATATTGTATATTATGTACTATATATTGTATATTAGATATTATATATTATATAACATATATATTATAGATTGTTTTTGTTCTTTTTTCTCACATTTGGTCAATGCGGTTCCATATTTGGCTGACGGGCCTAAATGAAGACAGCATAAACGCATTACCATTGTGTATTAAGGAATTACCTGACAACGTTACATGTTTTCAAAATCATTGACTTCTGAATATTTTTGTGTATGTTTGTGTTGAGTCCTAATTGTGCTACGTGTGGTGTGAATGTTGTTGGTGTAAGGCCTGTGGCTGATATGACGAGAGGGACAATGATAACTTTTTCTTGTTTCCATAGTCTTTTTATTTCTGTTGCAAGGTCTGTGGATTTGGAGATTTTTTCTGTGTATCTCCTTTGGATGTTTGTGTCGGTGGGGACAGCTATGTCAATTAGATAGGTGACTTTTTCTTTTTTGCACTGAAAAGTAATATCGGGTCTATTGGCTGAGACTGTTTTATCTTTATGGATACCCATGTCCCAGTAGAACTTTTATTCTCAAGTATGGATGTTGGTGTGTATTTGTAGTAGGGATCTGCGTTTTCTGTGAGTTTGTATATTGTGGCTAGTGCTTGGTGAACTACTTTTATCGCTGAGTCATGTCTGGCTGGGCATTCAGTTCCGGCTAATATTTTACATCACCTTGTTATGTGCTCGATCGTTTCTTTCTGCTGGTGGCATTTCCTGCATTTGTCTTCTGTAACAGTTCGGTCTTTAATGATATGTTTTTGGTAGTTTCTGGTTAATATGTCTTTATCCTGGATGATAAGTAAGAAGCCTTCTGTTTCAGGGAATAGCTGCCCATCCTGTAACCAGGTGTATGATTGTTTTTTATTTACGTCGTCTTGTTCTATGTGGTACCTGTGTTTTCCGTGGAGTGTTTTTTCTGACCACGTTTAGATCTTTTCCTGTTGTAATTGGGTGTAACAGTGTGTGTCTGCTGGGTGGTCTACCCGGGATAAGTCGAGTGGTGTGTAGTTTTTGTCTACTTTCACTGTTGCTGTGTGGAGGCTGGTTTGCTTGGTGTGAAAGAATTTCTGCTTGCATTTGTTTTGTGTGTCTTTGCATGCGTTGGGGTGTAATTTCCTGTATTTGGTGAATTGATGGTGAATATTATATATTACATATTATTATTTATTATATATTATGTATTACATATTATATATTATATACTATATATTATATACCGTATATTATATATTATGTCATATGAATGCCTATGCAGTGAACTGCATAGGGATTCATTCTATTTCATACAAAATTATTAAGGTACTTTTGTTACCCTTATTGCTTAAATACGAGGGGCGTTCAATAATTAACGACAAACACTGCAATAGTGAGAAAACTATTAAATATTTTTAACTGAAATTTGTGGATTCAACCAGGTGTTTGAAAAAATAGTAAACATAACTTAATTTGCTCATTTTGAATATGTTATCTCCGCTCGAAACATGTAGGCTGGAAGAGCAATGTTCAGTGATGAGATTCTTGTTATCTGAAGGTGTAAAACCTGCCGAAATTTACTCGGGAATGTTGAAACACTATTGTGAAAAGTATTTAAGCCTCAGAAACGTGTATAAGTGGATTGAGCAGTTTAATTCAGACAGAACAAGTCTTTAACGGAAGGTAATATAGTCTAGACCTCGCGCCGTCCATTTTTTATCTGTTCGGTCCGCTCCAAGAGTTTTTAACTTGGCACCAAGTTCCAAGACAAGAAAGCGGTCAAAAAAGCTGTTTACGACTGGCTCAGATAGCAAGGTAAACAATTTTACACTATAGGAATTCAGAAGGTCACAGAACGATGAAAAAAGTGATGGAGACTACGTTGAAAAGTAGTGTAGATTTTATTGTCATTGAATAAACAATTTTTTGTTGACAGTCATTTGTCTCATTAATTATTGAACGCCCCTCGTACTATCGACCGAAGATAGAATTTTGTATAAAGATTTACAAATGTGATTTTTAACTGTGTGATTGTAATACAATGCATTCTCTATACTTGCTTTTTCTTCTTTGTTTTTAACTATATTCCTTATGATTTAAAAGGTTCATGGAAGAGTGGATGGCTTTGAGCGCTATTTAGAATCGTTTTTCGGACCGGGGGGAAAGGCCAGCGCCATTAAAGAAAAAATGGACGAATATAAAATGAGATGGAGAAGGGAAGCTAAGGAACATGAACTTATTGAAAATAAGGTACAAGAAATGGCGAATATCGTTGGAAATATTAAAGACGACCCCAAAGTAAGTATGAATAAAGGCAAATTATAAAAATATACTTACCGTACCTAGTTTTATGTATTTCTCAATATATGTATGTAAATAGACGAGATTGCTCCTTCAGTACCACAGATGTAACAGTGTTTTAGCCAGTTTGACACAAGTTTATACTTCTTGAAACTTTCGGCATAAACTTTTCTTAAAAATTTACATACATGTAGCCTTGTAGTAATAAGGAATCCATTTTTAACAAAAAGTTGATTGAAATCAAATCATGAATAATAGAAATATTATTGACTAAATAATCTACTTGACCTACATCTTTAATAACACAGGACCACAAAAAAATTGTTTTGTTGATTCACTTTAACTACAATAGGTCTAGGTTATGTTTTTTGGGTTGCTGATTACAAATTCGAGGTTCATTTTGGTCCATCACTTCAGGATTTTGCATAAAATAGCCATGGAATTGGTAAAAATGAGCTCAAAATGAGATTTTCATCATTTTAGAAGGCATAGTATTTCGGAATGATCAAATTCGCCATAAACCCTCCACCTTTTGGGCTTTGCAGGTATTACTTTAATGTCCCAAATAGATTTTGACAGCGACCATATGTTCTGCAGCTGGCAAGTACCAAAATGCCTTTATGAAGAGATTCTATATTGCTAATGCAACCATGCTACTTGATGTTATTGGCGATTCTGATCAAGATGAGAGAATGCAAAATATCATTTAACTGCTATTAAGTTTACTGTGATAGCTGTCAAATTACATTTGCAGCTGCCAGTTAGCTTGTGTGGATATCAGTACTGAAACAGAATTGATGAAATCATAAGGCGTAGTGTCTTTCTCAAAGATCTAAACTATTAAAATATTCTCTCGACCTTGACAGTTCTGTTCAGCCGTGCTAGCTATCAAAGTACACTGGAGAGCTGTCAAATAACATTTTATAAATTAGGACCGTTACCAGAGCCACCACGATCATATAGTATACAGAGATTTCAAGGGAATAGAGTAACCCTATTATCATGACAGTGTTGACTGCCATTTGGCAGCTGTCAAATTACACTCACAGCTGCCAATTAGCTTACGTGGATATCAGGACTGGAACAGCGCCGATCAAGCATAAGGCGTAGTGTTCTTGTCGACGATTTAGAAAATTCTCACTGGTTTGCAAGCTTTGCCCATCATTTGACAGCTGTTGAAGTGCGCTTGAGTTTTGTCAATTAACATGTTATGTCAGGCTCCTTACTATAACCAATCCAACCATTACGGTAAAACGATTTGTCGGTGGACTAGAATATTCGCAATGTTTTGACAATTTCGTTTGACCTTCGACGGCGGTCAAAGTAAATTTCACAGTTGTCCAAGGAAACTTGACAGCTGCTAAAGTAAACTTGGCAGCTGCTAAATGATATGTTGCATTCTCTCATCTTGATAATAATCCTCAATAGCTTCAGGTAGCATGGTTGCATTAGCAATATAGAATCTCTTCGTCAATGCATTTTGGCACTGGACAGCTGCAGAACATATGGTCACTGCTATTTGGGACATTAAAGTAATACCTGTAGACCTCAACAGTGGCGGGTACATAGCGAATTTGATCATTCCGGAACGAAACGATGAAAATCTTATTTTGAGTTCATTTTTAGCAATTTTATGGCTATTTTATGCAAAGTCCAGATATGATGGACTAAGACGGATCTCGAATTCGTGATCAGCGATCCAAAAAAACATAACCTAGATCTATTGTAGTCAAAGTAAATTGACAAAAAAAAAATTGTGGTCCTGTGTAATCCATAATTTTGGATTGGCAAGTATTGTACATTGTTGCGTTTTGAAATGAATTTAAAGACACAAATATGAGTGAATGAGGAAAATCGGAACTTTCTTGTGTAAAATAAAATTTTGGTGAGGTACATTCTCGCAGAAAACACCGAGCATTTGCTATGGTGAATCTACTATGCCTCTTTTAAAATTTCGAGCATCTAGAAAAGATTGATGATTTCCTGATTGATGTGGTCCTATAAAAGACTATTATGTACCGAGATGCACTGACGAGGCTTGCTTCATTTCTTCTAGAGCAATAATGGATTATATTCAGAGATTCAATTTAGAACTCTATCTTACTTAAGACCTCTTTTATTTGGAGATCTTTATCAAACTGGAATCAATATTATCTTTTTAACTAATTGAATCTTATCGATCAATAATAATATTCTTCTTGTCAACCCAAGTTTGTCAACTACTGGACGTAGGTCTCTTCTAATCTCTTCTTTTGCAACTTTAACCACTGCTTGCCTGCGACTACTTTTATATCATCGACCCATCATTTCTGTGGACCTTCCACGCCAATTCCAATAATATGCACTATCTAAATATGTGGACTTTCAATAAATGTGGCCAAAACTAAGTCCATGAGAATTAATACCAACATAAATACACTATTCAGTATCTCTGGATCTGATACGGAGGACGTCGATGAGTTTTTATACTTGGGCACTATTATCAACAAAGACGGAGGTGCTACGGCAAATCGAATTAAAATAGCTCAGCTAGCTTTTGGCCAACTAAGATCTCTATGGATATCAAGACAAATCAACACAGACACGAAGCTGAGGATATTTAACAGCAATGTTAAATCGGTGTTATTATATGGTTGTGAAACCTGGAAAGAAACAAAAACCTTAACACATAAACTTTCATCAACAAATGTCCGTGTCGAATTCTCCGAATATTCTGGCCAAACACCATTCGTAATGAAGACCTCTGGCATCTCACACAACAACAGGAAATACACCATGATATATTACTATGCAAATAGGGATGAATAAGTCACACGTTGCGAAAAGCTCATGACAATATAACAAGAAGCTCCTTAGACTGGAATGCACAAGGACACAGAAGATGCGGACGCCCAAGACAAACGTGGAGAAGATCTATCATGGAAGATCTGAGAAGAGCTGGGACACTACATGGACTTAGGCAAAGAAAATAGCATCCAACAGAACACGTTGGATATATATACATATATATATATATATATATATATATATATATATATATATATATATATATATATATATATATATATATATATATATATATATATACAGTAATACCCCGCTTTACGCGAGGGATACGTTCCGAAAAAAATCGCGTTAACTGAAATTCGCGTATATCGAGGTTTATGATTAAACATAGTCAAAATTTAATACAAAAAAATACAAATCATTTTAATCAATCACTTTAATTCTAAGAACACTTTATGCAATACATACTCTTATTTTTTACGGAAAAATACATCTATTGTCTTTTGGGTAACGTTTTGTTTACGTTCTTGTAAAATACGTTCATAACACCCAACACTGTTTTTAATTGTTTGACACACGGTCAAGACACGGTCATCATTATTGTCTATACTCTGCAATATGTCCAAACCTGAATAAATTTTTGAAAGTGCATTTTGTATTTCCCCTGAAGATAAAACTTTCTCTTCTACTTGTTCTTCCTCATCGTAGATAGGATTATTCTGTAACTCGATCAGATCTTCATTGCTAATAGGATCGTCGTGCGTTGCTACAAGTTCTACGAGATCTTCTACCGTGACATCTTCAAGTTCAGACCCCTCAATCATTGCAGCAATGTCTTCAAGCACTTGTCTCTGCATCTGGACAATTCTTCTAGGTGCTTCCACTACATCTGGCCAAAGATTACGCCACACCCCATTCATACAACTCATTTTAACTTCCTTCCAAGCCTCTTCTATGTTGTGAATAGACTTCATAATGTTGTATGACTTCCACCACTCTCGCATAGACTGTCTTCCTTCCCCGTCAGTTTCATGAATTAGTTGGCTAAAAGTGCGGCGATGGTAATAAGCTTTGAAGTTTGCTATTGCTCCCTGGTCCATAGGTTGTAATATTGACGTAGTGTTTGGTGGAAGGAACTTTACGTACACTTTTAAGTCTCTGGGCGTATCAAGTGAGGTTGGATGTCCTGGGGCATTGTCTAAGAGTAATATAACTTTAGGTTCAAGCCCATTTCTGTCACAGTATGATTTGACTGATGGGCAAAAACTATTAGAATACCATTCTTGAAAAATTTCCCGTGTAACCCACGCCTTTCTGTTTGATCGCCACACAACTGGTAGACTTGTCTTGTCTGTGCCTCGCATTGCACGGGGTGTTTCTGAATGGTACACTAGTAAAGGTTTCAGTTTGAAATCACCAGTGGCATTACCACCCAGCAGAAGTGTTAGTCGATCTTTCGCAGCTTTGAAACCACTGGCTTGACGTTCTTCCTTAGAAATGAATGTTCGAGATGGCATTTTTTTCCAGTAAAGTGCGGTCTCATCAACATTAAAGATGAGACAAGCAGGAATTTTCTCTCGTCTAACGAAGTCTTGAAACTTGTCTGGAAACTCAGCTGCAGCTTGAATGTCCGCGCTGGCCGCCTCGCCTGTTATGTGGATATTGTGAAGATTAGAACGCTGCTTGAACCGATGGAACCAGCCTCTGCTGGCAGCAAAAGTCGGAGTGGCACTCCCTTCTCCTTCTTTTGTTTTCAGCATCTCATACAAAGATTTTGCTTTTGTGCATATGAGATCTTGACTTAGTGGTGTGTTCTTCTTATTCAAATCTTCGATCCAGACTGACAGTAATTTCTCCATTCTTTCTAAGATAGATGATCTCGAACGAGAAAGTTTTGTTGCACTTATAGGTGTTGAACCTTCGCTGGAGATTTTAATTTTTTCCCGATTTTTATAAATCGTTCTCACAGTCGATTCTGAGAGTCCAAAATCTCTCCCAACAATTGTTGCTTTGCCTCCATTTTCCATTCTTCTTAACACTTTCATCTTCAATTCCAAAGTGACGCTTTTACGCTCTTTTTTCTTTACAGGCGGCATTTTTAACGTAGGGTTAAATTATGTATGTATGTATCTCCAATAAATATTAAAACAAAACTGCCAGCCGACCGAACTAACATTACGGAACAAATGAACACACGAAACGAACGAGGAAATCCCCATAGAACAAAGTCGAAGGACAGGGAATTCCCAATTCTTCAAAGAGAATATTCAGAGAAAGCGGGGATCCCCCCGCGACCATAGAGAAGTTAATGACTACATGAGCGCGAAATTTGAAATTCGCGTTATAGTGAAACCGCGCGTAACGGGGTCGCGCTAAGCGGGGTATTACTGTATATATATATATATATATATATATATATATATATATATATATATATATATATATATATATATATATATATAAGCTCATGTAGTGTCAGCTCTGCTCAGATCTTCCATGACAGATCTTCTCCACGTTTGTCTTGGGCGTCCGCATCTTCTCTGTCTTTGTGCATATATATATATATATATATATATATATATATATATATATATATATATATATATATATATATATATATATATATATATAAACTCCTGGACAAAATTAACGCAACCATCTGAAAATTAATTTATCTTTTTCTTATGTCAATTTTAAAGTTTATCGAGTATTTGAATAGTAGGCTATACATATTTTGTTTCGTTTCTCATGACAGAAATCAAAACAATTCGTTTAGATTTACAGTTTTAAAGAATTTTTTAGAAGATAAACAATTTTCTGTAATAATGCGATAGATTTTCTGTAAGAGTAAGCTTATAAATTGTTCCCTTTTTCAAAGTAATACGTTTTTTGTGGTAGACTGTTTTATTTTTGACTCCGAAGAATTAGAAAAATGAATCGAACAAGGAATTTAACTAAAGACGAGGTAGTGCGAACCTCAGTTTTATTGGACGAGGGATATTGTCAGAGTTATGTTGCCAATCTGTTAGGCAAACATCGTTCCACAATAAGTCGTATGGTAAGACGCTTGAATGAAGTAGGAACTTATTCTAGAAGGCTAGGGCAAGGGCGAAAACGATGCGCTAGCGACCTAGATGAACGTTTTATAAGACAATATGCTTTAAGAAACAGGACTGTCACTAGTTCTATAATAAGAAACGAACTGGAAGCTGCTCGCAATGTCACAATTTCTTCTAAAACAGTTAGAAGACGGTTAAATGAAGCTGGATTAAACAGTAGGAGACCAGCCACTGCGCCCTTGCTTACTAGAGAGAACAGAGTTGTCAGGTTAAGTTTTGCTCGAAATCACGAAAACTGGTCTGTGGATGATTGGAAACAAGTTTTTTTCACAGATGAAACTAGGGTTAGTCTAAAACATCCAGACGGTCGTGAGCGAGTATGGCGAAGACCAGGAGAGAGGGAACTTGAAAATGCAGTTATCACAGAATGGGAGCAAATTCCTCAAGATTTTATCCAAAATTTAATTAGAAGCATGCCTAGGCGCATAAACGCTGTCATCTGAAGTAGAGGAGGCAACACACGCTACTAGTGTCCCAGTTACACCATTAATTTTGCTACTAGTGTCCTAGTTTATTTTTTTCATTATTACATAATTTCAACGATTTTGTTATTAGGTCTTAAGAATAATTTTAATTCGAATCTTATAGAGAAATTTGGTAGCTAATTCACTTTTAAAGTATCCGATTAAGTTTTTTCTAACTTTTAGTGTAACCAATGTTCATAAAAAATTATTAAAATTAATTCATTATAGAGATTTGTATGATTTAATATATTGTTGCGTTAATTTTGTCCAGGAGTGTATATATATATAATATATATATATATATATATATATATATATATATATATATATATATATATATATATATGTATATATATATATATATATATATATATATATATATATATATATATATATATATAATTTAATATTAACCTTTTCACCAGACCCTCGTATCACTATGTGTTGGGTCAATAGGGACAACAACTTCTTGTTTAATTCTCTTAATTTAAATCTTAATAATTTTTTTGTAAAAAAAATTTAGCAATATTTAAACTAAATTAAACTTTTGCAAACGGAAAAGTCGTCAGAAAAATATTTCTTACTTTTTATTATGCCAATATTCTGAAAAGCATCCATCCTTGTATTTATTAACAATCAACTTAAGCTGAACTTTGCACAAAAGTTCTATACTAAGTTTTTTTTATTTATCTTTGAAAATACTGAACTTTTCTGACACATTTTTAGGAACTTTTCCATAAAAGCAGTAAACTTTCTTTAGAAATGTTTTTTCTTGTCAACACAATTATTTTTTTAAGGTGGCACTTGGACTCAAAATCTTTGGAAACGATTTAAAATATGCAACTTTTAAGGGGGACCAAGAAATTCAAGAAGCTTTGCAAACTTTTAATCTACTTAACTACCTCAAACAAATTCTTTCTGGAAAGGTAAGGTTTTATTATTTTCAAGTTTTTATACCTATTATCTGTCACTGGCAGAAAGGTTAGAAACTACGGAAAAAGTTTAAAAATATAAGACGTTTTAGTATAATTTAAAATGTTGACGTTAGAAGGTGATAGAAAAGAGCGCTTCAAAATATAGCTCAGTTACAATTATGAACTGCTTTCAGAAGTAATTAAAATATTAATTTTTAATTACTGGTAATTTAAAGAAAGTGGGGCAATTATCCATTATCAACAGAGAATAATTTGTTTCACAATGAGCACCTGTAATTAAATTATATCTATATCTAGTTAAAATTCATTTACTTATAATCATTCAATTTCTTAATATTAATTCAATTATTTAAGAATATTTATAGCAGTTCAATTACAGTTAAAATTCAATTACTCTATGCTCTTTCAATTACTTTTTTGCAGTTTAGTTCAGTTACTAAGATGTAATAATTCAGATGTCAATCACTATAGTGCTATGGTATAAATAACAGAAACGGATTTTGTAGAATGTGTGTGTGTGTAATACATATATATATATATATATATATATATATATATATATATATATATATATATATATATATATATATATATATATATATATTACATACTTCCGTATTAAATTAAAAATGTTTTTTGTTACTTTTTCCGAGAAACAATTTTAATTTCGATATCTATTTCATTATAAACAATTTTCTGCATCTTTTAACATCTTTTTACAGGAAATAACCTATAAAAAAGACACGATGTTTATGGATAGCAACTATGTTGTTCCCAGTGGGACAGGACTCCCGCTGTTCCTCTCAGCATTAGGTACGGCATCCGTAAATTTAAAATTATTTGGTTCTTTAAAAGCAGCAGGGTTCTCTAAAAACAAGGAGCTTGATCTTGTTGCTAATTTTGAACCTACTGCTGCTATAGATGTATCAGCTGAGATGTCCTTAAGTGCTTTTTATGAAAGTACGGGAATTAAATTGAAAACAGATATGCAATCATCCCTTGCTGTTAAGGGAGATGTCAAGATCCGTGGAGCTAAATTAGTTAGCGTAAAATTCAGCTTGCCAAAGAAGAATACTAAAATATTCGGAGCAAGGTAAGAATACTCTACAATATATAAAATAAGCGATAAATTTCAAGGATATTGAGTTTTGCTGCATAAATTTAAAAGGGCGTTCAATAAAAAATAAATAACCAATTTTTACGATTCGTTGTGTAAATGAAAACTTTGTTTTTCTTATTTGACTAAGCGAAAGAGAAATGCAGTGGATTGTAGATTAAGAAATATACAATATACAACACTGATCCGCCTTTTTGAGGTAATTTTAAATGTATTCTAATAACTTTTTTGGAATCAGTTACGAAACAATGTCTTAGTTATATAATTATTTCGATTCTTGTCGTTTCTAGTTTAGGACAGACATTTTCTTATATACCCTCATTTTAATGAATTATTACTGCTATTTGCTTTTCTAATAATCACATAATTTTAGATCGAAAACTTATTTACAAGGTGTATTGTAATTAATATTATGACAATTTTTTGCGATATAGCTTTCTATTAACAGAAAACTGGAGACTGAAATTAATATAGAATATGTTATGATATAAAAATTCTCATACAAAGCATATCAAAAATTAGATCGATAAAAAATAATTTTTCACTATTGTAACATAATCTGCACAAAATTTTTATGGACAATATTTGGCTAATACTACTACACAATTTTTTGTCTGCAAAATTTAATCTTCAAGTATTGAAAGTCCATTAAAATATATACATCAATAAGAAGAGTCGTATCTCCTATACTGGAAATGACAGAACTATAACTTTTTTGAAATTCATTGAGACTATACATTAAAGATAATAGTTATTAGGAATCTTTTGTACTCTTCCTGCTCCAAGCACACTTAATCGCTCAGTGCAAAGGCATGATATGTTTCTTTCTATTGAATATCATCAGTTAACTGTGAGCCAGGCAGTATGTATATTTATTATATATATATATATATATATATATATATATATATATATATATATATATATATATATATATATATATATATACATATATATATATATATATATATCTTGCTATATATATACAACAATGATCGGTATATATACTAAATATCTTTAATATCTCAAATATCGTGCACCTACTAACTCGGAGACTAAAATCTATTCTCAAAATAAGTAATACGTAAGCTTTCAAAATAAGTCTCAGCGATAAGTTCTTCATTAGAGCCAAATCTCTTTCGCATGAGCATTTTTTTAAGATCTGCGAATAGATAATAGTCGCTGGGGGCCAAATCTGGAGAACACGGTGGATGAGGAAGCAATTTGAATTTCAATTTACGCAATTTTGCCATCGTGAGAATTGACTTGTGACACGGTGCATTGTCTTGATGAAAGAGTACTTTATCCTTGTTCATTTAGGTCGTTTCTTTGCGATTTCTGCCTTCAAACGCACCAATAACTGTATATAATACTCGCTATTGATCGTTTTTCCCTTCTCAGCATAGTCGATGAAAACTGCACGCGCATCCCAAAATACAGAGACCAAAACCTTCCCAGTCGACTGATGTGTCTTTGGTCGCTTCGGGTGGTTTTCACCAGTTGCTGTCTACCCAGCTGACTGCCGATTTGATTCTGGTGTGTAGTGGTGGATCCATGTTTTATTCATTATCACACATCGCATGAAAAAATGCTTTTTATTGCGCTTAAACAGGCCCAAACAAAGCTCATAATTATCAACACGTTGTTGTTTTTGGTCTACTGTGAGCAAACGCGGTATCCATTTTGAACAGAGCTTCGCAGGCCCAAATGTTCATGCAAAATATGACCAACACGTTCTTTTAATACCTTTAGGGTGTCAGCTATCTCAAGCAATTTCACTTTACGGTCATCCAAAACAATTTTACGGATTTTCCAGTTTTCCAGTGTATCCTCCTCATTTGGGGGTCCAGAGCGTTCAGTATAATTTGTACGAGGCTGGTTTGAAAAGTCCGTGCAAAAATAAAAACTACTTATGTGTTTGGGGTAAACCTTTTTTATTTTTCGACATAGTCTCCTTTTAGGCTTATACTCTTCGTCCAACGATGTTCTAGTTTGTTGATCCCTTCCGAATAATAGGATTTGTCCAAGTCTGCAAAATATCCATTAGTGTCTGCAATCACCTCCGCGTTTGAATAAAATCTTTGTCCCGCCAGCCATTTCTTCAAATTGGGGAACAAATAGTAGTCCGAGGGAGCCAAGTCTGGAGAATAGGGGGGATGTGAAACGAGTTGGAATCCTATTTCCATTAATTTTGCGCCCACAACTGCTGAGGTGTGTGCTGGTGCGTTGTCGTGATGGAAAAGGACTTTCTTGTGGGCCAATCGCGGGCGTTTTTCTTGCAGCTCGGTTTTCAAACGGTCCAATAACGATGAATAATATTCACCTGTAATAGTTTTACCCTTTTCCAGATAGTCGATGAGGATTATCCCTTGCGAATCCCAAAAGACAGTCGCCATAACCTTTCCGGCCGAAGGAACGGTCTTCGCCTTTTTTGGTGCAGATTCCCCCTTGGTAACCCATTGTTTAGATTGTTGTTTGGTCTCAGGACGAAACGACGCTTAAAGTCCTCCGGATTCTTCTGGAACAGCTGCAAACCCTCCTTGCAACACTTCACACGATTCCGTTTTTGGTCAAGCGTTTATGCAAAATATTATGTACCCGTTCAGTCGAGATGCCCACAGCACTAGCAATCTCACGCACCTTAACTCTTCTGTCATCCATCACCATATCATGGATTTGATCAATGATTTCTGGAGTTGTAACCTCCACAGGCCGTCCAGAACGTTCAGCGTCACTTGTGCCCATATGACCAGTCCGAAAATTTTGAAACCCCTTATAAACTGTTCTAATCGAAGGTGCAGAGTCACCATAATGTTTATCAAGCTTCTCTTTAGTCTCCTGAGGCGTTTTGCCTTTCATAAAGTAATGTTTAATCACCACACGAAATTCTTTTTCGTCCATTTCTTGAAAATCACTCGACTTCCTTGATTCACACGAATGCCAAACACAAAGAAATAGACCAATATGGCTGAAACTTGGTGTGCGTTCATTCAAGAGATGCTACTAACTAAACATGACCTCGATACGCGCCGGTGGTGCCATCTCTCGGACTTTGCACGGACTTTTCAAACCAGCCTCGTATATGTACGACCGCGTTTAAATTCAGCATACCAGTAAACGATGAGTGATTTTCCAGGGACGCAGAGTCCCTGTAACACTTATCAAGCCATTGCTTTGCTTGAACTGTGGTATTTTTTTCCCATCAAAAAACAGTGATTAATCAACACACGAAATTCGATTTGAAAAAATATCAAAAGTGGCGTTACTAAAACCACTGTAACTTGTAAACTAATCATCGAAATGTCATGAAATTTTGACACGGTATCGTTTGAAGGTTGGTACTTCCTAAAACCATATGGATTTTTTTTAAAGGGAGACATCTATGTGTCAGACCAAAAACTTTTCAGCCGACGTGTTAATCTGGACATGATGAGACAACATCATGGAACTACTGTCACTGTAGAAATCAAACCCTTTGAAGTTTCGCACGTTCCAAGAGACTTATCACGGATCACATAGCCAGTAGAATAATGAACAAAAAAGCATTTGGAGCGTCTGTAATCTTAAAAAAACAACAAAAGTTGCTTAGGGAAAGACGATTGCAAAAAATCTTTTCTACTGTTTGAAAATATAAGGTCTTAGTGTTTTTGTGCCATCGTTGCAGAGCGGCATCTACTGATAAGATCCAGTAGATCGAGACGTATCCTGAATTGACGCTTTGCACACCCTAGAGTACGTAGCCTTAAATATTATCAACTTTCGTTGTGCGCTGCGTCACTAAGTTTCTCTCATTTTACAATAATAAAAAACTATTTTTTCCATCAATAACTTTTGCATCGTTCATACAAGGTGTAACTTAAAAAGTTAAACTGATATATTTCTATCGTCCCTTTGTTAGAAAATTTCACCACACCACATGAAATTTGCAAATTTGTTGAATGCCTGTGATCTTTTAAAATTAACACCTACATTATTAAATCAATTATTCAACAACATTGCAGACTATGCACCTATTTGGGTTTGAGTAATAAAACATGAAAATCTGCTAAAACATTAATGTAGTGTGTATGGACAATATATAAACATTTAATTACATTTCATCATAATCGATCACTTAAACACGTAGTAAATCTGTTGCAAATGTTGTTGCATAAAATATTTCAAATAGGATAATAATGTTGTAAAACTAGTATAATTTCATTAGCGGATTATGTTTAATGAAAACCAATTTAGCGTTTCTATATAACAGGCTTCATTATTTTACAAATTAGTTTTCAGTTTTTGAAATTTATTGATAAATATTGTATAATTATATATATATATATATATATATATATATATATATATATATATATATATATATATATATATATATATATATATATATATATATACAGTACAATCCCGATTATCTGAAATCCAGCTTATCAATAAACGAAAAAATCCCCATTATTCGAATCAGACGATGAGGGTTTCCTTAACGCGTCGGGGACTCCCCGACATCTAGAATTTCACCGCTGTCTATGTTTTGGTTAATCGACAAGTGTTATAAGGTACTTATTACGTCTATTATTATCACAGAGGTAATAGTTTCGTTTTAATAGATATTTTACAAAATAGAGCGTCATGGTAATAAGCGTAAACGTGTTGTTATTACCTTAAAAGAGAAACTTGAAGCAATTAAACGATTAGATAATGGTGAACTTCTTAAAAACATGGCGAAGGATTTAGGTGTAGCCGTGAGTACTGTTTCAGAGTGGAGAAAAAATCGCGAAAAACTTGAAAAAAGGTGTAGTGTTTTGTCATCGCCCACACAGGCACGAAAAAGTATGAAGAGCAGTGAATGCCAAAAAATGGATGATTCTTTATTTTTATGGTATACACAGAATCGAGAACGTAGAATACCAATTTCAGGAACGCGCCTGTAAATTTTTCTGCAAGTGATGTAGACAGGTGGAAAAAAAGACATGGTGTACGTCAACTGAAAGTTTGTGGAGAAAGATTGTCGGCTGATGTACCTGCTGCAAAAAAAATTGTAGAGAATTTTGAGCAGGTTATGGAAGAACATGGTTTACAACCAGACCAAATCTATAATTGTGATGAAACAGGCTTGAGCTACAAAATGTTGCCGTCAAATGCCTTAGCTTCAAAAACGGAAACTGGAGCACCTGGTTACAAACGTAGCAAAGAACGTATTACTACTCTTGCATGCAGTAATGCTTCTGGAAGACACAAACTCCCATTATTATGTATTGGTAAGTCAGCAAATTCACGAACCTTAAGAATATTTGTCGCAATGCTTTTCCTGTTTTGTAATAAAAATCAAAACAATGCCTGGATAAACGCGACTCTATTTAAAGACTGGTTTTTTGGAGATTTTGTTCCCAAAATGGAACTTTTTTTAAAAGAACATGGATATCCTAGAAAATGTATTCTGTTACTAGATAACGCCCTCACTCACCCAAGTGCAGAGCAACTTGAAAATGGGAAAATAAAAGCAATGTTTTTGCCTCCTGCTGTAACTTCTCTCATTCAGCCTATGGATCAGGGTGTACTGGAAAATTTAAAACGCAATTACAGGCATTTGTTATTGGAGCATATTTTAGAAGAAGTAGATGAAGGTGGCAATCTTACTGATTGTCTCAAAAAAATAAATTTGAAAAATGTTATATATTGGATAGCTTCAGCCTGGAATCAAGTAAAGAGTAGTACTCTGGAAAAATCTTGGTCAAAATTGATTCCACAAGAGGAGAGACATTACTCAGAGGCAGAAGCAGAAGATAATGAAAGTTTACATCAAATTATTACAAGAATATCAGGATGTGAAAGTGTTACGGGAACCGATGTTTGTGAATGGTTAAGTAGTGATAGTGTGGAAGATGAAATGACTGACCAAGAATTAATTAAAAGTGTATGCAAAAATGCTAATAAAATAGACAGTGATGACGATGATGATAACGAAGTAGAAGCCACTGACAATATTCTGGTAAAAATGTCACATTCAGAAGGACTAGAGGCCCTAAAAAAAGCGTTAAATTATGTAGAACAACAAGAAAATACAACCGCCGCGAACGTTGGAGAGACATTGCAGCCAAAAACAGAACTAGCACAAAACGAGTTAAAAATTACCTATTTTTAAGACATTAAATTTAAGAATGAAACTGTTTTATTTTCGGTTTTCCGTAAATATACATAAAATAAGTAAACTAATTGTTCTATTTTTTGTTTTAATAAATACCTATATACGTAATAGCATATCGTATAAATGCGTCAATCTGCAATGTTGTATTCATTTTAAACTATATATATATTTTGTAGCAAGGGGAATATAGTTTTTGAGTATTTAATTTTTGGTTAATGTTTATTAGAAGTTCTTAGCATAGAATCAGAATTATTATTATTATTTTCATTAGTAGTAATAATAATTTTGTTTTAATGATTTTTTTACAAACTATAAGAAAATAATAGTCAATGGAATTTATTCTTTTAGACAATAAACGTTCTTTAATGGTGCTTTTTTATTACTAAAACCATCTGTGACCATGAACGAATTCGAAAAGGACTCATATCGGAAAACCGTAACAGTCGTTTTCCCAGACACATCTTCATTTAAGGAAATTAGTTTCAGTATGTTAAGATGTAACACAATAGGTAGTAATTTTTTTTTTTTACAAAGTAACTATCCAAGTGCCGAAATTGCCATCCTGGGCGACTTTAATGTCCACAATATCAACTGGCTCAAATATTCAAATACTACCGACGAACAAGGTCGTGAAGCTGAATCATTCTCAATCAGTTATGGCTTAACTCAGCTTATTGACGAACCAACACGGATCCCTGATCGAGACGGGGAGTTCGCCAGTCTTCTTGATCTGTTTTTAACCACCAATCCGGGATTTACACGGTCACCGTAAATCCGCCGTTAGGTTCTTCCCACCATAAACTGCTTTCGACATCGAGTATCCTGCCAATCAGTGACGGAGAGGCGCCTAGGCCGCGCAAGATTTGGCACTACAAATCTGCTAAATGGGAAGATCTCATGGAATACTTTCGAACTTTCCCTTGGATGGATGTTTGTTTTCGATCCGATAACCCATCTGACTGCGCCAGGGAGGTCTCCGATGTTGTTTTGGCTGGTATGGAAGCTTACATCCCTTTTTCGAAGAAATGCTCCTCCAACGGCAAGCCTTGGTTCGACCGAAAATGCAAAGAAGCTGTTGCTTCTAAACATATTGCCTACCGACAATGGCGTGAAAATCCTTAACACCTTAAATCGAAACATCTTTGTTCATGCCCGGAACAGATGCAAGGGAATTATCGACGAAACCAAGGAGGCACACAATCAACGAATTAGAAACAAACTTCTCGCTTGTCCCAACAATTCCAGGTCCTTTTGGGCAGTCGCTAAGGCAGTTAGTCAAAATTTTACCAAAACCACCATACCACCACTCACACGGCCAGATAATTCCATTGCAACCACAGCTGTGGAGAGAGCGAACTTGTTGGCTGAACTCTTTGCTTCACATTCTACTGTCGATTTCCAAGGAAAAACACCACCTACTATTCCCATATTGCAGTCAAGGATGCCCGATGTTGTCTTCAGACAGCGCATCATAAAGCGTATTTTAATGAAGCTAGACACCAAGAAGGCTTCTGGCGCTGACGGAATACCTGCCATAGTTCTCAAAAGCTGTGCAAGGGAACTAACACCAGTTTTCTGTAGACTTTTTAACCTATCCTACAGAAAGGGAATATTTCCGTCCTGCTGGAAATGTGCCACGGTTCAGCCGATACCTAAAAAAGGTAAGAAGACCTTGCCAAATAACTACCGACCAGTTGCACTGCTTTCAATAATATCGAAAGTCATGGAAAAGGTTATCAATGAGCATCTTCTAAAATATCTTGAACGATTCAATATTATTAGCGATCACCAATATGGTTTTCGTAAACATAGATCAACAGGAGATCTTCTGACTTATGTAACACATGTTTGGAACAACGCAATTGAACGCTTTGGAGAATCTCGAGCGGTTGCTCTTGACATATCCAAGGCATTCGACCGTGTTTGGCACGATGGACTGTTGGCTAAGTTGCGCTCTTATGGTATGTCTGAAAGGTTCTGTTTGTGGCTCTCATGTTTCCTCAGAGAGCGTTCTTTACGAGTGGCAGTCGACGGATTTCTTTCTAACACCCTCACTATCAACGCCGGTGTGCCCCAGGGCTCCATACTGTCTCCTACTCTCTTTCTCATTTACATTAACGATCTGCTGGAAAAGACCGGGAATCCACTCTATAGCTTTGCAGATGACAGTACGCTTGTCTCTTCATTCACCTTGAACGCTCGGACATCGGCTGCTCAGGCGAATGTCCGCAGACAGCGGGAGGTCGTTCAACTTAACAAAGACCTGGAAGAAATTCTATCTTGGGGTGACAGTAACCAAGTGGAATTTAACGCTGCAAAAACCCAAGCGGCAGTTTTTTCTAAAAAAGTTAACGTTGCTGAACCCGACATAGTTATGTCGGGGCACTCCATTCCCCTAGCATCGTCGCTCAATTTGTTGGGCGTTAGTTTGGGAGCAAATATGTCTTGGCATGAACATGTTGCAGGCATAGCAAGGAGAGCTTCTCAAAAATTGGGAATATTATTTAGAACCAGAAAGCTTTACACCCCACAGCAACTGTTAATTCTTTACAAAGCCCAAATTCGACCAACTATGGAATACTGCTCCCACGTTTGGGGCTCCGCTCCCAAACATACACTGCATTTGTTGGATTCTGTTCAGAGAAGAGCGGTCCGTCTGATTGGGGACCCGGAATTGACCGGCGGCCTAGATTCGCTTGAACATCGAAGAACGGTTGGCGACTTGAGTCTGTTCTACAAGTATTTTCATGGAAAGTGTTCGAAGGATGTAGCCCGCTTAATTCCTCCCAAAGCGGTGCATGTTAGAAATACACGTCGCGCTGGTGCTTCGCATCCGTATGAGGTTCAGCTTGTTACTCCGCGTACGACGCTTTTCAAGCAATCTTTTATATGGAGAACGTCATCCCTTTGGAATAATTTGCCCAGCGCTGTGTTTCCCACCGAGTACAATTTACAGCGATTCAAGAACAACGTGAATCGCTTTTTCCGCACTCGTGCCGCTCCTGGAGCGCTTTAGGGACTTCCCTGCAGCACGTGTGCTAGACCAAAAAAAAAAAAAAAAAAAAAAAATTAAAAAAAACAGCTTATACGACATACAATGAAGTATTCAAAAAGTTCTGATGTGTGTGCGACTGTCTTTATATCTGGAACTGATAAACTCAAAACACTAGTTTTATCTTGTATGTCAATCGTGGGCCCCGCTTCTGAGCTTTGAGATTTAGAGGCATCTTGGTTGAAGGTTGAAAAATCAGTCCGTCTGTTAGTTTCTTCAAGTGTAATATATATTATATAATATATATACGAGGCTGGTTTGAAAAGTCCGTGCAAAAATAAAAACTACTTATGTGTTTGGGGTAAACCTTTTTTATTTTTCGACATAGTCTCCTTTTAGGCTTATACACTTCGTCCAACGATGTTCTAGTTTGTTGATCCCTTCCGAATAATAGGATTTGTCCAAGTCTGCAAAATATCCATTAGTGTCTGCAATCACCTCCTCGTTTGAATAAAATCTTTGTCCCGCCAGCCATTTCTTCAAATTGGGGAACAAATAGTAGTCCGAGGGAGCCAAGTCTGGAGAATAGGGGGGATGTGAAACGAGTTGGAATCCTATTTCCATTAATTTTGCGACCACAACTGCTGAGGTGTGTGCTGGTGGGTTGTCGTGATGGAAAAGGTCTTTCTTGTGGGCCAATCGCGGGCGTTTTTCTTGCAGCTCGGTTTTCAAACGGTCCAATAACGATGAATAATATTCACCTGTAATAGTTTTACCCTTTTCCAGATAGTCGATGAGGATTATCCCTTGCGAATCCCAAAAGACAGTCGCCATAACCTTTCCGGCCGAAGGAACGGTCTTCGCCTTTTTTGGTGCAGATTCCCCCTTGGTAACCCATTGTTTAGATTGTTGTGTGGTCTCAGGAGTATAGTAATGTATCGATGTTTCATCCACAGTGACGAAACCACGCTTAAAGTCCTCCGGATTCTTCTGGAACAGCTGCAAACCATCCTTGCAACACTTCACACGATTCCGTTTTTGGTCAAGCGTGAGCAATCGCGGCACCCATCTTGCGGATAGCTTTCTCATGTCCAAATGTTTATGCAAAATATTATGTACCCGTTCAGTCGAGATGCCCACAGCACTAGCAATCTCACGCACCTTAACTCTTCTGTCATCCATCACCATATCATGGATTTGATCAATGATTTCTGGAGTCGTAACCTCCCCAGGCCGTCCAGAACGTTCAGCGTCACTTGTGCCCATATGGCCAGCCCGAAAATTTTGAAACCACTTATAAACTGTTCTAATCAAAGGTGCAGAGTCACCATAATGTTTATCAAGCTTCTCTTTAGTCTCCTGAGGCGTTTTGCCTTTCATAAAGTAATGTTTAATCACCACACGAAATTCTTTTTCGTCCATTTCTTGAAAATCACTCGACTTCCTTGATTCACACGAATGCCAAACACAAAGAAATAGACCAATATCGCTGAAACTTGGTGTGCGTTCATTCAAGAGATGCTACTAACTAAACATGACCTCGATACGCGCCGGTGGTGCCATCTCTCGGACTTTGCACGGACTTTTCAAACCAACCTCGTATATATATATATATATATATATATATATATATATATATGTATATATATATATATATATATATATATATATATATATATATATATATATATATTTCAGTTTTCGCCCCTCCAAGAATCCTAAAAATGACATATAATACGATATATTTAAAGCAACACTTCTAGCTTTATATGTTTGACTATAATATTGTAAATAATCTTAACTAAAAATTACGACAAATTGTCATAATATCATTAAAACTATACAAAATTTATAGACAATCGCGCCTCTCATCCCATCCCCTACAGTATTGTTCGAAAACTACAGCTAACAGATAATGAGGAATATGCTTTTCGTGGGACCCTAAAACGTGAGAAAATGCAAGAATTTCGAAGGGTGATTTTTTTCCCTAGTGTAATACTTTAGCAAGAGAAACAAAAAAAAGCAACTGTAATAAGAGCCCTTATAGAATATATCAGTGGATGAGATCAACGCAGCGGCAGAGGCCATGGACTGACTTAATCCAAATTTTGTAGATTTGAATTCTACTCTAATCATATTATTTGAAAAAAGTTTTGATACCAACGCTTAAAAAAAAATAAGTACCTAAATCAAATTATCTATCAACTATTTCCTTGAAATTTTAACTTGGTTCCTTATTACCATGTAGCGCGTGACGATAGTTTTTGATAATTTTGCTGTTTTTTTTTTATCGTCCTCCTTCCCGCCTTAGTGGGAATTTTACCCTTTTTCATATCCTGAGAATATCGGCGGGAATATCGTAATATCAGTCAACGTTGTCTAAATGCCGAAACATACATTTTTGTATTTAACGGCACCTTTTATACAACGCGGTATTGTTGCTACGGAGGTTATTGTATTTCTGCAAACAACTACTACTTATGTACGTTCTTAAATAAATTAATAAATAACTATACCAACCTGCCGGTTTTGGACCCGAGACCAAGGGCCGCCACCTGTGTAACATTAAATTATGGTAGGACTATATTTTATATAATGAATTTCCCAAAATATCATTTTTCACTCTAAGAGGAATAAATAACGAATCTCTAATTACAAAATTGTCTATTAACTTGTGAAGTACCCAATTAAAATTATTAGTTTTTGTTTCTATTCTAAAATTTGTTAATATAGCAGGTTACATAACAATATAATAAAACGAGAACTGACAAAATTGAATAATTAATTTTAACTAAATTATCTACTTTTAAATACACTGTACTATTTGAAAATTAATGTAAATATTTATTTAAATTATATTTATTTATTATTTAATAAAATATTTGTCAATGGTTCGCTGATTTGCAAACGAATATTATTGTCTAATTGGAAATTTGCATTTCATTTTTATTGTTATTTAGTTTTAATGAACAGAATAAAATTTTATTTCTAATAATCTATAATATATATAAAATGCAACGTCTCTCTGTCTGTCTGTCTGTCCGTTAGTGCGCTTATGAATTGAGTACCACTTATCCGATTTACGTGCTTTTTTTTTTAACATACATATGTTCTTTGGTCAGGTTATAAGATATATTTTATTGCGTTAGGTAACATAAGGAATAAGCAGTGACGATAATAGTGAATCAAGTCGGAAAAAAGTTTGCCTCTAGCGCGTTTTCTTGCAATACACCGCCTAAACCAATAAATATGGAAGAATATCATGTAGCAAAGAATATAATATATAAAATGCAACGTCTGTCTGTCCGTTAGTCCGCCTATGACTTGAGAACTACTTATCCGATTTACATTTTTTTTTTAATTCATACATTTGTTCTCTGGCCAGGTTACCTATAATCTTCTATAATATATATAAAATGCAACGTCCCTCCGTCTGTCTGCCTGTCTGTCTGTCAGTTAGTCCTCTTATCACTCGGGAACTACTTATTCAATTTACGGTTTTTTTTTTAATTCATACATTTGTTCTCTGGCCAGGTTACCTATAATCTTCTATAATATATATAAAACGCAACATCTCTCTGTCTGTTTGGCTGTCCATTAGTGCGCTTATCACTCGAGAACCACTTATCCGATTTACGTGATTTTTTTTAAACATACATATGTTCCCTGGCCAGGTTATAGGATTTTAGACAAACTGAACAAATATCGGTGTCAGTTACTGACGATAAATATATGATCACAAGGAAATTTTTATTTTTTGAATTTGAAATACATTCCTTAGAAGAATCTAAACATATATTTTTTGATTTCAGTGTTTCAATGTTTCACTTGTTTTACAATCAATAATTAAAAAATTCTGATTTTCGTAAAACCGCAACTGTGGCATGGACAATTATCGAATATTTTGCCCTATTACTTATGACTTGAGGTTTCCGATTTTTTAAAGGGCAATTTAGCATCACAATTTATTGCAAGACGTAAAGAAATAAATGCAAATTAGATAATTTTTTTAAGTTTATGGTTTTTTGTTTTTTTAATTTGAGAATGGTTACTAATTTATTTGTTTTTTTTTTATGTTGTACAGTCAATGTCTTTGATTCCCTTACTAAACAATACTTCACTAGTTCTCTTTTCTTTTTTTTGCAAGTAAATGGTGATGCTAGAGTGTACTTAAAAAAACAACAAAAACCTCAAACTGCATGCTATAGAGTAAACATTTTCAATAATTGTCCCTGTGTCAGTTGGGGTTTTGCGAAAATCATCATTTTCTAATTATTGATTGTGAAAGAAGTAAAACATGGCTTGGAATCAACACACAAATTTTAAAATTCTTAAATTAATCTGAAAGAGTACTTCAAATTCAAATTTTGCATACTACCAAAAGATGCAATTCTTAACACTTTCTTTTAAAATATTTTTGGTATTCTAACAGAGTGGTTTTCGGAGTTTAAACTTCAGAAAATTCAAATTTATTGCCAAACAGTAAATGATAACTGCATAATCATTTTTTGGGTTTCAAGTTCAAGCAAAATCCACCTATGAATTGACTTTTTCTCTAAATTGAGTAATAAAGAGGAATTCTCTACCGTTCATACTTTCTGCCTATGATTATATATATATATATATATATATATATATATATATATATATATATATATATATATATATATATATATATAACACATGGGCTGAAAAGTCCCGGGCCTAACAAAGAAAACACGGTTTTTTTGGTTCAAAATTAGCTTTATTCATCAACGTAATCTCCATCAAGAGCAACGCAATCATTCCAGCCCCGCTCTAACATTTCAATACCACTTTTGTAGAACGATTTATCTTTTGCCTCAAAATAGGCCTCAGTTTCAGCGATAACCTCTTCATTCGTGCGAAATTTCTTACCGGCGAGCATTTTTTTCAGGTCTGCGAACAGCCAGTAGTCGCTGGGAGCCAAATCTGGCGAATACGGTGGATGTGGGAGCAATTCGAAGTTCAATTCATGTAGTTTTGCCATTGTTTTGATTGACTTGTGACACGGTGCGTTGTCTTGATGAAACAAAATTTTTTTCTTTGCCATATGCGGTCGTTTCTTTGCAATTTCGGCCTTCAAACGCTCCAATAACGCTATATAATATTCACTGTTGATGGTATTTCCTTTCTCAAGATAGTCGATGAATATTACACCACGCACATCCCAAAATACCGAGGCCATAACCTTTCCAGCCGATTGTTGTGCTTTCGGGCGCTTTGGACGAGGTTCACCAGTTGCTGTCCACTCAGATGACGATCGTTTTGATTCCGGAGTGAAGTGATGGATCCATGTTTCATCCATTGTCACATATCGACGCAAAAATTCCGGTTTGTTACGTTTAAACATGGCCAAACACTGCTCAGAATCATCAACACGTTCTTGTTTTTGATCAACAGTGAGCAAACGCGGCACCCACTTTGAACAGAGCTTTCTCATAGTCAAATCCTCATGCAATATAAAGCCAACACGTTCTTTTCATATCTTTACGATGTCAGCTAACTCACGCAACTTCACTTTTCGATCATTCAAAACGATTTTATGGATTTTTTTGATGTTTTCTGGTGTTACCGCCTCATTTGGACGTCCACTGCGTTCTGCATCATCAGTGTCTCTACGACCACGTTTGAAGTCAGCAAACCAACGTTTTATTGTTGTTTCTGATGGAGCGTAGTCCCCATAACACTTTTCAAGCCATTGCTTCGCTTGAACGGTATTTTTTCCCATCAAGAAGCAGTGTAAAATTAAAACACGAAATTGTTTTTGATCCATTGTTTTGAAAATAACAAAAGTAGCGTCACTCTTAGCACAATAACTCACAAACTAATGAATAGAATATCATGCAATTTTAACAGCTGTCTTTTGAAGGTTAGTATTAACTGAAAAAAAGGTGACTGTAATAAAACTAGCGCCATCTATGTGTTAGGCCCGGGACTTTTCAGCCCATGTGTTATATATTACGGTGACCGCAAAAAATCGATGTCGGAATTTTGTTCGTCTGGACCCCACAAAACGATTCCCCTTTCCAGATATTGAGATAGCCGAAATTTGAGCTCGATTAAACGACGTTAACCCGTGCCGCTCGTCGCTCAAAGTTTGAAAAAATCCAAATTTTTGGCCAAAAAGCTGACATATGGAGCCATAACTCCAGAACGGTAAATAATAGAAACACGCTTAATATCTCAAAAGAAAGCTAATGTTGTTCTTCAAAATTTATATTCTATACATAATTGTTGTTATTTTAAGGCAAACCGAGTTACAACAGCCTTTAGCCCCAAAAACGTGACCTGGTACCAGTAGGAGCCAGTTTGGGAGTATTCTAAGAATTTTACGGGTTTTTACATAATGTGTCTCGGAATTAACATTTTTTTGTTAAAAAGTATTTTGGAACTCAATTTTCAAACATAAAGAGCCTTTTGTTCAAATTTAATCTTTTATTATATGGGGATTACCTGACTAGTTTACCAAAGAAAGACCCGTTTGACAGGTAAAAAGGAGGGTGAATCTAATTTCTATTTTAGGGATGGTGATTTTACTTCAGCGTACAACCGACCTTTTATTTATTCAGTTTAGTTTCTAAAGTGCCTTTGAGCTGGTTAGATCGAACAATTATCTAGTGAAGATATTTTAAGACACTGAAGAGGACAGCATTTACCAGGAACTTGAGAGCTTGGAGGAAATGGACATCCCTGAAGAAGCTGCAGAAGATCCAGGACCATCTGAGAGCAAGAGGATGAAAGTTTCATTTGCAAGGGGCGTTAAAGAGATTTTAAACATGAAATTGTCCATTTTATTAGATTGATGTAAGGTATCCGACAGAAATACCACGAGAATTTTAATAGCTACTCTAGAAGCACTAAACCTTGACCCTCTTGAGTACAAAGTCTCGAAAACTTTATTACATGATAGAAGGCAAATGTTCAGAGAACAATATAATAAAAAAAATTTTGATAAAGTAAACATTCCTGAAAAAGCGCCCGTGGTTGTCCATTGGGACGGTAAGCTTTTACCGGGTGTTTTAAAAAATGAACAATGTGAGCGAATAGCTATAGCTATTTCATATGGCGAAAAGGAACAGCTGCTGGGAGTTCCTGTAACAGCAAACAGCTCTGGAGAGGAGCAAGCCGTAGCCGTATATGAATGCCTACATGAATGGGGTCTTCTCAACACCGTCAAGGCGATGTGCTTCGACACTACAGCATCCAACACGGGAAGACTCAAAGGAGCATGCGTCATATTGGAGCAAATGTTAGGAAGAGAATTGTTATACCTAGCTTGCCGTCACCATATCTTGGAAATTCTGTTAAGAGGCGTATTCGACACAAAAATGGGATCAACCACTGGACCTCATCCAGACATTTTCAAGAGATTCTTCACTGCGTGGCCTAAGATAGACAAAGGAAAATACGACACAGGTATCAGTGACAATCTAATACAAAAGCAGCCAACTCCAGAAGTAATTGCAAATGTTACTGCTGAATTCGAGACCAAATTAACTGAGAGCCACCCCAGAGATGACTACAAGGAGCTATTGCAGTTGGTTTTCGTATTTGTTGGATCACTAGACGGCAATGTTGTGGGTTTTAGAACTCCAGGAGCCATTCATCACGCTAGGTGGATGGCAAAGGCTATTTACTGCTTAAAAAATGTTCATTTTTCGTCGTCAATTTAAGATGTCTAAAGAAGAAGAAAGTTCTGTGCGTGCCATTTCTGTTTTCCTAGTTAAAATTTATTGTAAAGCTTGGTTCAATGCTCCAAAAGCTCATCTTGCACCAAAGCAAGATTTAGGTATTTTGCATAGTCTGTTAGACTATAAAGAATGTGACAACGACATTGCAGAAATAGCCCTGACCAAATTTTCGAACCATTTGTGGTATTTGAATGCAAAGTTGGTGGGATTATCGTTTTTTGATCCCACCATTACAGACGATGAAAAGTTGTTAATGGCTAATAAATTGCTCAGTAGCACAGATGAACCATCACAGCACGCTAGGGTTGTAAATCCAAAAGTTAGGAAAGAAAACTTAAAAGAGGTAGTTGATGGAGGATTGGTAAATTTACTTACCAAAGAAACGTTTACATTCTTTGACCAATTTAATATAAAAACAGATTTCCTAAGACAACATCCAAACACCTGGCCTAATGATATGGCTGAGCGTGGTGTTAAATTAATAACCGACTTTAACGACCTTCTGACAAAAGATGAAAAGCAAAAGCAATATGTCCTGCAAGTTGTAAGTAAATGCCGAGCATTATATCCTGACGTTTCAAAAACTACTTTAACAAAAGCTCTAGAATAGATTAGATAACTATGTAAAATTATCAACTCATGTAGGTACTACGTCTGTATCTTTTCTGTGTCTGTTTTGTATGTATTATATACCTAATTTTTATATTTTAAAATAAAAAATGTCATTAGACTTATCAGTATTACTTGCTTTTTTATTATATTTCTACTTTAAACTCAAAAATATACCAAAAAAAAGCAAAATTTATCACTTAATAACAAAATATACGAAGTATTCTCCTAGTGGTACCAGGTCACGTTTTTTGGGCTAAAGGCTGTTGTAACTAGGTTTGACTTAAAATAACAACAATTATGTATAGAATAGAAATTTTGAAGAACAACATTAGCTTTCTTTTGAGATATTAAGATATTATTATTTACCGTTCAGGAGTTATGACTCCATATGTCAGCTTTTTGGCCAAAAATTTGGATTTTCTCAAATTTTGAGCGACGAGCGGCACGGGTTAACGTCGTTTAATCGAGCTCAAATTTCGGCTATCTCAATATCTGGAAAGTGGAATCGTTTTGTGGGGTCCAGACGAACAAGATATATGTATATATATATATATATATATATATATATATATATATATATATATATATATATATATATATACGAGGCTGGTTTGAAAAGTCCGTGCAAAAATAAAAACTACTTATGTGTTTGGGGTAAAGCTTTTTTATTTTTCGACATAGTCTCCTTTTAGGCTTATACACTTCGTCCAACGATGTTCTAGTTTGTTGATCCCTTCCGAATAATAGGATTTGTCCAAGTCTGCAAAATATCCATTAGTGTCTGCAATCACCTCCACGTTTGAATAAAATCTTTGTCCCGCCAGCCATTTCTTCAAATTGGGGAACAAATAGTAGTCCGAGGGACCCAAGTCTGGAGAATAGGGGGATGTGAAACGAGTTGGAATCCTATTTCCATTAATTTTGCGACCACAACTGCTGAGGTGTGTGCTGGTGGGTTGTCGTGATGGAAAAGGACTTTCTTGTGGGCCAATCGCGGGCGTTTTTCTTGCAGCTCGGTTTTCAAACGGTCCAATAACGATGAATAATATTGACCTGTAATAGTTTTACCCTTTTCCAGATAGTCGATGAGGATTATCCCTTGCGAATCCCAAAATACCGTCGCCATAACCTTTCCGGCCGAAGAAACGGTCTTCGCCTTTTTTGGTGCAGATTCCCCCTTGGTAACCCATTGTTTAGATTGTTGTTTGGTCTCAGGAGTATAGTAATGTATCCATGTTTCATCCACAGTGACGAAACGATGCTTAAAGTCCTCCGGATTCTTCTGGAACAGCTGCAAACCATCCTTGCAACACTTCACACGATTCCGTTTTTGGTCAAGCGTGAGCAATCGCGGCACCCATCTTGCGGATAGCTTTCTCATGTCCAAATGTTTATGCAAAATATTATGTACCCGTTCAGTCGAGATGCCCACAGCACTAGCAATCTCACGCACCTTAACTCTTCTGTCATCCATCACCATATCATGGATTTGATCAATGATTTCTGGAGTCGTAACCTCCACAGGCCGTCCAGAACGTTCAGCGTCACTTGTGCCCATATGGCCAGCCCGAAAATTTTGAAACCACTTGTAAACTGTTCTAATCGAAGGTGCAGAGTCACCATAATGTGTATCAAGCTTCTCTTTAGTCTCCTGAGGCGTTTTGCCTTTCATAAAGTAATGTTTAATCACCACACGAAATTCTTTTTCGTCCATTTCTTGAAAATCACTCGACTTCCTTGATTCACACGAATGCCAAACACAAAGAAATAGACCAATATGGCTGAAACTTGGTGTGCGTTCATTCAAGAGATGCTACTAACTAAACATGACCTCGATACGCGCCGGTGGTGCCATCTCTCGGACTTTGCACGGACTTTTCAAACCAGCCTCGTATATATATATATATATATATATATATATATATATATATATATATAAAATAGATTAAAATTCCGGGTTTCAATCCGTTCGTTTAACAATGAATTTGCACGACGGTTCGCCAAAATCTCATTTGGCAAGTGTTCTTGCTGCTACTGCTACTACTCGATTCTGTGATTTTGCTGCTACTGCCGATCGAAGCTAACTCTTAGCTTAGTTAGAAGTTCAGAGTGAGCTTCGAGCAGTAGCAGCAGCAGTATCGAGTAGTAGCAGCAGTATCGAGTAGCAGCAGCAGCAAGGGCACTTGAAAATGCCAAATGAGATTTTGGCGAAACGTCGTGCAAAATCGATGAACGGATTGAAATCTAAAATTTTAATGTATTACATTCTCCCATCTGTGAAAACCTCTATATATATATATATATATATATATATATATATATATATATATATATTTATTTATTTACACCTAATTCCTAAATTCCTTACAATATTTTAACTTCATATATGTTTTTTTTGTTAATTCAAGGTCGGAGCTTCTAGTAAAACAAAATAATATTGATCGCCCTCAACAAGGATTAACAACTCTAAAAGTGTCAAACTCAGTGTGTTCTTGGTCCATTTTGTCTGAAGTAATCGGATTGAAGCTATGCGCAGACTACAGCTTTAGGAACTCCACTAACATTTTTACTGCCCCTTACTTCTTATTGGCTGGGCCAGCAAACTTCGAAATATATGTGGAAAAATCTGACCCCACAGCAAACTTATACCTTTTTGAATATAAGTGGACTCAGAAACAAGATTTAAATGTAGTGTCAGTAACATTTGATACCCCAGGATCTGCTGTCAAACGACTTATGCATGCCAATTTTACTATAGATGAAACTAGCCATAATTTAACGATGCTAATGGAATCATCCAGTGGGACAATACTTGCCAGAGGAAGAATAAAAAATACAGATGATGAAAAATTCTTGCAGGTATGTAAAAATATCCTTATTTTATTGGAAAACTTTGATGAAAAACTAAAGACCAAAAATACGACAAAAGTAGTCCTATATGCAGGATGTTTTAACAATACGTTAATATATTGAAATGGGTGACTTCTTGTGTCCATCGTAGGCACACCTGATACCAATTTTTATTAAATGTGAACATGTTTAAATATTTTATTAATCATTGAGCTATGTAATAAACAAAAAGGTAGAGTTGTGATGAATATTGGAATCTTATATCTACTATAAGTTGAAAATAAACCAGAAACGAATCAAAATTACGGACTTTTTAAGCCGATAAATGTGCACTACATATGAAGTTTAAGTACTTTTGTATCTGTAGCATTAGATTTGTTAACTTTTGCTATAAACGTATTTTTATAATTTTTTTGTTTTGATTAGACTTGCGTAATAAATATCTGTATATATACACAGTCAGTCCAAAAAGTCTCCACCTGCTTTCTATAGTATTTTTCTGTTATATTTAACTAATTAATTGGAACTCTGAGAAAACGTGTTTAAATTAATACTTGAAACTTAACAAACGAGGATTAGTATTAAAAACAACTACGGAACACTTTATTTATAAGTTACATCATATTTATAAAAATGTAAACAAAATTAATGTCAAAAAAGTTTACATACACTTAACAATTACCAATAATTGTTTGGCAGAGTTTAACGGAAAATAACAATTTCGTTTAAACTAATATTTAATGGGACCGCCGTTGGCCCTGATAATCTCCTGTAACCTTTTTGTCGCGCTTGCAACCAACTTTCTAGTGACTTTTGCTGGCATGTTCTCTGATTCGTTCAATATTCTGTTTTTTAATTTTTCTCTATTTGAAACTTTATGTTTGCGAACGCGCCGTTTAAGTTTCTCCCATAAATGCACGATGGGGTTAACATCGGGTGATTGCGGAGGTGTATGAAGCTACTGTCGCACATCGATTTTCACACCAAGTTTGAAGTATGTTTCGGATCATTGTCCTGTTGGAAAATGTATCTTTTTTCAAATGCTAATTTTTGGACACTTTCTCTTAAATTCCCTCTTAAAATGTTCAGATAAGCAGGCTGATCCATGGTACCATTAATAAAATGTAAATTTCCAACCCCTCCAGTGGACAAGCATCCCCAAAGCAGAACACTATCACCCCCTTGTCTCACCGTGGAAAAAATGTTTTTAATATCGAAGGCGGTATTCTTCTTTCTCCAGACTTTAGTTTTACTATCAGACACAAAAAGGTTAATTTTAGTTTCATCACTAAAGATTCCCAAAATTCAGGAGGTTTATAACGTATTCCCTAGCAAAAGCTAACCGCTTTTTGCGATTAGCTGCAGAAATTAACGGCTTCTTTCTGGCTGCACACCCCTTATAGCCTGCCATGTGTAAAGAATTTCTCACTGTTTGTGAACAAACATTTTTCGAAAATGGTTCCCCTATTTCTTTTAACTTTTTTATGGGCGAAAATTATTCATTTATTTTCAGTTTAGCGAGCAACAGATAGCTTGATAAAATGCGGCTGATTATAACGTGTTTTTTTCAATCCAGTTTTTGAGTGTATGGAGACTTTTTTGACATTAATTTTGTTTACATTGTTATAACAATGATTTAACTTCTAAATAAAATGTTCCATAGTTGTTTTTAATACAAACTCTCGTTGGTTAACTTTTAAATATTAATTTAAACATGTTTTCGCATAGTTTCAATTAATTAGTTAAACATAACAGAAAAATAGTGTAGAAAGCAGGTGGTGTATGGAGACTTTTTGGACTGACTGTATATATATATATATATATATATATATATATATATATATATATATATATATATATATATATACGAGGCTGGTTTGAAAAGTCCGTGCAAAAATAAAAACTACTTATGTGTTTGGGGTAAACCTTTTTTATTTTTCGACATAGTCTCCTTTTAGGCTTATACACTTCGTCCAACGATGTTCTAGTTTGTTGATCCCTTCCGAATAATAGGATTTGTCCAAGTCTGCAAAATATCCATTAGTGTCTGCAATCACCTCCTTGTTTGAATAAAATCTTTCTCCCGCCAGCCATTTTTTGAAATTGGGGAACAAATAGTAGTCCGAGGGAGCCAAGCCTGGAGAATAGGGGGGATGTGAAACGAGTTGGAATCCTATTTCCATTAATTTTGCGACCACAACTGCTGAGGTGTGTGCTGGTGCGTTGTCGTGATGGAAAAGGACTTTCTTGTGGGCCAATCGCGGGCGTTTTTCTTGCAGCTCGGTTTTCAAACGGTCCAATAACGATGAATAATATTCACCTGTAATAGTTTTTTACCCTTTTCCAGATAGTCGATGAGGATTATTGTTTAGATTGTTGTTTGGTCTCAGGAGTATAGTAATGTATCCATGTTTCATCCACAGTGACGAAACGACGCTTAAAGTCCTCCGGATTCTTCTGGAACAGCTGCAAACCATCCTTGCAACACTTCACACGATTCCGTTTTTGGTCAAGCGCGAGCAATCGCGGCACCCATCTTGCGGATAGCTTTCTCATGTCCAAATGTTTATGCAAAATATTATGTACCCGTTCAGTCGAGATGCCCACAGCACTAGCAATCTCACACACCTTAACTCTTCTGTCATCCATCACCATATCATGGATTTGATCAATGATTTCTGGAGTCGTAACCTCCACAGGCCGTCCAGAACGTTCAGCGTCACTTGTGCCCATATGGCCAGTCCGAAAATTTTGAAACCACTTATAAACTGTTCTAATCGAAGGTGCAGAGTCACCATAATGTTTATCAAGCTTCTCTTTAGTCTCCTAAGGCGTTTTGCCTTTCATAAAGTAATGTTTAATCACCACACGAAATTCTTTTTCGTCCATTTCTTGAAAATCACTCGACTTCCTTGATTCACACGAATGCCAAACACAAAGAAATAGACCAATATGGCTGAAACTTGGTGTGCGTTCATTCAAGAGATGCTACTAACTAAACATGACCTCGATACGCGCCGGTGGTGCCATCTCTCTGACTTTGCACGGACTTTTCAAACCAGCCTCGTATATATATTTTCCGTTTGTAATGGTATAAAACTAACTTCAGAGAATATTTTTGAGTATTATTCCGAAATAATAATTGGAACAGAAATAATGTTTTGTTTTCTTTTAGATGACCCTTGACATAAACGACAAAAAACATTTCGATGCAAGTATTGCCTATGAAAGGCTTAAGAAAACAAATGGATATACATATAAACCGAGGGTTTACTTAGGAGTTAATGGAGAAGGAATACTAGAATTGCAAGGTATGGTTATTTAAAAGACGATTAAATATGGTAATAATAAAGATTAAAACATAATTTCTCTAAAGTATTTACCGTCATTTCCACTTCCACTATTTTTCCTCCCAGAACTTCTCGATCTTAGTTAAGTTGTGAAATTTCCTGGTGTCTGCCGATGTTTGCATCGGAAGCTTTAGATTGTATTTGTGGTTTTTTGTAACCGATCGGTAATATAAAGAAGAAAATTAGTAGAAAACAGTAAATTCACATTTTTCCATTTTGATTCTACCTTATTTTGATTTAAAAATGGGATATTTCTTAATAATAGGAATACTACTAGTCGGTCAACGATTAAATCACTTAAGGTTAGCAGATGATGTCACTCTGATCGCCAACATAAAGGAAGAATTACAAGAAATACTGATGGAATAACAAGTCTCGAAAAGTAGGTCTAAAAATAAACTTCACCAGAACCAAACATTTGCACAACGGAACTGAAGATAACACCCAGGAACTATTAATAGAAGGTGAAGGTGAAAGAATAGTGACTGACTTGGATAGAAGTGTCTCGTTGGCTTGGTCTGCGTTCGGAAGGTTACAATTTACATTTAAATTGGACATCCCAAATACAATAAAAACCAGAGTGCTCGATCAATATGTACTGCCAACATTAACATGTGGCACTGAAACGTGGGCTTTAAATAAAAGTATAATAAATAAACTCCAAGTAACCCAAACAGCAACGGAAAAGAGAATGCTAAATATTAGACTCCAAGATTGTATTCCTAACATCGAGACACGAAGAAGATCAAAAGTGTCAGATGTAATACAACGATATATATATATATATATATATATATATATATATATATATATATATATATATATATATATATTAAGGTGGAATTGGGCAGGGCATCTCACAAGGATGAAACCTAACAGATGGACACGCCGTATGGTTGAATGAAGGCCTAAAGAACATAAAAAATGCAGAGGTAGACCACAGACAAGGTGGAGGGACGACATAAAAAAATTAGCGGGAGACGATTTTTTTTTTTTTTTTTTTTTTTATGGTCTAGCACACGTGCTACAGGGAAGTCCCTAAAGTGCTACAGGAGCGACACGTGTGCGGAGAAAACGATTCACGTTGTTCTTGAATCGCTGTAGATTGTACTCGATGGGAAACACAGTCCTGGGTAAACCATTCCAAAGGTATGATGTTCTCCATATAAAAGACTGCTTGAAAAGCGTTGTACGAGGAGTAACAAGCTGAACCTCATACGGATGTGAAGCATCAGCGCGACGTGTACTTCTAATATGCACCGCTCTGGGAGGAACCAAACGGGCCACATCTTTCGAACACTTTCCATGAAAGTACTTGTAGAATAGGCTCAAGTAGCCAACCGTTCTCCGATGTTCCAGCGAATCAAGGCCGTCGGTCAATTCCGGGTGTCCAATCAGACGAACAGCTCTTCTCTGGATAGAATCCAACAAATGCAGTGTATGTTTGGGAGCGGAGCTCCAAACATGGGAGCAGTATTCCATAGTTGGTAAAATTTGAGCTTTGTAAAGAATTAACAGTTGTTGTGGAGTGTAAAGCTTTCTGGTTCGAAACAATATTCCCAACTTTTGAGAAGCTCTTCTTGCTATGCCTGCAACATGTTCATGCCAGGACATATTTGCTCCCAAATTAACGCCTAACAGATTGAGTGACGATGTTAGAGGGATGGAGTGCCCCGACATAACTATGTCGGGTTCTGCAACGTTAACTTTTTTAGAAAAAACTGCCGCCTGGGTTTTTGTAGCGTTAAATTCCACTTGATTACTGTCACCCCAAGATAGAATTTCTTCCAGGTCTTTGTTAAGTTGAATGACTTCCTGCTGTCTGCGGATATTCGTCTGAGTAGTCGATGTCCAAGCGTTCAAAGTGAATGAAGAGATAAGTGTACTGTCATCTGCAAAGCTGTAGATTGGATTCTCGGTCTTTTCCAGCAGATCGTTAATATAAATGAGGAAGAGAGTAGGAGACAATATGGAACCTTGGGGCACACCGGCGTTGATAGTGAAGGTGTTAGAAAGAAATCCGTCAACTGCCACTCGTAAAGAACGCTCTCTGAGGAAACATGAGAGCCACAAACAGAACTTTTCAGACATACCATAAGAACGTAGCTTAGCCAACAGCCCATCGTGCCAAACACGGTCAAATGCCTTGGATATGTCAAGAGCAACAGCTCGAGATTCTCCAAAGTGTTCAATTGCGTTGTTCCAAACATGTGTTACATAAGTCAGAAGATCTCCTGTTGATCTATTTTTACGAAAGCCATATTGGTGATCACTAATAATGTTGAATCCTTCAAGATATTTTAGAAGATGCTGATTGATAGCCTTTTCCATGACTTCCGATATTATTGAGAGTAGTGCGATTGGTCGGTAGTTATTTGGCAAGGTCTTCTTGCCTTTTTTAGGTATCGGCTGAACTGTGGCACATTTCCAGCAGGAAGGAAATATTCCCTTTCTGTAGGATAGGTTGAAAAGTCTACAGAAAACTGGTGTTAGTTCCCTCGCACAGTTCTTGAGAACTATGGCAGGTATTCCGTCAGCGCCTGAAGCCTTTTTGGTGTCTAGCTTCATCAAAAATACGTTTTATGATACGCTGTCTGAAGATAATATCGGGCATCCTTGACTGCACTATGGGAATAGTAGGTGGTGTTTTTCCTTGGAAATCGACAGTAGAATGTGAAGCAAAGAGTTCAGCCAACAAGTTCGCTTTCTCAACAGGTGTCGTTGCAATAGAATTATCTGGCCGTGTGAGTGGTGGTATGGTGGATTTGGTGAAATTTTGACTAACTGCCTTAGCGACTGACCAAAAGGACCTGGAATTGCCGGGACAAGCGAGAAGTTTGTTTCTAATCCGTTGATTGTGTACCTCCTTGGTTTCGTCGATAATTTCTTTGCATCTGTTCCTGGCACGAACAAAGATGTTACGATTTATGGTGTTAGGATCTTCACGCCACTGTCGGTATGCAAGATGTTTAGAAGCAACAGCTTCTTTGCATTTTAGGTCAAACCAAGGCTTGCCGTTGGAAGGGCATTTCTTCGAAAAAGGGATGTAAGCATCCATACCAGCCAAAATAACATCGGAAACCTCGCTGGCGCAGTCAGATGGGTCGTCGGATCGAAAACAAACGTCCAACCAAGGGAAAGTTCGAAAATATTCCATGAGATCTTCCCATTTAGCAGATTTGTAGTGCCAAATCTTGCGCGGTTTGGGCGCCTCTCTGTCACTGATTGCTAGAATACTCGATGTCGAAAGTAGTTTATGGTCGGAAGAACCTAACGGTGGATTTACGCTGACCGTGTAAATCTCCGGATTAGTGGTTAAAAAGAGATCAAGAAGACTGGCGAACTCTCCGTCTCGATCAGGGATCCGTGTTGGTTCATCAATAAGCTGAGTCAAGCCACAACTGATTGAAAATGATTCGGCTTCACGACCTTGTTCGTCGGTAGTATTTGAATATTTAAGCCAGTTGATGTTGTGGACATTAAAGTCGCCCAGGATGGCAATTTCGGCATTTGGATAGTTAATTTGTAAATGATCTATGGTGTCTGCAAGAGAAGCGAAAAGTGTTCTAAAGTTTATATCACTTGGTGGTCGATAGAGGATACAGACGAACCTTGTGGTTGGTTGAGTCGTTATTTTTAACCACATAACATCAAAGTTTGGGGGCTCCAGAGCCTCTTCTCGTTGGCAAGAGAGGTCGCTTCTGACATAAAGACAGATTCCAAAGTTACGCCTAAATTGGCTGCAAAGACCAATAAGAGAGTTCATTGGAGACAACTCCGACTATCGATGGAATAAGCTCGTGATGATGATGATGATGACGATATTTCTTAAACGTGATATTGTACTATTCTGGATTAATTGTTTTGAATCATCCACAACATCCAAAATATTGCTTAAAGTCAAGTAAAACAAATTGACAAGATGGGGCGCTTTTCTGTAAAATAGGGCATGTTACACATATTCAAAACTTGTTCCCCTTACCCGCCAATACCGGTAGTAAAATACATAACTTTTCCTTCAGCCCAAGCATTAATTATTTTAAAATTGGGAATAATAAAAAAATTACGTCATTTCCAGATCACTTGCTTATAAGAAACATGTTAAAATATGACTTTCAGATTCCTCGATACTAAGAATACTGAAAAAGACATATATATCAGAAATATATATTCAAGGCTAAATCAATCCCTCACCTCATCTGTTGAGTATAAATAATCTGGCAGCTGGCATACTATTAATTATTATCAATCAATTTTGACCTTCTGAACCCGACGCGATGTCGCTCAAAAATTTATTACGGAGATGGTGAGATGAAGATTAAAAATCATGTTTTTCGTGATTTAGGAAAGAGGCATGACAAATAATATTGATCGTCTTACATTAGAATCGCCGGTGGAAAAAATAACTGAACATTATTTCCACTTAATTGATACAATCAAGATTAACTCAGGCAGGAAGATTGACTCAAGAAGTACAGAAATATATTTTGGTAGAGTCAACATAACTGTATTAGAAAGAACTTCCTTATTACTTTTGTAATAAAAAGTTGACTATAATACCGTTAAAATCCTATTACGTATTTGTATTTCTCAAGAAAGTTACGTTTTACAAACAAGCATTGTCTACATTACGGTCGTTATATCAGTGCATTTGTTACGCCTGTGTCGCATTTGGCAGGCCTTCCCCATTATAGCCGTAAAAAACATTGTGTTAAGATAAGCTGACATTTTAAACAGATTAGGGCTGTTTTTTCCTGCTTGGGGTTTAGATTTAGAAAGTTTACAACCTTATTCATCAAAGAACAATAAATCAAAACATTCATGGTTAAAGTAGATGAGAAAGATCTTATCTATTTTTTTCTATTAATATTTTATTAACTTGTATAGTCTAAATATAATGTCTTATCATAGATTTAAATACCAGGTGTACAAGTATGAAATGCGGATTTCAGACAACAGATGGTGCACCAATGCAGTTTGTGCTATAAAGATTTGCCACTGCGCCATTTTGTTGTGTCATTAACAAGTGTCAGACGCGCACGAGTGATAAGTTGGAAAAGTGTGTGCAAAGTGTTATGTTCAATATCTCGAAATTTATACCGAACAAAGAGCATTCGCGGACAGCATTAATTTTTTGTTTTCATTTGAAGAAAATTTTTGTTGAATGATACCGATTACTCCGAGAAGCTTATGGTAAACATGCTCCATCGCAAGATACGTGTGAACGATGGTTTCGGCATTTCAAAAGTGGTGGCTTCGATGTTGCCGACAAGGAACGTGGAAAACAGCCAAAAAATACGAAGATGTGGAATGGCAAGCATTGTTGGACGAAGATGATTCGCAAACACAAAAACAACTCGCCGAGCAATTGGGCGTTAGTCAACAAGCTGTTTCCAATCGGCTACGAGAGATGGGAAAGATTCAGAAGCCGGTAGATGGATACCACATGAGTTGAACGACAGGCAAATGGAAAAGCGCAAAAACACGTGTGATATTTTGCTCGCTCGACACAAAAGGAAGTTGTTTTTGCATCGTATAGTTACAGGGGATGAAAAGTGGGTTTATTTTAAGAATCCCAAGCGCAAAAAATCATGGGTAGACCCAGGCGCACCATCCACATCGACCGCAAGACCGAATGGTTTTGGCAGAAGGACGATGCTCTGTGTTTGGTGGGTCCAGAGGGGCATGGTCTATTATGAGCCGTTAAAACCTGGGGAAACGGTTAATACTAAACATTACCAACAACAATTGACCGATTTGAACCGTTCGCTGCTTGAAAAAAGGGCAGAATACCGAAAGAGGCAACACATAGTCATTTTTCTTCATGACAATGCTCCGTCACATACGGCAAAACCAGTTCGCGACACGTTGGAAGCAGTCAGCTGGGAAGTTCTACCCCATGCGGCTTACTCACCAGACTTGGCTCTTTCCGATTACCACTTGTTTGCATCGATGGGTCACGCACTTGCTGAGCAGCGCTTTACTTCGTACGAAGATGTGAAAAAATGGCTCGATGAATGGTTCGCAGCAAAAGGGGAAGATTTTTACTGGCGTGGGTTTCACAAATTGCCCGAAAGATGGGAAAAATGTATAACAAGCGATGGAGTATATTTTGAATAAAGCACTTTTTATCATTCTTTCGAATTTAACATGTTTTTTTAGAAAAAAAATCCGCATTTCATACTTGTGCACCTGGTATATCTCGATTCCTTAAATACTAAAATTATGTTTCTATGTCATTTATTATTGAAAATCTAAACACTTTTCAGTGCACCAATTCAGGATTTTTTGTAAGTAACAATATTTAGTATGTACGAGCGTGTTTCTTTAAGGTTGCTACCTAGCTAACAAGAAGTCATAGAGGTTAAAACAATAATATGTTTCTACATCTAATCTAAAACACCTAATCCAGCTGTTCTCGAATTGTTTCATTGTGCGATTGTAGGAGAGACTTCGATAAATTACTCTAAATTTACAATATAATTCAAAGAACTACGATTTTTGTAAGTAAGGTATATTATATAGGTACATAAAAAATTTTGCGTCTGTAAGGCATAGCTGATCTAAACTAAGGAATTATCATATTTTATAGTTTAGTTAGTAAAAACCTATTAGTAACGTCTCAAGATGTAAGTTTTTTTATGGGCATAGCACACGCGCTGGAGGTAAATCTCTAAAGCTGTACAGGAGTTGTAAATTGTACTCGGAGGGAAACACAGTCCCAGGTAAATAATTCCATAGGGATGAGGTTTTCCATATAAAAGAGTCCTAAGTCTCATTACGAGGAGTGCCAATCTGAAGCTTATATGAATGTGAAGTACTAGCGCGACGGGCATTTCTAGCCTGCACTGCTCTGGAAGGAATTAAACGGACTATATCCATCGAACCCTTTTCATGAAAATACTCATAGAATAGACTTAAGTCGCTAATGTCGCTAATCATTTTTTGATGTTCCAAGGAATCAACGTTGCTGGTGAGTTCTAGATCTCCAATCAGACGAACTCTTTTCTGAATAGAATTTAACAAATGCAGTGAGATAAGCGTACTGTCGGCTGCAAAGCTGTAGATTAGATTTCTGATCGTTTTAAGCAGATCGTTAATATAAATAAGAAAGAGAGTAGGAGAGAGTATGCCCTGGGGAACACCAGCATTGATAGTAAAGGTATTAGAAAGAAATCCGTCGACTGCCACTCGTAAAGAGCGCTCTCGGAGGAAGCATAAGAGCCAAAAAAAAATTTTTTCAGACATATTATAAGAGCGTAGCTTAGCCAAGAATCCGTCATACCCAACACAATCAAATGCCCTGGATATATCAAGGGCAACCGCTTGAAATTCTCCGAAGTGTTCAATTGCGTTGTTCCAAACATCCGTTACATAAGTTAAAAGATCTCCTGTTGATCTTTGCTTACGGAAGCTATATTGATGGTTGCTAATAATATTGAATCCTTAGAAGAGGCTGATTGATAGCCTTTTTCATGGCTTTCGATACTATTGAAAGCAGTGCGACTGGTCGGTAGTCGTTTAGCAAGGTCTTTTTGACTTTTTTTGGGTATCGCCTGAATTGTAGCCTATTTCCAACAGAAAGAAAATATCCCCTTTCTGTAGAATAGGTAAAAAAGTCTACAGAAAACTGGTGCTAGGTCGTTCGAGCATTTTTTTAAGTACTATGGCAGGTATTTCATAAGCACCCGAAGCTTTTTTAAAGCTTCATTAAAATACGTTTAATGATACGCTGTCTGAGAACAATATCGGACATCCTTGACTGCACTATGGGAATAGTAGGTGGTGTTTTTCCTTGGAAATCGACAGTAGAAGGTGAAACAGAGTTCAACTAACAAGGTGGCCTTCTCAACTGGTGTTATTACAATAGTATTATATAGCCGTATGAGTGGCGGTATAATGGATTTAGTGAAATTTTGATTACTGGCCTTAGCGACAGGCCAAAAAGACCTGGAATTGTTGTTTATTTTTAATTTTTTGTCGTCGATAATCTCTTGACATCTCTTCGGGGTACGAACAAAAATGTTACAATTTATGACGTTAGGATTTTCATACCATTGTCGGTAGACAAGATGTTTAGAAGCAACAGCTTCTTTGTATTTTTAGTCATATCAAAATTTGCCGTTGGAGGGCATTTCCTCGAAAAAGGCATGTAAGCTTCTATACCAAACACAATGAAATCGGAAACCTCCTTAGCGCAGTCAGATGGGTTATCGGATTTAAACCAAACGTCTAACCAAGGGAAAGTTAGAAAATATGCCATAAGTTATTCCTTTAAGATTTAGCGGATTGGTAGTGGAAATCTTGCGCGATTTAGGCACTTCTCTGTCACTGATTGGTAGGGTACTCGATGTGGTAGTTAATGGTCGGAAGAACCTAAGGGCGGATTTACGATGACAGTGTAAATCTCTGGATTAGTGGTTAGAACAAGTCAAGAAGACTGGCGAACTCTCCGTTTCGATCAGGTTGGCTCATCGATAAGCTAAGCAAAGCTACAACTAACTGGGAATGATTCAGCTTCACGACCTTGTTCGTCGGTTATATTTGATAAGTATTCAACTTAAGAGCCAGTTGATGTTGTGGACATTAAAGTCGCGTCGGATGGCAATTTCGCCAGTTAGATAACTAATCTATAAATCATCGGTGGTCTCTCCAAAAGAAGCGAAAAGTGTTCTAAAGTTAGTATCACTTGATTATCGATAAAGGCCTTATATAAATAAACCTTGCGGCTTAATAAGTCATTATTTTTAACCACATAGCATCAAAGTTTCGAGACACCAGGGCCTCCTCTCGTTGGCAAGAGAGATCGCTCTTGATAAAGAGACAGAATTCAGAGTTACGTCTAAACCGGAAATAGAAGTCATAACCAAGATAGAGAAAGTTGACTGTGCTGGTCGATGAACTGTCCTTGGTTTCTCACAGAACGAGTACATGAGGCTTCTTTAATTGCAGGTATTAGTGCGTTGAATTTATACTCGCGTTTAAGCCTGGTATGTCACAAAAATCTATTTCAACTATTGGTTAACTCAGTTATAACGATCTCCGATCCGAAACAGCGAGATTACATTGTGTGGCGTCAAATAAGCTATGCAGGTACTTACCTTTGAGAAATAATTTTCTTCTTAATGATTATTAGAATCCTAAAAATAGAGTACAGAAAAAGGAATATACATCCTAATAATATCTACAGAATAATATTTTAAAGAAACGCACCAAAAATAATTAAGAAAAAATGCAACTTCACTATTACTTCATTACAAATAATTTAAACTCACAATTTTCCGAATTTTTGATAACGTTATATTTGACCGTTAGGCGCTCTAAATATTTTCCTAAAAGTAATAAATAATTGAAGAACTCACCCGTAATTACTCTGGCGTTAAAAATACGTGTTGTTGGGGAATAAAAATTTCTTTTCTCACTTCGCTTTACGGGTTGATTTTTTTAATGCGAAAATAATGTTTTTAAGTAAAAGAAAAAGTTACCATCATATTGCTAGAAGCATTTTAACGTTAAAGTGTCAAAATACACACCTATATTGTTTATACAAGGGCGAAGGTTTTTTCAAGCTGTGATTTTTAGATTGATTATTAGCTGGATTGCCCTTTTCCATTTATTATTAAAAAAAAAACACTGTCGTTTCTTAGCTGGTAATTCGGACAATCAGAATGAACAGTTATTTGCTTAAAAATTGTTCAGAAGCAAAAGAAACATTGTAGAAATAATATGGACTGTTTTTTTTAAAGGCAGTAATATGACTTGAATATTACAATACTTATGAAACTTTTTCGAAATCTATAAATATAAATATATTAATATAATACTACTGTGATCAAAAAATAGTAGGACTTTTAAATTTAAATCGCCTGGGCATTTCCAAATCGGATTAATTTTTTTTTTCGTAGGTTTGTAGGACCTTAACTGCCATCTGTGTCAAATTTTAAGACCATAGCGTCAGTAGTTAATAAGATTCACTTGCATTCGTTCGACAACAAAGTGCGTTTTTCGATTTCTAACATGAGTGAAAAAATTCAGCAAAGAAGTTGCATTAAATTTTATTTTAAAAATGGTTTTTCGGCTTCCCAAACGTTCGAAAACTCTTGTTTTTTTCATCACGATAATGCGCCTTCTCACACAGCATTGATTCTTCGCGACTTTTTCATGAAAAATTCAACTCATATCATTCCGCAATCGCCCTATTCGCCTGATTTTGCTCCGTCGGACTTCTGGCTATTCCCTAAACTCAAAAAACCCTTCAAGGACATCGTTTTGAGTCGATTGAGGAGAATAAAACCGAATCTAAGAAGGATTTAAAGGCCATTCCAGAAATCGAATTCAACGACTGTTTCGAAGACTGGAAAAAACGTTGGCACAAATGCATTGTAGTCAAGGGGGATTACTTTGAAGGGGACGAAATAAATTTAGAAAAATAAATAACCCGTTTGCGTTTTATTTCAAAAGTCTTACTATTTTTTGATCCCAGTAGTATATTACGACATCTTTGAATCGGGTTGTAGAAAACTTGGTGTATGGTGAAGTCTCGGCAGTTTTGGTTTATAGTGGGTAGGCAGGTAATAGGATTTATGTAACTTTATGTTAAATCATATGATGCGACCGAGCTTGTGTTAGTAGACAATAAAGTAATAACAAAGTATAAGTATATAATTGTAAATATAAGTGTCTGTTTGTATTATGCCAAAGTAAATTTTAGCTTTCTATTTTTTCAAGAATGGTAAGGATTTGACCCTGTTTTTTATAAAAATTCTCATTTTTAGTGTTCCGTACGGAACACTTATAAGATCACTTCGGTGTCTGTCTGTCTGTCACACCCGATTTTCTCCGAAACTATTTGACATAGAAAGGTGAAATTTGGTAGTAATATAGGAATGGATGGCCTCATCAGAGCCATGTAGTTTTGAGAATTAAATTTTGACTTAAGGGGTTAGTTTTGGGGGTGAAATATATATATAATGTAATACTTGCGCACACTTTTCTTCGTATTACTTTTAAAACGTTATCTCGAAAAGTACTGATCAAAAAATTTTGAAAAAATTCTGGAATATTCTCCACGGGTATAGATTGAACGAAAATTATCACGAGTGCATTACCTTTAATAATTTATTTGGTATATAAAAAAAAAAAAACAAAATTTCAAGGTCACCAGTTTTCAGTAAAGATTGGAAACAAACTTTGTTGAAAACTCATTTGGGGTGTGTTTTGTGAAGTCACTGATCATTTTATACCACCCTAACAAAAATTTTTATTTTAAAAACAATCAACGTACGGAACACTAATTGTGCAAGTTCAACTTGCACTTGACCGTTTTTTTATCAAAATAGGCTAGATTTTCACATTTACAATTATTTTTCCTGATCATCTTATTGTCCTTAGTACCTATTACTTCGCAAGGGAGCGTAGGGCCGCATGGAAAGCCATCCAGTGAGTTCGATATTGGGCTAAAGTTTTACTTATTCCCATTTTCTTGGCAGCTGCCTCCACCTTAATGTCTGCCTGGTGCGCCTATAGTGCCTTTGTCCTCGCGGATTCCAGTACAAAGTCCCTGTTTCGTGAACCTGGCCAGTTCTTCGAACCGTATGTCCGTTTCACTTCCAGCGCCTCTTCTTGATGATTGTTGTGATAGTTCTCTGGTTCGCTCTGTCCCAAAGCTCTTATAGCCTTCTTTTTATTTCTCGTGTTTTCATTTTTCGTGTCAACTTTCAAGTCCCGTGGGCATATAGCAGGACGTCTTGTACGTCAAATCGAAATATGCGAAGCTTCACAGTTTGAATATTCGTGATGACCTATAGACCGGGCTCAACATTTTATTCCAGGCCCCCGTCTTCGATCACTACGCTCCTAGGGTAAGTAAAACTCTCATTTTCTTGTGAGCATAACACACATGCTCTGGCGAAAACCCTAAAATGCTATAGGAGTGACACGTGTGCCGAAAATGTGACCCACGTTGATCTTGAATCGACGCAAATTGTACTCGTTGGGAAACACAGTGCTGGGCAAATCATTTCAAAAGGATGATGTTCGCCATATAAAAGACTGTTTGAAAAAATTGTACGAGGAGTGACAAGCAGTATCTCATACAGATGTCATATATTACCGCGACGTGTATTCCTAACATGCACCGCTCTGGAAGGAATTAATCGGGCTACATCCATCGAATAAATTCCATGAAAGTACTTGTAGATTAGACTCAAGTCACCAATCATCCTTTAATATTTCAGGGAATCAAGGTTTCTGAAGAAAATGTGTATGTTTGGGAGCACAGCCTCAAACATGCCAGCAGTATCCATCGTTGGTCGAATTTGAGCGTTATACAGAGTTAACAGTGGTTGAGAAGTGTACATCTTCGTAGTTTCGAGCTTTGAAGAAGCTCTCTTTGCTGTACAATACATGCAACATGATCATGCCAACATATATTTGTTCCCAAGTCAACTCCCAACAAATTGAGTGACGATGCTATAGGAATGAATTGTCCCGACATAATTTTGTAGGATGTCTTTTTTTTTTAAAATTTCTCTCTGCGTTTTAGTACACTTAAATTCTACTTGGCTGCTATCACCTAAAGATACAATTTCTTTTAAGTTTTTGTTAATTTGAACTACTTTCAGTTACCTGCAGATAGTTGTATGAATAGCCGATGTTCGAGGGTTCAAAGTAAAACGTATTTCTAATTAAACTGCGGCTTCGATATTTTGTCCGTGCAACGTCAGAGATCTGCGAGCACCTACGTTAATCCATCATCATCTCTTTTATTTTCTGTGCCTTTCGGCTTTTCTGCCTTCTTCGTCCAGGCTCTTAAATTTCTTCGTCGTATCCGCCTGGATTTGAAATAGGAGGCACAAATCGGCTGCGAAGTGGGAGTCTTCTAGCCTTTCCTGTAGGCCCCACTTGACGCTGATCATCTACCGCGATCCTCATGACTGCAGACAGGATAACAAGAAATATAATCAGCCAAAGCAAGCATCCTTGCTTCGATTCTGTTTATAGTTAGAAGGATTCGATCAGTTTTCTGTTATGATTGGTAGTGCATGAAAACCTATTATATGTTTCTTTGATGATGTTAATGATTTTCGCTAGCATTCCAAAGTATTCCGGTTAGTTCAGCTTTCCAAATAAAAGTACTTTTAACCTTTGAATTTGGTGCATTAATCAATAATGTTTCGGAGGGCGCATATTTGATCCATACAGGATGTATTTCTCATACTGTATAAGAAATTTATGTTACGTCGAACTTGGAAAATATAGTACATTCTATACTAATAATATTGACCTGAAATATTGAAAAAAGTAAGAAAATGTTAAATAAATAATATAATTAAAATTATTAATTCTAAAATATAATTAATTGGATTTCTACTATTAGTAAGTATGTTCTACACGAAAATCATTAAGGGCTATTGGAATTTACAATTTTCCCGCATAACAGACATTAAAACAACAATATGAAACCATCACTAATTAGCGAAAATCAGGGTATAAGCTAATCGAAATTAGATTTTAAAGAAAGTTATGCACACTTGTAACAAATCCAAATTCCCGTTTACGTAGGTCTATATATCATGTAACGGTTAGCAAAGTTACAGAATTATAGGCCCTTTTGCACGTAATTGATTGTTGTCAGAAGTTTAATCAAATTTTCTTGCCTGTCTGAACCGAAGTAATTACTACTTTGATATCGATACGAACATCCCTTGGTAGATGAAGTTTTTACTTAGATAGTAAGATAAAGCAGACTTTAACATCTAAATTGTGCTTTAAAGTAAAACGTATATCAATCATTCAACTGTTTCAGTTTTATATTAAAGAAGGGTAATCATTTTATCTTCCTAAGCCTTTAAAGGTTGTTAAAGATTGATATAATGCTAATCACAGGTAATAATAGGTTTTATTTAGTTCATACCAGTTTATATAAATTACACGTTGCTATAGCAGGCATCTGTGTAAAACATAAATTACACTGGCCAACATTTTTCAAACCCTGAGACCAGACTTTTTCGAAGGTTTTTGGTGCACTGAATCCAAATCTGACCTCAAAATTGCTCCACCGCATCGGATTGTCGAGACATTCAACCTAAAAATGCAAAAAAAAAACACGTTTTTTTCGCTATATTCGGGATTATAATACACCGTGAGTTAATTTGTCTCTACAAAACTCGTTGCGGAATCTGAAAGTACTACTCTTTCCCTTCAAAATGCATTTTCAATTTTTCAGATATTTTTTTCTTTTATCTTACATTTGCCTTTCTGTTCTGTTAAATTTTGATTCTGTTAGGATTTGAGAATCTAATATCTTTTATCGATTTTCCTTCAACTTTTGTCTAAAACTTGTTTTACTAAAAGTTGACATAAAAAAAATAAGAAGCCTCGTACATTAAAATGGGACATGTATGATAAGAAATAAATAATGTTGCTGCTAGAAAAACGATTTTCTGCCAGAAGAAATAAGATATCTAAAAAATTCAAAATGCGTTTTGATGAGAAAGAGTAGTACTTTCATGTGCCATAACGAATTTTGTCGAAAAAAATTAATTCGCGGTCTAATATAATCCCGAATACAGCGAAAAACCATGTTTTTTTTTTGCATTTTTAGGTTAGGATTTCTTGAAAATCTGATGTGATGAAGCAATTCTTAGGTCGGATTCGCGTTGAGCGCACCAAAGACCTTCGGGAAAGTATACTCTGGTCTCAGGGTCTGGAGTTTCGTCTAATTTTGTCGCCCTGTGTTATTTACCAACTTCACTTCTGTACTATTTTTTCATATAATCTATACTATTAAATACTTAAAAACAATAACAAAAGGAAGTAACAGTAAATAATGGATATTGTTGAAAATTCATAAATATTATTGGAATTTGATTATAGTCATGGGTCAGCTTGTTTTGTGTTAAATATTTATTATACTTTTAGCGAGGATAATATTAAATTAAACAAAATTTTAAAAATAGCAATTTTTACACTTAAATTTAAAAAGCAAAGACCAACAGTCTTAATGCTCAACTTAGTTGTCCGGCCTTGCTCTGTTTTAGGACAGCGCTGTTTCGAACGATTAAAAAATGTGTTTAAAAAACGTCATAGACTCCCGAAAGATCTACATTGGGACTTTGAAATCGTTAGCACAGTACCACTTCATAATACACCACCTCACCAAACACTTTATTTTTGGACTCAAAGGGCGTTTTGTTAATTACGTTAACATCATCAGGAGCGATAATTGTCATAATCATTGCTCTTGACGATGCTAACTTGATTAGCGGAACGCGCTTCTGGTACATAAATAAAGAGTTTAGTGTAGTCCCTAAAGATCATTTTAAAACCGGTCTACGTAGATTAAGAAGGGGAGAACAGAACTTAGATACGGCCATAGAGTAGTGGGTAAAGTGTCTGCCTTCTACGTTGAAGAGCCCAGTTTGCATCTCGGTCCGAAAAAAAAAGAAAATTTTACAATCTCTTCTCTCGGGAAGGCAATGGCAAACCCAGAGTGTCATTCCTAGGCGTCTTACTTTGGTCGTTCGGAACTAGCACTAAATTGTAAGTCTCCTTTAGCTGTTGAATACTTAAAAAAGGCACGAACCACAAGCAAAGAAGTGAGGGTCGCCTACGTCCGTATCGGATATGATCCTTCAAGAGAACTTATCATCTTAAAATCTTTAGATTATGACCATCTCGTTATTGATTTTCAACTCGGATGTAAATTTTTAATATTCTACTGCACTAAAGGGTTCTTTTTGTGAAAAATTTCCCCCTGTTGTCATCGGTTTTCAGTTTATTATATAAGGGATTATATATGTATGTGTTTACAGTTCCAGTGCAAGAGGGGTTTGTCATTAAGGTGATCTGTCCTCGTTGTTGACTTTTACCACCCAGTTTTTTTATCACCCCCCTCTATATATAGAGCTTCGGGTTTTTGATTGATTTTTTAAGCCTTGTCCTGTTACTTGGATGTTTTACTGCATTTAATTTTTGTAGCATTTCTCGTTTTCTTCAATTACTCTTCCCGTTTTGTGGAAACTATAGGTACCTTACACTGATATTTTAATCACAAAAAAAAAAGTTAAACAGCTGTAGAACTTCAGAGAAATTTACAATTAATTATTATATAATTTCTATTAAAATAAGAAATACCATAAGGAAAAAACAACATAATCTTCAAATTCTTCGACTCCAAAAATTCAAGAAGGACATACGGTATAATATATTTTGAAGCAACTCCTTTAATCTCCTCTATGCCCCCTAATACCTGACCAACAATGGTTATGCTTAAATTTGTTGATTCTCTAAATCAATAACCGGGACGAATTTTTATAATACTATTGAAATTATACGAAATTTATCGACCCTGAAGTAATATTCAATCAATCAATATATAAAATAGAAACTTGTACCACTTTGTATTAATTTTCTTTATAATCATTTCATACAATATATAAATATTTTTCATTTGTATTTCTATTTTTTAGGTTCGATAGATCTTATAAGTAAAAAAGACATCTCTCAATATACAGTGGACCTCAAATTTCATACAAAAAGGTTAACATCAAAATTATTTGGATACATATCAAAGACGGAATCATCTACAGGAACAGACTTGCATCTAGACTATAAGTTCATTAACACAAAGGAACAAAGAGTTTCTCTTAAATTTAGTCTTGCCAACAGGTCTAGAAAAAATCTTGCTGTTATTATTGGCACATGTGACCTTCAATCTACAGCCTATCCGAATTACAACTTTTATAGTAATGTTACTTTTCAGGTAAGCATATTTCCTAATTTAAAATGAAAACCGTCAGGATCATTTGGATATTTCAATGACTCAGAGCCAGAGTTATCCCCTGGTTTGTAAAAATGAGTTTAATATACTAATATAGTTAAAAATAAAACTCTATAATTTTTGTCTGAGGTGAATTTGCAAATATTCGTCTCAATCTCAGTCTCTCTTCATGAATTCTAACTATATAGTGTCTTGGTTTTGACGACTCGAGACCACATCAAGCTATGGAAAGTTTACATATATATATATACATATATATATATATATATATATATATATATATATATATATATATATATATATATATATATATATATGTATATATATGTATATATATGTATATATATATATACAGTAGCGAACAAAAGTATGGAAACATTTTTGCTATAAAATAAAAATTCCACTAAGATGACTAAGATGTCGAAAATATTTAATTATTTAGTGGGATATCCTTTTGCGTCAATCACTACTTGACGTCTTCTGGCCATAGAGTCAATAAGCCTAGCACAAAAATGATATTTTAACCGCCATGTCTGACAATAGGTACACGGTACTTTCGTACATATCTTAGACTAACTGGTCTTCTTACATAACCAGTAGAATCACTTCCAAAGAGATTGAACCCACTTTCGTCACTAAAGATTACTAGAGACCACTGATTTTGAGTCCCGACTTTATGTTCCTTACCAAAAAGGAGTGGTTTTTTAACAGCACGCCCACCGTGAAGATTTTCAGATAACAGACGACGCCTGATAGTCATGTCTGACACCAATACACCCTGATATTCCTGCCTTAGTTCTTTATTAACATCAGTTTTCTTGGCAAGACAATGACCTAAACACACATCTCGCTTGGCCAAGAATTGGTTTTCTGAACAAAGGATTCGTGTGATGCGCTAGCCTTCACAATCACCTGATTTGAACCCAATAGAGAATCCTTGGCACTATCTGGATAAACAAATTAGGAAAAGAAATATAAAAAACCGGGACGAACTTTGGATCGCATCAAAACAAGAATGGGAAAAAATACCACCCGATTTTTGTGCTAGGCTATTGACTCTATGTGCAAAAGATGTCAAGCAGTGATTGACACAAAAGGACATCCCACTAGATATTAAATATTTCCGACATCTTAGTCGTCTTAGTGGAATTTTTATTTTATAACAAAAATGTTTCCCTACTTCTGTTTGTGCCTAAATTTGTTACGTCAAAACCTAAGCACATTTTTAATAAACAATAACTGTTTTAGTTTTGAAAATGTTTGTTAGCATGTACACGATTAATAAATAAATTTTGTAATTGTAAACCGCTTAAATGTTAAGACTAGAGATGGGAATTTAAATGTTTTCATACTTTTGTTTGCCACTGTACATATACCATATATATATATATATATATATATATATATATATATATATATATATATATATATATATATATATATATATATATATTCCAAAAACAACCAACATAAAAAGAGATTTTATAGAATTAAATACGTTTTGTCTTGGATTTGTGATATTTATATGACATTAACGGATAACATGTCAGTCTTTTTTGATTTATTTTGTTTCAGGATATATGATTTCTTGAGAGAAAGATTGTGTCTTTCAAGTTTTTATATCATTTGATATGGAAATGCTTGGAATATATATATACAAATTTATACTTTCTAGTTAATCTCTGTTTATTATGGATTTTTTACTTAAGTTTTTTTTAGTCCTTTGGAAATTTTTTTACTATAGAGACGTTGGTCCAAAAGAATTAAGAGCAATAATATTATTTCCTGATATACGGCCAGAACTTCTATCGTTTAAACTAGAATTTAGATTTTAAAACAGTACTACTAAAATAGTAATGTGTAAGCTTCTTTCTTTAATTGACAGGTGTATCTTCTAAGAAAGTAGCTGCTCTAAATTGATGAAAGTTCGGCACGATCTCTTTGATTTATTGTTTTATTAAGCCACTATATATTTCAAACTACATATTTTTACTTTATAGTCATTTATAAAACCTACACCTATATATACTTTACCTTATTGACGTACTTTCTATCAATACATAAATTTAAAAGAACACGACCCTTTTTAACTTCCAGTATCATATTTTTAATTAGACCGACTGGGGGTCCAAAATGGACATCCTCCTCTGAGCTAGCTCACTAGCCAAGTGCCCGTAGTAGAAACAGAAACAACTCCGAATAAGGTGCAAATTTCCAATAAAGTAGAAAAAATCGCTGGAATATTAAAGCAGCTTTCCAAAGTTTTAAAGCAATGCTCTCGTTCCAACATAAAGATCAATCTCAGCAGTTCACCTCTTAAATTTCAGATTTTACCAACTCTAAAAGAATCTTTTTTTTTATGTGTCTAGCACACGTGCTACAGAGAAGTCCCTAAAGCGCTCCAGGAGCGGCATGTGTGCGGAAAAAGCGATTCATGTTGTTCCTGAATTGCTGTAAATTGTACTCGGTGGGAAACGCAGCCCCAAATTATTTCAAAGGGATGATGTTCTCCATAAAAAAGACTGCTTGAAAAGCGTTGTACGCGGAGTAACAAGCTGAACCTGAATTAAGCGGGCTACATCCTTCGAACACTTTCCATAAAAATACTTGTAGAACAGACTCAAGTCGCCAACCGTTCTTCGATATTCCAGCGAATCAAGGCTGCCGATCAGTTCCGGGTCTCCAATCAGACGAACAGCTCTTATCTGAACAGAATCTAACAAATGCTCCCATGTTTGGGAGCGGAGCCCCAAACATGGGAGCAGTATTCCATAGTTGGTCGAATTTGAACTTTGTAAAGAATTAACAGTTGTTGTGAAGTGTAAAGCTTTCTGGTTCGAAATAATATTCCCAACTTTTGAGAAGCTCTCCTTGCTATGCCTGCAACATGTTCATGCCAGGACATATTTGCTTCCAAATTAACGCCCAGCAAATTGAGTGACGATGTTAGAGGAATGGAGTGCCCCGACATAACTAAGTCGGGTTCAGCAAAGTTAACTTTTTTAGAAAAAAAAACTGCCGCTTGGGTTTTTGTAGCGTTAAATTCCACTTGGTCACTTCAGATTAAAATTTCTTCCAGGTTTTTGCTAAGTTGAACGACTTCCCCCCCGGAGTAGCCGATGTCCGAGCGTTCAAAGTGAATGTACTGTTATCTGCAAAGCGTAAGAAAGAGAGGAAGTAGGAAACCGTATGGAGCCTTGGGGCTTACCGGCGTTGATAGTGAAGGTGTTAGAAAGAAATCCGTCGACCGCCACTCGTAAAGAACGCTCTCTGAGGAAACATGAGAGCCACAAATAGAACTTTTCAGACATACCAGAAGAGCGTAGCTTAGCCAACAGTCCATCGTGCCAAACACGGTCGAATGCCTTGGATATGTCAAGAGCAATGTGCTACATAAATCAGAAGATCTCCTGTTGATCTATGTTTACGAAAGCCATATTTGTGATCGCTAATCATGTTGAATCCTTCAAGATATTTTAGAAGATGCAAATTGATAACCTTTTCCATGACTTTCGATATTATCGAAAGCAGTGCTACAGGTCGGTAGTTATTAGAGGCTGAACTGTGGCACATTTCCAACAGGAAGGAAATATTCTCTTTCTGTAGGATAGATTGAAAAGTCTACAAAAAACTGGTGTTAGTTTCCTTGCACAGTTTTTGACAACTATGGCAGGTATTCCGTCAGCGCCAGAAGTTTTTTGGGTGTCCAGCTTCATTAAAATACGTTTTATGATACGCTGTCCGAAGACAACATCGGGCATCATTGACTGCAACATGGGAATCGTAGGTGGTGTTTTTCCTTGAAAATCGACAGTAAAGTGTGAAGCATAGAGTTTAGCCAACAAGTTCGCTTTCCCAGCAGGTGTCGTTGCAATAGAATTATCTGGCCATGTGAGTGGTGGTATGGTGGATTTGGTGAAGTTTTGACTAACTGCCTTAGCGACTGACCAAAAGGACCTGGAATTGTTGGGACAAGCGAGAAGTTTGTTTCGTCGTATCGGAATGATCTCAACTTGGTAGGTACGGCGTCTTAGAATATGAAGATTTAGTGTTGCCGTGTCATCACTGCAGAGCGTTCCATATTTTTGGCCCACATCGAGCTGATGACATCCTACATACCAATAAAATTTGGTTAGTTATCGCTCCGGGGCAGATCTATCATTTTAACAGTAGGAAAGATTACTGACAGTGGTTGTTCGCTAAGCCAAAGAGTTTCTCTCCTGTTTGTATATTTTAATATTTATTTTTATCTTTTTCCATCCACTTTTACAAATGCACTCAACATCGCTACATCGCATAGCCGTCCAAATTTGCCTAAAAATATTCTTTCTTTTATTATTTTTATTATTGTCAATCCTCTTTATATCAAAAGATAATCAAGCATGTAACGTACAAGTTGTATCATAATGATAATACCTTACTGACGTATTAGGAACCCTTAGATTCATGAAAATGTTTAAAGTTTATTGATTATAATTTAAGTTCTTTACAACATCTTCGGTTTTAATTAATAGATCCCGGCAGAGATACTGTTATTTAAGAAATTTTAATATAAATAACTAAAATTTATACGGCAACTGAAATACCACCGCCTAGAATAAAGTGGTTGGTATTAAGATGGATTAAAATTTTACTCTTGCAAATATTCTTTTTTGGTTTCTCTTAAATAGAAAGCATGCTCCAAGTAGGATAACTGGAAATCTGAATTTTTAAAAGAAAAAATTAAAATTCATTTTTAGTAATAGGAAAACGTTAACAATAAAGTCACCATGCATTATTCCTGATCTTAAAGTTTCCATAAAAAACTGAAGTTCTCTAAAATATATTATAATATTTTCGTTTTTCATTATCTTGTGACTCTAAAACACAAAGAAGTGCAAAAATATCGAATGGAAATTCAATACGTACCTTTAGCAACAAAGATAAAAAAATGATAATTCTCCGATGACGAGTTCTGACACTCCAAATTTAGCAAATAGCAATATTGTTTTTGATTTTGTGCTGATTCAACGCCACGTCGAAGATGTTGATGATCAGAATGCTATAAGCACTTCAATTACGTTAATGAAATATTTTAAAATAATTAAATAACCGGTCAAGGGCAAGTTGAACTTGCGCAATTAGTGTTCCGTACGTTGATTGCTTCTGAAAGAAAAATTTTGTTACGGAGGTATAAAATGATCAGTGACTTCACAAAACACAGCCCAAATGAGTTTTCAACAAAGTTTGTTTCCGATCTTCATTGAAAACTGATGACCTTGAATTTTTTTTTTTATATATACCAGATAAATTATTAAAGGTAATGCACTCGTGATACTTATCGTTTAATCTACATCCCGTGGAGAATATTCCAGAATTTTTTTCAAAATTTTTGGATCAGTAATTTTCGAGATATAGGGGGAGACAGCGATTTTTCGCGATTTTCTCAAAATAATACAAAGAAAAGTGTGCGCATGTAAGACATTATATATATTTTTGAAGTCGTGTTTTTACAAGCTTTCATTTGACACCCCACTCTTGACACCACTTTACATATCCGAGGAATTCGAGCATGTTTGGCACGATGGACTGTTCGCTAAGCTACGCTCTTATGGTATGCCTGAAACGTTCTCTTTCTGTGGCTCTCATGTTTCCTCAAAGAGCGTTCTTTACGAGTGGCGGTCGACGAATTTCTTTCTAACCCCTTCACTATCGACGCCGGTGTGCCTCAAGGCTCGATACTGTCTCCTACTCTCTTTCTCATTTACATTAAAGATCTGCTGAAAAAGATCGGGAATCCAATCTTTTCATTCACTTTGAACGCTCGGACATAGGCTACTCAGGCGAATATCCGCAGACAGCAGGAAGTCGTTCAACTTTACAAAGATCTGGAAGAAATTCTATCTTGGAGTGACAATAACCAAGTGTAATTTAACGCTATAAAAACCCAGGCAGCAGTTTTTTCTAAAAAAGTTAACGTTGCTGAACCCGACATAATCATGTCGGGGCACTCCATTCCCCTAGCATCGTCACTCAATTTGTTGGGCGTTAATTTGGGAGCAAATATGTCCTGGCATAAACATGTTACAGGCATAGCAAGGAGAGCTTCTCAAAAGTTGGGAATATTATTTCGAACCAGAAGCTTTACACTCCACAACAACTGTTAATTCTTTACAAAGCTCAAATTCGACTAACTATGGAATACTGCTCCCATGTTTGGGGCTCCGCTCCCAAACACACACTGCATTTGTTAGATTCTGTTCAGAGAAGGGCTGTTCGTCTGATTGGAGACCCGGAACTGACCGGCGGCCTTGATTCGCTGGAACATCGAAGAACGGTTGGCGACTTGAGTCTGTTCTACAAGTATATTCATGGAAAGTTTTTGAAGGATGTAGCTCCTCCCATAGAGGTGCATGTTAGAAATACACGTCGCGCAAATACTTCACATCCGTATGAGGTTCAGCTTGTTACTCGGCGTACCACGCTTTTCAAGCAGTCTTTTATATGGAGAACATCATCCCTTTGAAATAATTTGCCCAGGGCTGTGCTTCCCACCGAGTACAATTTACAGCAATTCAAGAACAACGTGAATCGCTTTTTCGCTTCTGTAGCGCTTTAGGGACTTCCCTGTAGCACGTATGCTAGACTCATAAAAAAAAAACTCCTTGACCTATTAAAAAAGTTTCTTTCACTTCCGATTCTCCAAAACTAACCTCTTAAGTCAAAATTTAACTTTCAAAACTACAGGGCTCTGATAAGGCCATCAATTTTTATATTACTACCAAATTTCAACTTTCTATGTCAAATAGTTTCGGAGAAAATCGGGTGTGACAGTCGGGAGAGATACACACTGAAGTGATCTTATAAGTGTTCCGTACGGAACACTAAAAATACGTTTTATGGCATAAAAATAGTAATTTTCCAGAAAAAAATTTTTTTTTAACTGTTTTGAGAATATTTATTATATTTCAGAGAAGTGGTAGCCACATGGAATTAAAAGTAGGCCTAATTCAAAATCCGCTACCTCTAGATGATCCCAATTCGGATTTTGAAAGTCTAAAATTTGATTTTATATTTTCCCACAAGGCTTTTACTGATAGCAAGCAAACAATTAAGGCTGTAGCAAATGTGAAACGAAAATCTAGTAATTTAGATTTAAAAGGGATGATATTATATGAAAGTATTAATGCTGATATTAACGTCGAGATTTTAGTTAATTACGGACATAATAAAGAAGTTTCTGTTACGGCGTTCTGGTCACATCCGCGTACAACTTTGGAAGAAATTAAGGCCCATGTTAATATCACAGTGCCGTCTTTCACTCCTATGATTTTGAAAGTTGAAATAAGTGAGAAGCAAAGCAGAGATTACAAGGTTAGTATTAGATTTTATATCACTAAAAAATAATTTGCCCAACAGCAACTAAGAATACGATATAATGGCGGACCGTGGCTCCGTAGCGTAGTACCTTGCTTACGGTGCACAAGGTCGAGGGTTCAATCCCGCAGGTCGGTATACTTATTTGTTAATTTATTTAAGTATATTTAACCTGGCCACGTACATAAGTAGTAGTTGTTCGCAAAAATTCAATAACGTCCGTGGCAGCACTACCACGTTGTCTAAAAATGTATGTTTCAGTACTTAGACAACGTGATATTACGACATCCTCGCCGATAACTTTAGGATAAGGAGGGTAAAAATCTCTACTCAGGAAGGGAGGTGGACGATAAAAAAAATGCATCTGTAAGTAATACGTTGAATGTTATGTACGCAACTAGTGGACTGGGCAGGGGGCACATGCCTCGCCCTTATATATAGAGAAAATAACGTCCTCTTAGGGAAAGCGTTTTTTTATTATGGGTGGCTTTTAAAGTTCTACTGTATGACAAGGTCTTTCATTGCGAAAATTTTATATGCCTTCGGTCATTGGCTCTATTTTTGTGAAAGATATCTTCTCTTGTTTATTGCTGTGCGAATAGGCGTTTTTAAAGTTTTACTTTATAAAAAGATCCGTTCTTGTGAAAAACATCTCCTTTCCCCAGTCTGTGAACCTGACCACGCCGCTCTATATGATGCAATAAATAATTAATGGTTAACAAATAATATTTATGCAATTAGTAAAGATTCTCACGGAAATTTGAACAACTGGCTTCCTTAGTAAATGCTCCCACTAACTGAACTACCAGAATTTCATCGTTTTTTGGTTGAAATAATAAAATAAAAATAATTATTGCATTTTAATCTATAAAACAGTGCATGTAGTTTAACTATAGTACTCACTGATTTATTGGTTTGGAAGAAGAACGGGTAATGCTTACGAATCAAATTTTTATTCCTTTCACAAATTTACCTTTTATCTTTCCTTATTTTTCGTCCTCTGTAATTCTAGGCATAACCTTTTGAGTCAGCTGACTCGAAACACACAATGGCTTAAAAAGACCTACATTATTCATTTGCGTTTAAAATTTTGTAATTATAGTTAGAACATTTTTTTGAATGAAACTCTCCAGGGTTCCTCAATTGCAATGCAACTATAAAAACCTCAAATAACTTTTTTAAATTATATATATATATATATATATATATATATATATATATATATATATATATATATATATATATATATATATATACATAGGCTGAAAAGTTTTTGGTCTACACATAGATGTAGCTCTTTTCAAAAAATCCTTAGGTTTTTTTTGGAAGTACCAACCTTCAAACGATACGTGTCAAAATTCCATAACATTTCGATGATTAGTTTACAAGTTACAGTGGTTTTAGTGACGCTTCTTTTGATATTTTCAAAACAATGGAAAAAATCGAATTTCATGTGTTGATTAAACACTGTTTTTTGATGGAAAAAAATACCGTTCAAGCAAAGCAATGGCTTGATAAGTGTTACGGGGACTCTACTCCTGGAAAATCACTCATTATTTACTGGTATGCTGAATTTAAACGCGGTCGTAGAGATAGAAATGATGCTGGACGTCCAAATTACACCGGAAAACGTCAAAAAAATTGGATTGTATGACCGTAAAGTGAAATTGCTTGAGATAGCTGACACCCTAAAGATATCAAAACAACGTGTTGGTCATATTTTGCATGAACATTGGGCATGAGAAAGCTTTGTTTGAAATGGTTCAGATGGTCTAGGTTCAGAAAACACAAAGAACACCATTTCAGACCTTATCCGGGTTCAGAAAACTATATATATATATATATATATATATATATATATATATATATATATATATATATATATATATATATATATATATATATAAATATTTGTTTGTAAGATGTAGGCAAGGATTTGGCGGGCTGCATTTTCGGTCTTTTGTACTTGATAGTCATGTGATTGACCATGGTTCAATAATGCTTAATATTAGTTGTACCCATTCGACCCCAAACAATAACAATGCAAACGTAATCAGTGTAAGCCAAGATAGGTATGATGTAGATAAGCTTAAAATGGATCACGAACGGAATAATAAGATCTATTAAGCATAAAGACAAATTAAAGCGCAGACTTCTAAAACAATATAACTTGGATTTAGAAATAGAATATAAAAGATAACGAAATATTTTAAATAAAATAATAACCAAACAAAAGAATAATTACTACAAAAACGAAATAAGTAGAAACAACAAAGATGTAAAAAAAATATACGACCTAATTGAAGATGCTACTAATGAAAAAAAACCTAATAGAGTAAATATAACTATAAATAGAGACAACGGTGGTGGGTTTTTGACTGATAAAGACATGTCAAGTTATTGAAATGGTTATTTTATTAATTACGGTGTAGAGATGGAGAAGAAGATTCCTGTTGTGAATGATCCGTATCCGCTGATGATCCTGTGTCTGATTCGTTTTCTTTGTCTCCCGTCACGGATAAGGACCTAATCTGAAATATCTCGACATTGAAGAATAATAAAGCATACCCACACTGAAATTCTGACACCATTTAACTTATATAATATATTTAATTTTCCAAACTGGCATAGTGCCATCTGAATTCAAGATATCAGTAGTGACCCCTGTACACAAGAATGGTGACAGAACAAGCATTGGAAATTATCGACCTATAAGTTTAATCAATTATTTTTCAAAAATCCTTGAAAAGAGTGTAAAGGACAGATTAATTGATTTAAAAAAAAATAACATTTTATCTGAAAACCAATTTGGGTTTGTGCAGGGTAGTAGTACCACAAATGCCTTATATGAATTTACTACGCAAATATCAGGGTGTCTAAATGACGGTAAAAATGTATAGCTGTTTTCATTTACCTTGCCAAAGCCTTCGATACTGTCCCCCACGATAGACTTCTGGAAGTGCTTGCACAGTATGGAGTTAGGGGGCCAGCGTTGAGGTTAATTCGTAGCTATTTGACAGACATAACTCAGGTTGTTAAAACTAATAATTCCATAAGCGATAAGAGGATTAAGTTGGGAATGTGGAATCTTTGGCACAATGATACTACTCAGTATATATCACCACTACACCAAACACTTTATTTTTGCACTCGACGCGCGTTTCGCTAACCATGTTAGCTTCATCAGGAGCGATGATTGACTAAAGCTAAACTACATATCTACCCTATTTATACTTAACCTAACCCTTGAATTACTCAAGCGGAACTAATGACATAGGCAAGGCCATCAATTCCGGTCAAGTAACCAGTAGAGGGGACTATAAGGAATAGGCCCTCTGTCTTTATTTAAACTACTTTTACATTTTATGATTTCCATACTTTCGTATGCGTTTAACAATCTCCTATCAGATACATTTTTTATCAATCTTAGATTATCTAATGTTACAGTATGATCAGGTTCAAGGGCATGAAATTAGTTGTAATGATTGTGACAAAAAGTATGTTGGGCAAACTAAAAGGTCAATTAAAACACGATTTAAAGAACATTTAGCACACTTAAAATACAATAGAACAGAAAAGTCTAGCATTGCCGAACATGCCAGTATGATCAGGTTCAAGGGCATGAAATTAGTTGTAATGATTGTGACAAAAAGTATGTTGGGCAAACTAAAAGGTCAATTAAAACACGATTTAAAGAACATTTAGCACACTTAAAATACAATAGAACAGAAAAGTCTAGCATTGCCGAACATGCCCTTGAAGCTGATCATACTGTAACATTAGATAATCTAAGATTGATAAAAAATGTATCTGATAGGAGATTGTTAAACGCATACGAAAGTATGGAAATCATAAAATGTGAAAGTAGTTTAAATAAAGACAGAGGGCCTATTCCTTATAGTCCCCTCTACTGGTTACTTGACCGGAATTGATGGCCTTGCCTATGTCATTAGTTCCGCTTGAGTAATTCAAGGGTTACGTTAAGTATAAATAGGGTAGATATGTAGTTTAGCTTTAGTCAATCATCGCTCCTGATGAAGCTAACATGGTTAGCGAAACGCGCGTCTAGTGCAAAAATAAAGTGTTTGGTGTAGTGGTGATATATACTGAGTAGATAAGAGGATTATCAAAATAGGAGTACCACAGGGCACTGTCCTTGGCCTCCTTTTGTTTATTGCGTGTATTAATGCCCTACTCAAACTGGACATGGGTGGAACGATGATTTCCTATGCTGACGACACTGTTCTGATTTTTAGAGATGATGACCGGGATGGGGTTAGGGAGAAAGTAGTCAGTGGTTTCAGCAAGGAAAAAAATTGGTTGGAAACATATAAATTATCTCTTAATTTGACTAAAACCAATTATATTGCGTTTTCATTAACTGTTGCAAATAGGCCAAATTTTTCAAGTATTCAAATAAATAATAATAAAATAAATGAGGTGACTAATACAAAATATATTGGTGTTGTAATAGATCAATTTCTGAAGTGGCAGCCACACATCGACTACCTATCAATCAGATTACGAAAATTAATATACAAATTTTATATAATAAGGAATATTTTAAATACAAAACTACTTATATATAAATCGTTGGTAGAATCTCTGATTGGTTATGGTGTTTTGGTGTGGTGAGGGCTGTATGAATCTGCATTGTATGGACTGAATATAATACAGAGGTGTATATTAAAAATAATTTATAAAAAACACAAAATATATCCTACCGCCCTTCTCTTTACACAAGAGACATGTAATATTAGAACAATATATCTCACAACAGTTTGCACTTTTCTGCACATTCGTAAAGAACGAAATAAATTTGTTAATCATACTCACAAAACGCGTTCTAGAGAAAATAAAAACTTAATACTGCCCAGGAATAACAACATAAATCTAAAATGTATCAATTATTTAGGTCCGAGAAGCTACAACCTTCTGCCGAATTCGATAAGACTGGTGAAAAACAGCAAAAAATTTCGCGAATTATGTTAAGCATATATTTTTGATAACTTTCGAATTTTTGAGTCTTTGTTTGATGGAGAGCCATTGCACATGAACCAAGTATTGTATCTGTTATTATATTTGTATCTGTGTCGTTATCTGTCACAAAAAGAAGGAAAAAAACCTGACCCAGAAAGAAAGTTATTAGTAACCTACCTAGACACATATAGGTGCCCTGGCACCTAGGTGTCATTAATTTGTCATATTAAATTTTTTAAAAACCGTCTTGAAGTGTAGCCTACAAAATAACTGCTTCTCCATTAACAAAATAATTGTGATATTTTAGTCACCATTACTGTAAATAGTTTTTAATAGTTAAAATTGTTCATTGTTCATGTTAGGCTTAATATTTGTAAAAAATGTTCTCAATTAATCTTGAATAAATCTTGAAAAATCTTTGATATATATATATATATATATATATATATATATATATATATATATATATATATATACACTACCGTCAGAAAGTATTTGCCCACCCCGAAATTTCAATGTAACTGCGAAAATTTAGTACCTAATTAAACCCTTTTATTATATTGGGTAAATTTAATTGTTCTTAATAAGGGTCCATCATAAAATTGTTTAGATAAGCCTTTTTGGTGAAATCACAAATTAAAAACCAATTATAAAAAATTTCCAAGTTTTGCATGATAATCGTTTTTGAGGCGATTTCTGAGACTTCCAGTTGAAATAAGAACTCATTTCAAGTTTCTAGGGATTATGGAAATTTCTAGTGACGTTTTATGATAAAAGCTAAGCTATAAATACCACTGCCCTTTTGGAAATTAACTATTCGCAAACAGTACTTTGTCACTGATACAGGTTCAATTGTTTTGTGAAAATGCCAATGCTACATCGTAAAAAATTTTCTGCGGGACATGGAATTCCCAACCAAAAACGTTCAGGAAGACCTCGAAAAATGACACCTGCTGAAGACAGAACTATAACAATGTCTAGCAGACGTAATCCGAGCCTAACCGCACCAGAAATCACGGCTCAAGTAAACCTGGAGCGGCCTATCTCCATCAGCGTGACAACCGTAAAGAACAGGTTAGCAGAAGCTGGACTACACGGGAGAGCTACAGTAAGGAAACCACTTCTTAGGCAAGTGAATACACGTAAACGATTAGAATAGGCCCGAGATCATGAAAATTAGACATCAGAACAATGGAATTCCGTCCTTTGGAGCGACGAATCTATATTCGAAATTTTCAGTTCAAATCGACGAGTTTACGTGCGGCGGTCAGCTGGAGAGAGGATGTTGGAAGGCTACAGTAAAACATGGTGGAGCTTCAGTAATGGTTTGGGGTTGTTTTGGCAACGGTAAAGTTGGAAAAATCTTTAGGATAGAGGGAATCATGCGAAAAGAACAGTATCAAGAAATTTTGCTAACTCAAATGCTTCCTTCTGGAAGAGATATTTTTCAGGGGAAATTTATTTTTCAGCATGACAACGACCCTAAACATTCTGTTAAACAAATTAGAGAGCTTTTGGAAAAATTGAAATCCGATGACGTCTTGGAAGTGATGACTTGGCCTCAACAATCACCCCACTTGTATCCCATCGAATTACCGTGGGACCATTTGGACAGGCGTGTTAGAAAATTCAATCCAACATCCAAAATAATCACTTGTGGGAACTTTTACAAGTAGAATGGGTTAAAATAACCGAAGAAACTCTGAAGAAACTACTGGATAGAATGCCGAAACTCTGTAAAGCGGTAATTAAAAACAAAGGAGGTCACATAGATGAGAAAAATCCTGGAAAATCATGAATATTTTTCTGATTTTCTAGACTGTAAATAATGTGAAATAATTTATTAAAATTAAAAAAATATATATTATCTTGGCTTTTGTTGTCTTGGGACTGAAAATAACTAGGTGGGAAAATACTTTCTGACGGTAGTGTATATATATAAGAAGGATTTTTAAATTCAGCAAGTTATTATCTACAACAGTTAAAATTATATTATTTGTCCTTATCTTTGGTACGAGTAAATTTTTTTTATGGTATTTTTTAGCTTGATGTTAAAGGGACTTGGTTTAGTGGTCACAGTGCACAGGCAGTAGGATTTTATCAAGATACCAGTACTGCGAGCGCGTCCATCCATCATATAAAACTGTTCATAAAATCGCCTAATTTTAAAGACATTAATGCTGATTTGCAGTACTATAGAGATAATGAACAGTTTAAGGCAGATATTAAGGTAAGAATCTTAATTTAATGAAATTTGATAATTTCCTAATAACAAATATTATCTATTATTAATATCTCTATTACAACTTGTACAGAATATATCATAATATGAGTTAAAATGGTGTTTTTAAATTAATAATTTTTAGAACATTTTTAAGAGTTTATAACTTTTAATACACTCCTGGGCAAAATTAACGCAACAATCTGAAAGTTAATTTATCTTTTTCTTATGTCAGTTTTTAAAGTTTATCGAGTATTTGAATAGTAGGCTATGCATATTTTGTTTCGTTGTTCATGACCGAAATCAAAACAATTCGTTTAGATTTACAGTTTTAAAGAATTTTTTAGAAGATAAAAAATTTTCTGTAATAATGCGATATAGATTTTCTTTAAAAGTAAGCTTATAAATTGTTCCCTTTTTCAAAGTAATACGTTTTTTGGTAGACTGAAGAATTAGAAAAATGAATCGAACAAGGAATTTAACTTAACACGAGGTAGTGCGAGCCTCAGTTTTATTGGACGAGGGATATTGTCAGAGTTATGTTGCCAATTTGTTAGGCAAACATCGTTCCACAATAAGTCGTATGGTAAGACGCTTGAATGAAGTAGGAACTTATTCTAGAAGGCTAGGGCAAGGGCGAAAACGATGCACTAGCGACCTAGATGAACGTTTTATAAGACAATATGCTTTAAGAAACAGGACTGCCACTAGTTCTATAATAAGAAACGAACTCGAAGCTGTTCGCAATGTCACAATTTCTTCTAAAACAGTTAGAAGACGGTTAAGCCACTGCGCCCTTGCTTACTAGAGAGAACAAAGTTGCCAGGTTACGTTTTGCTCGAAATCACGAAAACTGGTCTGTGGATGACTGGCAACAAGTTTTCTTCACAGATGAAACTAGGATTAGTCTAAAACATCCAGATGGTTGTGAGCGAGTATGGCGAAGACCAGGAGAGAGGTTTGCTTCTTGCAATATCTCTGCAAGGATTCCATTCGGCGGTGGCTCTGTTATGTTCTGGGGTGGCATCTGCTTTGATGCTTGCACAGAGTTAGTTCCTGTCCGTATGAGATCCATGAATGCTGACTACTATCTTGAGAATATTGTAATAGAACACGTGATGCCTTTCGTTCATTTTGTGGGGCTCAATTTCCTGTTTATGCAAGACAACGCTCGACCTCACGTGGCTAGGGAGGTACTCGATTATCTTAATCAAGTTGATATACCGATTATGCAATGCCACCAAAAGGCCCGGATCTAAATTTGATAGAACATGTATGGGATCACCTTAAGAAAAATGTGAAACGTCATATACCTGCACCTAGAAACCTGAGGGAACTTGAAAATGCAATTATCACAGATTGGGAGCAAATTCCTCAAGATTTTATCCAAAATTTAATTAGAAGCATGCCTAGGCGCATAAGCGCTGTCATCCGAAATAGAGGAGGCAACACACGCTACTAGTGTCCCAGTTACACCATTAATTTAGCTACTAGTGTCCCAGTTTATTTTTTTTTTCATTATTACAGAATTTCAACGATTTTGTTATTAGGTCTTAAGAATAATTTTAATTCGAATCTTATAAAGAAATTTGGTAGCTAATTCACTTTTAAAGTATCCGAATAAGTTTTTTCTAACTTTTAGTGTAACCAATGTTCATAAAAAAATATTAAAATTAATTCATTATAGAGATTTGTATGATTTAATATATTGTTGCGTTAATTTTGTTCAGGAGTGTATATTAACTGGAAACCCTTCTTGATAATAATTATATTAAAGGTGAAGAACAATAGATATCAGTTTAAGTACCCTCAAAAGGAAGTTAATAAAAACAGCCTAATTAAAATTTAAAATGTGTAGGCGGAGACAGAAAAGGAAGATTAGAGATTGGTATTTTAATTAGTTCTAATTAATTTAATAAATTATACTCCCGTAAGGATGATTTCCTTGTTGATTGATTTATAAGTATATCAAAAAATAAAAGACAATATTTCTCTGTTTTAATTATCATCTTAATAGTAAGCCACTTGACTTATTTTTATATAAGTCTTCTTCATAATAATGTAACAGCTGCCATGTTCTTAATAAATTTGTGACTAAGTACTGAATTTAATCTAATCACATTGCAGAAAAACGAATCCAAGATTTTATAATTTTATGTGACAGGAACTTTAAAGTGAAATATTAATACAGCGTTTCTCAACCTTTCAGTATTTGTGACCCAACTTTGAAACATAATTTTTATCGCGCCTCCCCAATACCAATAATAAGTAAATTTATTCATATTTGGCAACACATATCTGCTGCGTTGACAAAGCTAGAATCGATGTCTCTCTATTGCTCTCTGTCACGTCCACCATATCGGTAGCGGTTCAGTTACAGCCCGTTTCATTCGAGTTGATCGATTGAATCTGTATGTTGTAATTTACGTGTTAATTGAAATTCAAGGTATTAAGTATTCACGGCAGTAAATTTTTACGGAATCATGATAAATTTTTAAGTGGGCGTAAGCGAGCATTAGACGATAGTGAAGCATCAACAAGTGCACAGACGAGCGTGGTTCCGAAAATAAAATCAAGAAAATATTCTCAAGAATACTTAAATTTAGGGTTTACCAGTAATAAAGTAAATGAAGAAGAAAGGCCCCTGTGTGTTATTTGCTAAAAAATCTTGGCAGCAGACAGCATGAAACCAAATAAACTTAAACGACATTTGAAAACGCTTCATAGTGACTGCCTTAACAAACCCCGAGAATTCTTCGAATTAAAATTAAAATGATATGTAAAGCAGAAATCATTTTTTAGAAAAACTCTGTCTGTGAATGAAAAAGCTTTACTTGCCTCTTACAAAGTTCCATATAAAATAGCCACATCACTGGTGAAGAGCTTGTTTTGCCAGCAGCAATTGAGATTGTAGAAACTATGTTTGGAGATAATTTTGCCAAACAACTGCTATCCAAACCTATATCAAATGATACTGTTGCCCGTTGAATTGGTGATATAGCTGAAGATGTACAGCTTTTTGGGAAGTTGCGTGACAAATTGTTTTCAATTCAACTTGATGAGGCAACAGATAGCAATAAAGACGCTCATTTTATTGCCTATGTTCGATTTTGTGATGGTATATCAGCAGTAAAAGAACTATTTTTCTGCAAACCTATAGAACTCAATGCAACATCACTCGCATTATTTGCTTTCTTAAATGATTTTATAACGAGGCAAATATGGAGTGGAAAAATTGCGTCGGAATATGTACCGATGGCGCTCATTCAATGTCTGGAAGATTTCAAAGTGTATAAGCACTTGTGAAACAAAAATCTTCACTGTGTGTGTCGACACATTGTACTCGTATGATCCACAGAAAAGCTCTGGCTTCCAAAGAAATGAATGATGCTCTGAATATTGTGCTCGCTACAGTTGTAACCGTAGTAAATTATATTAAAATGAGACCCCTAAAATCTAGAATTTTTTCTGCACTTTGTAAAGACATGGGTGCCGAACATTCAGAGTTACTATTTTATTACGAGGCAAGATGGTTATCACGTGGAAAATGTTTGCAACGTGTTTATGAATTAAGAAGTGAAATCGCCATTTTTCTAGGAGACGAAAACCGACCGGAAGCCGAGAAGTTTCGAGAGAGTTTATTTGTGATGAAATTGAGCTATTCGAGGAACTAAATACTTTAAATCTTCAACTCCAAGGAACAAATACACATATATTCGATACAAGTGATAAAATTAATGCCTTTTGTAGAAAATTGGAATTGTGGAGTAGAAATATAAAGCGAAAAAACCTAGAAATATTTGCAAATGTGGGAGAATGTGTTAAAACATAGAAGAACAACACGTGAAAGTTGTTTTAGTAACCATTGAACTGACGCTAACTTGGTAGCAAGTTACGAGTGAGTTAGGGATCCATTTCAAAATACTCTCGAAGGGCTCTGAACCGAAGAAGGAATCTTCGAAGACTTCACGGCAAGTGGCGAAATCAAAAGACAGTTTAATAATAAATCACTCTTTGTATTTTGGGCAGGGGTGAATGGTGAGTTTTCTGCACTGAAAACAAGAGCATTTCATATACTAGTACCGTTTTCAACATCCTACCTTTGCGAAACCGAATTTTCTGCAGTGGCTACAAAATATAGATCTCAACTAAATCTAGAAAAAGAACTAATATTAAACCATCCTTCGAAAATCTTTGCCCAGCAAAACAGGTCCAAGGGAGTCACTAATAATTATTAAACTTGTTTTTAATTTAGTATTGATATGTTAATTATTAGGTAAACACATTGTGCAGTACTAATATAATCCTATTTATAGGAGTATTATATCAGCGTAAATGTGTATTTTATTTTTTATTATGTCAGAATGTATTTTGTTTTGTTTTCCTTTCAATAAATTATATTAAATATTTTTAATAATAATTTTTTTTCGAAACGCTCGCCCCCCCCCCAATAGTGTATTGATGCCCCCCTAATGTGGCGAGCCCCACAGGTTGAAAAACGCTGTATTAATGGGAAAAGTAAGTTAAGCAGAGGAAATGCTCATGTTAAACCCGGAAATAATGAACAGACCGACCGACAGGCAGATCGATAGAATGGAAAAGTATGTATTTCGTGATCTATGAATCCAGAAACTTAAGGAAATGTCTTTGAGTCAATCATAGCTTCCCACGATGACTATAAAATTGACCCTTATCTGTTTATTTCCTAATTATACATATATTTTGTAAAAATGTCACAAATATTTTATCCTTCAAACACACAAATTTTTCGGGTACTCTCTTAAGAAAACATGTCCAAATAAAACGAAGTCGTTTTGTAAATGAAAGAAGTTAGGTAGCAGATTTATCGAAGCAGAAACAGACTCAACATTAAGCCGCTGTCAGTGAGAACAGACAAGCAGAATAATGAGAAAATGTCTACCTTAATTATTAGGAACACGTGGCGAATGATTGCCTAACTCGGACAAGAACTTTAGTTTGCTTACCTACCTTAAGATTCAAGTCTCATATGTCTTTGTCACCCTTTCTACACGAATTATTACTTTAACGTTGCGGCAAAAACTCGTTTCTTTTTCGATGTCGTATTTTTAGACGACTTGAGTAATTATTTAAAAGCAAAAATTAAAAAATTTCATAAAATATATTAGGTAGTAGAGAGAAAACTATATAATCAATATTACTCTGACGGATAACATTTCTAGTTTATTTTATAAGGTTTTATATATAATAAGAGAAATTGGAATGTACAGAATTTTTTACTATCATACGCTTTCATACCTCACAATTTTGTATATAGTTTACAGAAAAGATTCAACATGGCGTATTCTCAAAAATCAACGAGGTGTTAAAATAAAAACTCAGAGATTTATTTACGCTTGTAAGGATGGTGCATTAAGTGTACGGCATGCAGCAAAGTTATAATTTACTATACCAGTTCACGTTGCATCACCGCACATCCAAAGCCGCTATTAATCACCGCGCCTTCTATATTACCATCTCAGATGTTCAAACAGTATTGATGGAATCTCTAGGTTGCCATACCTTTCAGAGAAGATCAGGAGAGTTGTGAAAAATGACGAGTGCCCTATCTACTGACTATATTATATGTATTTCTTAATAAAACAATAGAGATTATTGTAATTCAGTCATCGGCACCTGCTAAAACAAATACAGAAATCAGAGAGGACGCAAAAAGGTTTTGAATTTAATGATTGTCAATACAAAATTTGCGCTCTGTTTCAGTAACGTTGGTACTTCTAGTAATCGGAGTTCAAGGAGGAATTAAGAACACAGAAAATCCTGAAGAAGATGTGAGCTAGCTGTATCTTGGCTTCATCATACACTTACAATCACCATCTGGCCAAACCGGGTGGTAGCCTCTATTTGCAGGAGTCGTAGACTCGATGTTAATAATAGTAATACTAATAATATTATTTGTTAATAGAACAGACCATGGCTTTAACGTCCGACACCAAAAAGTGAACCAATATAAAATAAACCACCTCTTCTATATGGATGACATAAAACTCTACCGTGCCACGAAAATACAGCTGAAAGAACTCCTCATCACAAAAATATTCACCATATCAATATGGAATTTAGTATACGAAAACACAGCTGAAAGAACTCCTCATCACAGAAATATTCACCATATCAATATGGAATTTAGTATAAGTAAATGCAAAGTGCTCCACATCAACAAAGGCCAATGGAAAAGCCACTATGAGAAAGAAACCATCAACAACGAAACACTCGGTAACATGCTCGACAAAGAAACATACAACAAAGCCCCAAACTAAACCACACTCACATCAAAATAGAGCTCAGAACTGAATTCAAAAATACACTCACGAAACTTTTACAAACAAAACTCAACTTCAAGAATCTCACTAAAGCCGTCAACACGTTCGCTATACCTATACTCACATATTCATTTGTTATCCTCAAATCGTTACACACAGACATAGAAAACATTCACATTCTTATACGTTCTCAATTCACAAAATACAGGAAATTAGGCTGCCACGCATGCAAAGAAAGACTTACCATCGAGAGGAAGGCAGGAGGAAGAGGAATCATAGACATCAGATTACAACACACAAAACAAATACAAGGAACACTTGGGAACTTCTTTCACACCAAACAAACCAGCCTCCACAGAGCAACAGCGAAAGCGGAAAAAAACTACACACCTCTCGACTTATCCTGGGCAGACCACCCAGCAGACATACACAGTCACACCTAATTACAACAGGAAAAGATGAAAAGTTGGTCAGAAAAAACACGGAAAACACAGATACCACACAGAACAAGATCACGTAAATAAAAAACAATCATACACCTGGTTACAGGATGGGCAGCTATTCCCTGAAACCGCTTGCCATCCTGGATAAAGTCATATTAACCAGAAACTACTAAAAGCATATCGTCAAAGACCCAACTGGCAGGAAATGCCATCAGCAGAAATAAACGATCAAACATATAACAAGCGGATGTAAAATATTAGCCGGAACGGAATACACAGCCAGACATGACTCAGCGGCAAAAGTATTTCACCAAGCACTAGCCACAACATACAAACTCATAGAAAAATACAGATCTCTACTACAAATTTACACCAATATCCATACTTGAAAGTAGATCCGATATTACTTTTCAGTGCAAAAAAGTAAATGTCACCTATCTAATTGATATAGCTGTCCCCAACGATACAAACATCCAAACGAAATACATAGAAATAAAAAGGCTATGGAAACAAGAAAAAGTCATTATTGTCCCCCTCATTATATCAGCCATAGGCCTTACACCAATAACATTCACACCACACTTAGTAAAATTAGGACTCAACACAAACATGCACAGAAACATTCAGGAGTCGGTAATTTTCAAAACATGTAACATTGTCAGGTTATTCCTTAATACACAATGGTAATAGTGTTTGTGCTGACTTGGCTTGGGTCCGTCAACCCAACATGGAATCACATGGACCAAATGTGAGAAGGAAGAAGTTTTTTGTGTATTATTTGTTAATAAAACAATAGAAAAGTAACATTTCACCGATATTTTATTAACTTTTTCGTTGTTGTTAAAAACGTTAGTTCCATATTAAAAGCTTAAATATAGCAATAATATCAAAATAAATCTCTCTTCTATATCCTTTTTTCTTCAGTAAGTTGTTATTTAAAATTTGTGAATGTTTAAGGAATTATGATATACATTTTGCTAAAAGAATTACAATTTTTGTTGTTATGATTGTTAATAAATTGTGATCACGTTTGTTAAGTCTTATAACAACATAATCAGATCAAATTATATGTTGTATTTACTTATTTCTTTTTAAGCTTAGTTACAGTTTATGAAATGCAATAGAAAAATAAGCGGTTGCACAAAAAGAAGTTAAAATAAGAAAAATTTGGAATATTTGTGCAATTATTAAAAGTCGGCGAAATTCCCTGGGGCTCATAGCAAATCTTCTTCAAGGCTTTGATCTCAGCAAAACTAGAAAATTATATAAATAATATAAAATGAATCATTTTAATGTCATGTAGTAAGATATAATCGAAAAAATAAACTACAAATAACTTACGAATGGTACGTTAGGCTAAGAGACAGACCAACACTTCATACTAAATTTTCATTGTGTCAGACACTCGTTGCAGATATTGACGTATTACTGCTTAATACCAAATGATAAAAAAAACACCTTCCCTAACAGGAATATAGACAGATTTACACTCTTCTCGCTCTAGGCCGACCAGAGCATTTTAAAACAAACAGGTAGGCCCTGGGTAACATATAAATTCGGAATTAGGAATAGAGTATATATAGTTTAAGTATAGAGGTTAAAATGTTAAAAACCCAGATATATAAATCAACATTTCAGACTACGATAACTTATACTAGCTGAATTACAAGCAAAGTTATGCTCTTTATTTTTCAACCTATTCTTAAGGGAAGAGTTTAGTATACGTAGAGTAGTATGGAGCATTTAGTGTCCAAATACAACTCATTTCATTCATGTGGAAATAAAGAGAAGTTTGCAGGACGCTCGTATATATTACCATTGAATATAAACAATACATTGTTTTACTATTGTTTCAGGCCATCAACGACGAAAACGACTATCAACTTTTTGTTAACCACAATACAACGTCAGCGGAAGAGATGCACACAAATGTTAGAATAAAGTACAAAACAAAGCTTTATACTCTCAATACTGCAGTTAACACGGGAGAAAATCTTAAAATCACGACTGAGCTGCATATCGATCAGTAAGTGTTTCTTTTGGATTACATGGATAATGCTTTACAAAAATGTTAACATGCCAAAAACTGTTATTTATACGCTTTACATGTATTTTTAAAAGACAAGAATAAAGGAATGCTAGTTCAGTAATAATGAAAAAAAGCTAATGAAAAGTTGCTACTGTTAAAAGAGGTCAAATTAAATATTGCTACAGTCTATATTACACAATATTATTATAAATTTTAAAAATAAGTTAGATTTTTTTGTTGGATATATATATATATATATATATATATATATATATATATATATATATATAAATATATATATATATATATATATATATATATATATATATATATATATATATATATATATATATGTATATATGTACCAGGTGTACAAGTATGAAATGCGGATTTCAGATAACAGATGGTGCACCAGTGCAGTTTGTGCTATAAAGATTTGACACTGCGCCATTTTGTTGTGTAATCAACAAGTGTCAGACGCACACAGTGATAAATTCGAAAAATGTGTGCATAGTGTGTTGTTGTGTTCAATATGTCGAAATGTATACCGAACAAAGAGCATTCGCGGACAGAATTAATTTTTTGTTTTCATTTGAAGAAAACTGCTGTTGAATCATACTGATTACTTCGAGAAGTTTATGGTGAACATGCTCCATCGCAAGATACGTGTGAACGATGGTTTCGGCGTTTCAAAAGTGGTGACTTCGATGTTGCAGACAAGGAACGTGGAAAACCGCCAAAAAAAATCCGAAGATGTGGAATTGCAAGCATTGTTGGACGAAGATGATTCGCAAACACAAAAACAAGTCGCCGAGCAATTAGGCGTTAGTCAACAAGCTGTTTCCAATCGGCTACGAGTGATGGGAAAGATTCAGAAGCCGGTAGTTGGGTACCACATGAATTGAACGACAAGCAAATGGAAAAGCGCAAAAACACGCGACATGCTGCTCGCTCGGTAAAAAAGGAAGTCGTTTTTGCATCGTATAGTTACAGGGGATAAAAGTGGATTTATTTTGAGAATCCCAAGCGCAAAAAATCATGGGTAGATCCAGGCGCACCATCCACATCGACCGCAAGACCGAATCGCTTTGGCAGAAAGGCGATGTTCTGTGTTTGGTGGGACCAGAGGGGCGTGGTCTATTATGAGCTGTTAAAACGTTTGGAAACGGTTAATACTAAACATTACCAACAACAATTGACCGATTTGAATCGTTCGCTGCTTGAAAAATGGCCAAAATACCGAAAGAGGCAACCCAAAGTCATTTTTCTTTATGACAATGCTCCATCACATATGGCAAAACCAGTTCACGACACGTTGGAAGCACTCAGCTGGGAAGTTTTACTCCATGCGGCTTATTCACCAAACTTGACTCCTTCCGATTACCACTTGTTTGCATCGATGGGTCACGCACTTGCTGAGTAGCGCTTTGGTTGTTACGAAGATGTAGAAAAATGGCTCGATGAATGTTTCGCAACAAAAAGGGAAGATTTTTACTGGCGTGGTATTCACAAACTGCCCGAAAGATGGGAAAAATGTATAACAAGCGATGAAGCATACTTTGAATAAAGCACTTTTCATCATTCTTCGAAATTTAACATGTTTTTTTTAGAAAAAAAATCCGCATTTCATACTTGTACACCTGGTATATATATATATATATATATATATATATATATATATATATATATATATATATATATATATATATACAGGTGTATGCATAAGTTTTTGCCGGTTTTTGTGGTAAAGAAAACAGGTAATTTTCAAGAGAAACTCATTTTTTATTTATTCAAAATATTGGCCACTGGCTTCTACACACTTCGCCCATCTTTCAGGTAAATTATGAATACCATGCCAGAAAAACTGCTTGTCTTTTGTGGCAACCCATTCGTCGAACCATTTTTCAATTTGCTCGAAACTGCTGAAGTGCTGCTCTGCAAGCGCGTGCCCCATTGATGCGAAGAGGTGATAGTCAAATGGCTACAGGTCCGGAGAGTACGGCGGGTGCGGAAGGATGTCCCATCCAAGCGATTTCAAGGTGTCTTTCACTGGTGACTTTCCCAAGTGACTTTACGATTTTACATTTGCCGTTCATTCAAATCGTATGGGACCCATTTACCGAGTTTATTAATATTCCCCATTGTTCGTAAACGTCTGCTGATTGTTTGTCATCTCACATTTAATGCTTTTGCCAATTGCTGTTGTGTTTAAGTTGGGTCATCATCCAGTAACGCCTGCAATTTCTCGTCTTTGTATTTTTGTGGTCTACCAGAGCGCGCACTGTCTTTCACATTGAAATCACCACGTTTAAATTGTCGAAACCATGTCTCACATGTTCTAATCGATGGAGCGTGTTTATCATATGTTTCTACCAGCAAACGATGACTTTCCGCAGCATTTTTCTTTTGATTAAATAAGAAAAGCAATGCGTGCAGCAAATGTTCTTTTTCAGGCACAAAAGTCGACATGATCACTGAACGATACAATACAGACGCTAATGTTTGGCGGACTCAACTTGTGTATGTTGGTTAGGTTAATGTGAGACGAACAAACTGACGTATCTATCAAATTTATACACTGCGTACTGTTCGCTGGTGCCATCTCTTAGTGAAACAGGCAAAAACTTATGCATACACCTGTATATATATATATATATATATATATATATATATATATATATATATATATATATATATATATATATATATTTATAGGGTGCTTCATATGTATAGAATAATGATTCCACCGCACTTATTAATCAGTGTATGAAAAAAATATTTAAATAAAAATTATAGGGTGTTATACGGCGCACAAGCTGACGTTGACAATAAAATGTTTTGAACCGTCAATTCGAAGGGATTAGACCATCTTAAATTTTTTAAAATAGAAAGCCCTTATATTATTTTATTTTTGAGTCCTGCTAAAAATTCTAGATATTATTTGTCTAATATATTGTATGTCTAAATTAAACTGTTTTGGAATTATTGATATTTGAAATTTAAGAGATATAATTAAAAAATTGTTTTTAAGCTGGCTTGTGTAAAACATTTATTGTCAGGTAACGACTTAACGAGTCCAAAAATGATTTATTGCCACATTTTGTCTTAACGAAAGTGATAACAGGCATAACTGCCGATACTGGTCTACTGAGAATCGCCACTGGATAATCGACAGTCATTCTCAAAGACCACAGAAGATAAACGTGTGGGCAGAAATTTGTAGATGTCACATCATTGGTCTCTTTTTTATCGATGGAAATCTTACAGGACAGTGGTATTTACAGTTACTCCAAGAGCAACTTATTCCAACTCGTGCAGGTCTTTTTCCCGATGAAAATAATTCGGATACATCTAACAGGATTCTGTGGTATCAACAGGACGGAGTATTTTCCTCACTATGAAATCAATGTTGGTAGATATTTGGATGGAATTTTTCCTAATCAATGAATAGGCAGGAAAGGTGCTGTAGAATGGCCTGCAAGGAGTCCCGACCTTACGTCACTCGATTTTTTTTATGGGGTTATGTGAAAGCCAAAGTTTACCGAAGTCGACCTGAAACTGTAGAAGATTTACAACAAAGAATTCAATATGAAGTAGCACAGATAATTCTGGATTCTCTGCAAAACCCTGTTCAGGCTGTTTATGACAGATTGTCTCATTGCCTCGCTGTTAACAGAAGATATTTTGAGCAATTCTTACCTCAAAAATTATTAATAGTTTTTTTGTTTTTTTCTTTGTTTCACTTCAAATGATAATAATTCCGGAACAGTTCAATTTAGACATATGATATGTTAGAGAAATAATATCTAGAATTTTTAGTAGGATTCAAAAATTAAATAATATATAGGGCTCTCCATTCAAAACCAATCAAGATGGCGTAATTTCTTCTATAACTTTTATTTAAAACATTTTTTTTATACACTAATTAATAAATGCTGCGGAATCATTATTCCATACATACGGGGCACCTTGTATATATGTAAATATATGTATATGTATATATACATATATATATATATATATATATATATATATATATATATATATATATATATATATATATATATATATATATATATATGTACTAAATATTTATTTATAATACTGTTCTAAAATGGCTTGAATTCCACTTTCTCATGGAATCCAAGCACTAAAATTCGATATTTTAAATTGTCACATAAGAATTAAGCAGAATGGGAGCTCTATAGATATTTATACCTCAATGCTTCTTCATTATTCTCATAATAATATTAAAAATAATCAATGTTCATCGTTCAATTCCTACGTATTAGATGGATACCAAAGTGGAAATCGATATCTGGTTTTTTTCCAGGGATATCATGCCAACAAATAGATATTTGGCTGGTTTATTGACAAGTCAATAAACCAGCCCGCCCGTAAATTAGACTGGAGATAGGGAGTATATTGTTCGTAATCCAAAAATCCCGAAAACGCGAAGAAATGTCAAAAATTTTTGACAAATCCAGTTCAGCAAGGGACGGAGGATCGCTTATTTTACTGAAGAAATAAAATTAATTTTTTCCCAATAATTTATTTACATCGCCGTTAAAAATTTACTACTACTTACTACTTACTTTAAAATTTTCTTAAACCATCAATCAATATTTATTTTCAATTTTTGAGATTTGGGTTCATTTTTAAACTTAAACTGACGTTTCTCCCTTTGGTTTAGGGCATGTTCATTTTTTTCTTTATTTCTTGAATCTCACATGTTTACTAGAGTACTAGAGTAGTATGTTTTATTTACTAGAGAATGTAAATAAAACATGTAAGATTCAAGAAATAAAGAAAAAAATGAAAATGTCCTAAACCAAACGGCGAAACGTCAGTTTAAGTTTAATTTTGAATACTAAATATTCATAAAATGAACTTAAATCCTAAAAATTTAATATATATATATATATATATATATATATATATATATATATATATATATATATATATATATGTATACAGTCGACACTGTTTATAGTGAAACTCTAAATAGTGAAAAACTCTTTATGGTGCAATTTTTTCAATTACCAATATAAAATACATACATAGCAATATATACGGATTTTTTCTTTATATAGTGAAAAACTTTCTATAGTGAAATTTCGTCAACATTTTGGTCTTTCACTATATAGAGTGTGGACTATATATATATATATATATATATATATATATATATATATATATATATATATATATATATATATATACAAATATTAATATTAGTTTGTCAGTAAAATATGTGATCCCCGTCCATTACTAAAGAGAAATATTGGATTTGTCAAAAAATGTTTCACGTTTTCAGGACATTTGGATCACAAAAAATATGGTCCTCTATCGCCACACTGGTATATCGGTGTGCTACCTTATCGATTTTTCGATCTGTGTATTTGTTGGTATGATATCCCTGGAAAAAACCAGATATCGATTTCTACTTTGGGTTTCAAATACTAGATAGGAATTGAACGATAAACATTGTTTATTTTAAATATTATATAGTCAAATATGTAAGAAGTTAAAGGAGTAAGGAAGGATGTTCCAGTAGTTGCTTCGTATATATCGTGTTATGTACACTTTTCCTAAAGTCAAATATTATATAGTCAAATATGTAAGAAGTTAAAGGAGTAAGGAAGGATGTTCCAGTAGTTGCTTCGTATATATCGTGTTATGTACACTTTTCCTAAAGTCCAGAAATCTAAAATTATATCATTTTTCTATTATTTTCAATTTTACAGAAATAATATGTAGAGGAAAATATTAGGCGTTAGTTAAAAAAATTCCAGAACTCTCCTTCTGCTTACTTCTTGTGTAATTAATATCTTGCCATACCTACGATTTAAAATGTCGAATTTTAGTGCTTGGACTTCTCGAGAACGTCGAATTCCCTACGCGTTTATTATGATAGTAATGGGTAAATCTTTTAACCGATGTTTTTTAACGACCTTTACTATTTTTTAATTAATATTTTTTTCATAGACTAAGAGATATTGAATTCTCTGTATGGAGTTACCAGGAAGAAACTCAAAAAGCACTAGGTTTTGATATAAATTGGGATGCCAACAGAGATCCAAATCAAAAACTATTGGTTGCCGCTAATTTTACAAAAGCAGCAGATTTCAATTACGATGCGGATATAATTGTGAGCTATCCCGGACGCACCATTATTGGAAAATACCAGTTTCTCTTACAAAGTAAGGCACAATGTTATTTTTAGCGGATATTAAAAAGTAAAATTGCAATTTGCAATTACTTATCGGTTAATCTGTGCGAAACGAATAATTTTTTGTTTATTTTGTGAAAATCAAATCACGTTTCGATGCAATAAACACTGATACAAGCTATGAATTGAACAATTTTGTTATTTATAGCAGAATAACTTCGCTAAATTATTACGGATTTAAAAAAAAAGAATTCAACTGTATGTTATTGTACTGAAAAAAACTGATAGAAAGGGAGGCCGGTAGCAATAAAATAACTGAAGAGTCATGCATTTCCACACTAGGTTTTAGGAAGCTGTAACGTATACCAATTTACATCAGCAGGTTTCTATTGCTATGTAGATTTATTCATTAATTATATGTTTTATCGGCTCTGTCTGAAATATCAAATTCTATCAAAAATTGAATGAAATTGAATTTTCAATATCATTTTTAAATGCTAGTATTTTCAGAACGGTTTTATAGATTTTAATGAACTTTCCAGGCTTGAAATGCTGATTTTGTGAGGACTTTGATGAATACCTCTGGTTTCAGGAACCACTTTTAAGTTCTTTAAATACCGATAACTAGTTGAGTTTAATAATTTTTTTTACCATTTCTAGTGTTTTGTAATATCTGCTTTATACCCAAAAGTATCGTATTTTATAGGCTTCTCATTATTGTTAATGAATAAAATATTTTTGCACCTTTTTTTTTGTCTATTATTATTCCATATTTTCTCGGTTATTAAATATAAAGGTCTTATTTTTGGTATATAAACCGTAAAATTATATATATATATATATATATATATATATATATATATATATATATATATATATATACATATATATATATATATATATATATATATATATATATATATATATATATATATATATATATAAAATATATAAATATCGAGGTTTCCTTGTAAATATCTCTCATTTTCCGCCACTAGCACAATATCATCACCAAAAAGCCGCTTCAGATATTTCTATTATTTTTACCTTCCAGAATCCAGTTGTCATTATTTCCACTTTTATTTCGCATTTCTTGATTATTTCATCCATGTATACAGTGAACAATTTTGTGCTCAAGCTTCTTCCCTGCCTCAAACCTTCCTGTGTTGTAAATGCCTCCGACTTCATGTTGTTTTTTATTACATACTGCACACTGTTGCTGTATATTCCCTTTATGATTCTTATTGTCTTTTTGTTTATTCCTTTGTTTTCCAGGCTTTTCCACACTTTATTTCTCGGCACACTGTCAAATGCTTATATGCAGCAGCAGCAAGATCACACTATCGAGTAGCAGCAGCAGCAAGAGCACTTGAAAATGCCAAATGAGATTTTGACAAAACATCGTGCAACTTCATTGTTAGACGATCGGATTGAAACTTGGAATTTTAATGTATTACATTTCACCATCCGTGAAAACCTCTATTTTAATATATATATATATATATATATATATATATATATATATATATATATGTATATATATATATATATATATACCAATTTTTGGTTCTTGGGGTCAGCGGTCTTTGGAAAAGAACTAAAAGGTTTTTGACACTTTTTTAGCTAAGCCAAGCTTTCAAAAAAATTTCAATTTCTTCATCAGGGTGCTAAGTGGTGTTAAGGAATTACTATTTGTGGGGGCACTTTATTACATTTATTCATCAGAAAAAAAAAAGAAAACCTCGACATAATTCTCTCTGGGAAATATAATATGCTTTTATTTCATCTCCCTAGAGAGGATTATGTATATGTATATGTATATATATATATATATATATATATATATATATATATATATATATATATATATATATATATATAATCAGCTAATTCTCGTCAACTCGTAGATATAGGCCTGTCCCAAGCTCCTCCATTCGTCCCTATTCTGAGCCCTTCGACATCAATATTTTCCACCTATTCTACACACGTCGTCTACTCATCTCCTTGGCGGTCTTCCTCATCCTCGTGTTGTTTGCCTAGGTTGCCAAAAGGTTATTCATAATGTACATTTATTATTTGTACCCTAGCTATGTGTATTGGCTTCGTTTTTTGGTTGGTTTCGGTTTCGTTGAACTTTTGCTTCCTCCAGAATCCTTGGAGCAGGCCGCCGAGACTTAAGTTTAAGACTCTCTCGTTTGGAGGTTGTGGCAATTTAAAAACGCCTTACTTGCTCTGCGTGTTGGCACGGTTGTGTTAGTTTAGGTGGACATGGTTTCTCTCAAATAGGGAGTGAGGGAAAGACCATGTGCTCGCATAAGCAGGGAAGTGGGCCTGTTCTCCACCGGGATCGTGGGGGAGTGCCTACCTGCCACCCTATATATATATATATATATATATATATATATATATATATATATATATATATATATATATATATATAATTCAAAGGAAAAATTATTAAACTTTCTATTTTAGAGGGTCACATTGATACGCTGGCCAGTGTCTCATGGGACGACGGAAAATCGTTCGCCATTAATTTAAACATCATATACAGATATGAAAACGAAATATTTTTTGAAATATCATCCCGGCTTAACACTCCACTGGACTCTTGGAAAAATATGAGGCTTACTGGCGTGTAAGTAGTTCGTGTTTTATAGCGTTAGTAATTAGAATATGTATATTACTAAGGTTTATAACATACAATATTATAAAAAGGTTCATCAAAAATTATAATTAAAGCAACATGAAATTTAATTTGGTCATGTATTTTACAGATGTATGGTAAATGTATATAACAAACGACTTACCAGGTGTGCAAGTATGAAATGGGGATTTTTTTTTCTAAAAAAACATGTTAAATTCGGAAGAATGATAAAAAGTGCTTTACTCAAAGTATGCACCATCGCTTGTTATACATTTTTTTTTCCCATCTTTCGGGCAATTTATGAATACCATGCCAGTAAAAATCTTCCCCTTTTGCTGTGAACCATTCATCGAGCCATTTTTTCACATCTTCGTACGAACCAAAGCGCTGCTCAGCAAATGCGTCACCCATCGATGAAAACAAGTGGTAATCGGAAGGAGCCAAGTCTGGTAAGTAAGTCGCATGGGGTAGAACTTCCCAGCTGAGGGCTTCCAAGGTGTCGCGAACTGGTTTTGCCGTATGTGATGGAGCATTGTCATGAAGAAAAATGACTTTGTGTTGCCTCTTTCGGTATTTTGGCCTTTTTTTCAAGCAGTGAACTGTTCAAATCGGTCAATTGTTGTTTGGTAACGTTTAGTATTAACCGTTTCTTCAGGCTTTAACAGCTCATAATAGACCACGCCCCTCTGGTTCCACCAAACATAGAGCATCGTCTTTCTGCCAAAGCGATTCGGTCTTGCGGTCGATGTGGATGGTGCGCCTGGGTCTACCCATGATTTTTTGCGCTTGGGATTCTCAACATAAATCCACTCTTCATCCCTTGTAACTATACGATGCAAAAACGACTTCCTTTTGTACCGAGCGAGCAGAATGTCACACGTGTTTTTGCGCTTTTCCATTTGCCTGTCGTTCAACTCATGTGGTACCCATCTACCGGCTTCTGAATCTTTCCCATCTCTCGTATCCGATTGGAAACAGCTTGTTGACTAACGCCCAATTGCTCAGCGAGTTGTTTTTGTGTTTGCGAATAATCTTCGTCCAACAATGCTTGCAATTCCACATCTTGGTATTTTTTTGGCGGTTTTCCACGTTCCTTGTCTGCAACATCGAAGTCACCACTTTTGAAACGCCGAAACCATCGTTCACATGTATCTTGCGATGGAGCATGTTCACCATAAGCTTCTCAAAGTAATCGATATGATTCAACAGCAGTTTTCTTCAAATGAAAACAAAAAATTAATGCTGTCCGCGAATGCTCTTTGTTCGGTATAAATTTCGACATATTGAACACAACACAACACTATGCAGACACTTTTCCAATTTATCACTCGTGCGCGTCTGACACTTGTTGATGACACAACAAAATGGCGCAGTGTCAAATCTTTATAGCACAAACTGCATTGGTGCACCATCTGTTGTCTGAAATGCGCATTTCATACTTGTACACCTGTTAAATGTAAAATGAAAGAAAAAATTACGTCTTTCAGAAATACGCAGTTCAAAAATCAATATTGAATTTGAGTTTCTCGCACTAAAATTTAACTTAGTTTAGGCATTATAATTAGACACTTTATACGAAAGGTACTTTATGGTAAGTTATTAATGACAAAAAAATTGAGCAAAGAAACGGCTTTTATTAAAGTTGGAAAAATTGGAAAATAACAAAATATCAAACTCTGAGTAGAGAAGAAATGGAAGCATTTCGAAACGTGAACTACCACATTTTCCTAAACCGGAGACCACTCTGAATGTCCTCTTTTGCATTATGAAGAAACTTGTGCATAAATTAACTATTCCAAAGAATAATCTCGTATATCGTTACGGAATGAAATGGACAGAATATACCTTTTTAAAAACCGTACTATCCAGTGCCGTTTGGAATTTGCGTAGTAAGAATGTGACAACAGACAGACACTTACATAATTGTTGCATAACCTACGCCATCTAACCTCACCATCAGTGTGCGCGCCTAAAAAATTTGGAATACTATTATTGACGTTATCGTAGAGATAATAATATTTTGAATTTTATTATTCTACTTGATTCTCTGTTTCATTCATATATTCTCTTAATGTATCAAGCCCTCTAGCTGCAACAATAAAAGTAGTGTCATCAACATATAATGAACTCTTATATTTGCTTACATAAGGGCACAGATCGTTTACATTAATTATAAAATGTGAGGGTCAGAATAGAGCTTTAAGGCACGGGGCCCTTCAACAATCAAAAAATGGGATTAATTAACACATGCTATTTCCTATTATCGGAATGCGAATCAACATAGATATGGCGCATCCGAGAAAATACACACGAAAATGAAATAAAGAAAAGCAATTAGAATTTTATTTTTGGTTTTGAATATGGTGTGTTCATCGAAAAGAGGAAATGCATGCTTCGCAAATGTTAGGAAAACGTATTAATTTCTAGTATCCACAAAAAACTGTGCCCTTTTTTGAACTGAAAAAATATAGGTATATCCGATTTCGTATAAACAGAATAATCAGGCCAGTGATGTTCAAAAATAGGTCGACTAAATAAACGAATCAACTCATCCATTAATAAACTTCAAGCACAAGCACAACTACGAAATTCTAATATTTGGTTTATCATTTCTGCATAATGCCAATAATGTCAAAATTCAGAATTTTAGTTCAAAGATTATTTTTAGTAAAATTATTTATGGTCATATGTATCTGTGTATGCAGCTGTAAGTAAAATTATAAATATTGTAGTTGTAGAGATTGGTTTTGTATGGATGTAATGTTTATAGTACTTCTTTGTCAAAGTGGTAGTTCTGCAATAAATACTAAAGTTAAGTGTCTTAAACTTAAGGATGCTTACCATAATCCAAGTCATTACACATGGTTCTGTTAAAAGTCGAACCAATAAAAAGAAAAAAAACATAATTTCGTCGTTCTAAGAAGCTTGAACGGGAGACATAACATAAAATGTTCGCCCTCCCTCAGCCCTTTAATACGTTGTATGTTTCACTAAAATACTTATGCTGAATATTTGTTCATTAACATATTCAGAGAAAAATTAGAAAAAAACTCCACAAAACTTGATTCATACTTCCTCCATTTCTTTTTCTTAAAACAATATCGCAAAAAATATATACATAGTTTAATTTTCTACTTCCAGTATAATATGTCTGCCAGATTCTAAATCGATATCTTCTTTCGTTCGTGAGTTATCGTGTCAATAGAGAGTCAACAAAAAAAGCGATAGACCGACGGAAATTTGAAGCTGTTTTTCTTGATCTAAGGATCTCAAAATATGAAAAAGTACAGAAATGTCATAGGGTAATGTGTTCATGAATACTTGCTTCACTTTGGTTAGCGGTGGAAATAAACAAAGACCAGTTGTGCCTACATTTTAAGTAGTGCTTAGCGTAAATATTTCCTAAAAATGGCAAATTCAGTTATTTAATCAATTGTATTGGAAATTTACAGGCGCTTTAAGTCAGGTAACACCTAAATTTGTTACAACTTGGCTCAGAAATCAGCGGATAGTAAGACATAGACTTTCTTCAATGTCTTTCATAGAGAAAAAGGTGTTTTGAAAAATTAACTGATTCATGAATGAATTGAATCTCTGATACTTCTTTACTATTAATTTCTTATTGTATGTGTTCTCTTATCAGTACGTCTGGTACTTTCTATGTTAGTTCATAGACATTGTAACATCTTTAAACATTTACTTAATTTAATTTTTATCCTTATAGCTGTAAATACATGGTGGGCAACAATGTGTCGGGTTGTATCCTTGGTGCTAGTAATAAATAAATAAAGCTGTTAATTTTTACGCTAAAATCTCCTGATTTAAACTTTTTAGAATTTTTTAATAGAGAATGTTTTGTACTCTATTATTAACTCTTTATGTTTGCTTATTTTTGCCTAGATAGTATTCTATTCAAATTCTACCACAGACCTTATTGGCATTACTTCTGAGATATTGCATGTATATTTTGTTATTAAATAAAATTAATTAATAGGTTTTAGTTATGAAAAACTTTGGAAACGAGACATAGAGTAATAGGAAGCCTCCTATTATCTTATGCCTCTTTAGTATTTTATATATTTAACTGTATTGTCCCAACCAGAAACCCGAAAAAAAAAATCTCATAATACTATTAACACTATAGGAAATTTATCGACATCATTCCTTCTGCTCTCTTCCTTTATATGTCATTCTAAAACTCTAGGTTCTTCTCTTATTTCAGATGTTATATGTGTACCATATTTGAAATAATTTCATTCGAGAGTTCTCATAATTAGAGAAATTTTATTAACTCGTTATATTTATATTACACCATTATTTGTGTTTTAGTTTCGAACATTTAGCTAACAAATACAGACTAAATGGTGCTTTGACATGGGATCCCAGGCAAAAAGCTCGCTTTAGACTTGTTTGGCGACTACATTTCAACTGACGTAGATTTCGATTGTACATATAGTTGTTCAATAAAAAGTACATTGGAACGAATTCCAAATGTTAACACAACATTTAAGCATTCACAAAATAGCAGTGACTATAACACCAATGTTTATTTAATGGTAAGTTTTTTGTCTTCTATTAAAAAAAAACTAGGTATTACATGAATGCTTTGCCACAGTTGCATCATTTATGTACACGTTGCTAATAACAGCAGTAAACAGCCTCTGTAAGAGTTTTTATTTTCTTAATAAATTGTTTATAGAAGTTCACTTTGCTTGTTAGCGGCTCGGACGATGCCTAATTACTTCTAGACTAATGACAAGAAAAAAATAATTCTGTGCTGTGTTTGAAAAATAGATAGCTGGGCAGATTATATACAAAGCTTTTCTAATTGCAGTAGATTTAAAAACAGCAGAAACATTATAACAGACTGAATTATCACTGCAAGTAGATCTATGGTTTTAGCATTTTCCTATTCACAAAATAACAATGTAAATATTTTATGATATAGAACAATTTAATGTGAGGATGAAATTAAAAAAAAAAACTTATGCTAAGTTAAACCAGAAAATAAAACACTGACAAGTAACTTTTATGAATATCAGTTAATTTCAATACTAGTAGAGAACAAACCTCAGCGCCATCTGAAGTAAAACTTCTAATTCAATAGCTCATCAGCGGAGCGAAACGTAACATATCCCAATTTGGTGATTGGTAGAAAGCACCACTCCTGTGTTATCTAACATTTTTGAAACTTCTGTACTTGTAAAGTCAAACCTTATAGACATTCTCCTCAAGTTATCACAGTAAAATAAATTAATTTATGTTCATAATTGTCACTTGTCGGTGTTTTTAATTTCTGGCTTGATATTTTATGACTTTGTCTGTTAAATATTGTTATGTATGCTGTATGATGTATAAACTGAAAATATATCAGTTTCAGTATTTGCGACCCAATTTTCAAACATAATTTTCATCGCGCCTTCCCCCCTCTCATACAATAACAATGCATGCAATGTATTTTCAGTATTTTGATGCTAAAGCTACACTATAACTAATAAGTAAATTTATTTATATTTGGCAACACATATCTGCTGCGTTGACAAAACTAGAATTGATGCCTTTCTATTGCTCTGTCACGTCCACCATATCGATAGCGGCTTCGCAAGAAGTTCCGAGTTGTCTCGAACATTCGGAAAGTCTGCCGAAAAGTGTATAAATGCTGCACCTCGTTCAATTACAGCTCGTCTCAGTCGAATAATAAACTTAAACGACATTTGGAAACGTTTCATAGTAAGTACCTGAACAAACCTCGAGAATTCTTCGAATTAAAATTAAAATCATATGTAAAGCAGAAATCATTTTTTAAAAAAAACTTTATCTGTGAATGAAAAAGCTTTACTTGCCTCTTACAAAGTTTCATATAAAATAGCCAGATGTAAAAAGCCTCTCACCATTGGTGAAGAGCTTGTTTTGTCAGCAGCAATTGAGATTGTAGAAACTATGTTTGGAGATAATTTTGCCAAATACTATTGCCCGTCGAATTGGTGATACAGCTGAAGATGTACACCATCAGCCTTTCGGGAAGTTGCGTGATAAATTGTTTTGAAGTCAGCTTGAGGAGGCAACAGACAGCAATAAAGATGTTCATTTCATTGCCTATGTTCGATTTTATGATGGTATGTCAGCAGTAGAAGAACTATTTTTCTGCAAACTAATAGAACTCAAGGCAACATCATTCGCATTATTTGCTATCGTAAATGATTTTATCAACGAGGCAAATATGGAGTGGAAAAATTGCGTAAGAATATGTACCGATGGTGTTCATTCAATGTCTGGAAGTTTTCAAAGTGTACAAGCACTTGTGAAACAAAAATCTCCACTGTGTGTGTGGACACATTGTATGATCAACAGAGAAGCTCTGGCTTCCAAAGAAATTAGTCCTGCTCTGAATATTCTGCTCGCTACAGTTGTAACCGTAGTAAATTATATTGAAATGAGACCCCTAAAATCTAGAATTTTTTCTGCACTTTATAAAGACATGAGTGCCAAACATTCAGCGTTACTATTTTATTGAGAGGCAAGATGGTTATCACGTGGGAAATGTTTGCACCTGTTTATGAATTAATGAATGAAAATCGCCATTTTTCTAGAAGAGGAAAATCGACCGGAAGCCGAGAAGTTTCAAGATGGCTAAATACCTTAAATCTTCAACTCCAAAGAACAAATACACATATATTCGATACAAGTGATAAAATTAATGCTTTTTGTAGAAAATTTAAATTGTGGAGCAGAAATGTAAAGCAAAAAAACCTAGAAATGTTTGCAAATTTGGGTGAATGTGTTAAAACATACAAGGCTGAAGAACAACATGTGAAAGTTGCTTTAGTAACCATTGAAAATCATCTAGCCATGTTGACAAAGAATTTTAAAAAGTATTTTCTTACTGACGACAACTTGTTAGCAAGTTACGAGTGGGTTAGGGATCCATTTCAAAATACTCCCGAAGGGCTCTCAACTCCCGAAAAAGAAATCTTCATAGACGTCACGGCAAGTGGTGAAATCAAAAGATAATTTAATAATAAGTGTTCGATGGATGTAGCCCCCTTAATTTCTCCCCGAGCAGTGCATACTAATAATACACATCGCGCTGATACTTCACGTCCGTATAAGGTGCAGCTTGTCATTCCTCGTACAACTCGTTTCAAGCAGTCTTTAAAATGCAGACCCTCAACTCTTTAGAATAATTTGCTCAGGACTGTGTTTCCCACCGAGTACAAGTTACAGCGATTCAAGACCAACGTGAATCGCTTTTTCCGCACAAGCGTTGCGACACACAGAGAGACGTTGCATTATATATATATACATATATATATATATATATATATATATATATATATATATATATATATATATATATATATATATATATAGGGTGGGCCATTTAAAAGTTTAAATTTAAAAATGCAATAAAACAAAAACGGTTTAAAATTTTGCCAAATTTATTTTTTTGTTGTGAAGTACAATTGTTCCGGTTAGAGATGGAATATTATTTCATTCATATGGCTGCCGCGGCTGGCCTCACAGTACCCCATTCGATCGGACCAATTTTCTAGCATTTTTTCGAGTGTATGGGGTCGTATCTCGGCAATGGCATCACGAATGTTGGCCTTCAAATGCTCAATTGTCTCTGGTTTGTCGGCATAACACTTGTCTTTAACGGCGCCCCACAGAAAATAGTCCAACGGTGTCAAATCGCAGCTTCTTGGCGGCCAATTGACATCACCATTTCGGCTAATTAAACGGCCATCAAACGTTTGACGCAATAAATCGATTGTGGCATGAGATGTGTGGCAAGTTGCACCATCCTGTTGAAACCAAACATCGTTCACATCAATACTATGAAGAGCGGGCACAAAAAAATCGGTTATCATGGTGCGATAGGTGTCTCCATTGACCGTAATGGTTGCGGCGTCCACAGCTTCGATATTTTCGGGTGTACGCACTGTACGAGCACGCTCACGTCTTGGCGCATCAACAATGAAACCAGTTTCACGAACTTTAGCAATAAACTTGCGTATACCGGGCACTGTTGGTCCTTCTCTGCGACCAAATTTTGTACGACATTTTCGTGCAATTTCCGACCAATTGTCTTTGTTTTGGAAATAAATTTCCAATAAATCCCAACGTTGCTCAAGCGTAAATCGATTCATTTCGTTCAGTGGAGATAATATACTGAATTTTGTGACAGAATAGAATGACATAAGATTCGAAATAACCGGTGGTTCCAATTTAAACCGACAGATGGCCCACCCTTTATATATATATATATATATATATATATATATATATATATATATATATATATATATATATATATATTTATTATAGAAGATTATAGATAACCTAGCCAGAAAATAAATGTATGAATTAAAAAAGAAAGACATAAATCGGATAAGTGCTTCTCGCGTGATAAGCGCACTAACGGACAGGTAGACAGACAGAGACGTTGCATTTTATATATTATATTATTTGCTACATGATATTGTTCCATATTTAATGGTTTAGGCAGAGTATTGCAAGAGAACGCGCTAGCGGCACTCTTTTTTCCGACTTGATTCACTATTATCGTCACTGCTTAATCCTTATGCTACCTAACGTAATAAAATATAGAATATAACCGGGCTAGAGAACATATGTTTGTTTTTTAAAAAAAAGCACGTAAAGTGGTTTTCCAGTGATAAGCGCACTAACGGCCAGATAGACAGACTGACAGACAGAGAGAGAGACGTTGCATTATATATATATATATATATATATATATATATATATATATATATATATATATATATATATATATATATATATATACAGTCGACTCTCTATATAGTGAAAGACCAAAATGTTGACCGAAATTTCACTATAGAAAGTTTTTCACTATATAAAGAGAAAATCCGTATATATTGCTAAGTATGTAGATCTTGAAAAAATTGCATTATAAAGAGTGTTTCACTATATAGAGTTTCACTATAAACAGTGTCGACTATATATATATATATATATATATATATATATATATATATATATATATATATATATATATATATATACATATATATATATATATATATTTCTTGATCTTGACACCACCAATCTTGAAAATATTATATCATGTGAAATATGCGAAGCTATCCTACTTTTACACTATCCTCTCGTTTCCCTCTCACCCCTATTTTGAGCAGTCGGTTTAAAACATATTCTTTTTGTCAATAAAATAATAAGTAAACAAAAATGTTATTAAAAATCTGTATAAACTACTAAAATTGGACCAAATCCATTTTTTAGCAGTTTTTGACTTCTCTCATCTCTGCGCGTTTTAGGGATTTGCTAGCAGCACGTATACTATCCCTATAAAAAAAATTGCCTTTTTCAATAATTTACCGTATGAACTATACTAATACTTTCTAAATGTTTTTTTTTAGTACAATCCAGAATTTATAATTAACATCGACAGCAAATGGCAGATTCAAAACAAAGATAACTTTTCAAATCTTACTGGAACGGTAAAAACAATTACCCCCTTTCCTGGTTTTAAGAAAGGCGTTATAGTCAGCAAAATTTATTATACTACTGACAAATATCTAAGAGGAGTAGCTGACATAGATTTGGACCATAAGAGAATGTTAGTCGATATGGAAGGAAAATTTAAAAAACTTATGGATAGCATGTTTATAGCAAATATCACAACACCCGATGAAAAATATGAGTGCAGATTTAAACTTTCTAAGGCGGACAAACATTTTGTAGCTTTACTGACATATCCCGCAGGAAACTTGGGAACTGAAGTAATGATAATATTTAACAATCTTACTAGTTTTGATATAAAGTTACTGTTAGCAACTCCTGTAGAGTTCCTACAAAATTGTCTGGTTATTGCCAAACTGAATACTGGAGAGGTAAGTTCTTCTTTATAGGATATTAAATGATGCAGTTAATATTTAAAGAAATAAAGTAGTAGTATTTGTGTTATATTAATTTTTTGCGAATGTGTCTTTAGATAGAGCGCAAAAGGTAAGCATGAGAATGTTACTATAAAAAACTTAGAGATCTTACATATTTTCAACGGTAACATAATATTTTTATCTGAATATAAGTAACTTTTATATTATATAAAATAAAGAAAATTTAAAAGCTTTATTCTTTATTATCTTAAAAGATTTCTTTGTGGCAATGTTATTCAAAGTTTTTACCTCATATCTTGCAGGCGAATATAAAATGTTTTATGTTGTCATAATATGATAAATAAAACTTTTATATATTCAGGTAAAAAATTACAAAGTAGTGGAAATAGATGCTGCTGTATCAAAGTGAAAAATAAGTATAAATAATTTAAGTCACATAAATCTAAAGAAATATGCTTAACACTTTATGGGCTTCTAGAAAGCGTAACTCTGCAAAATCATTCTTTTATGCTCGATACGATAATCAGGGGGTTTCATCATCATTATGAGCTTATTCCATCCATAGTCGGATGTAAGCCTCCCCAAGTTGTCTCCTATGTTTCGTTTGCTTTTTGTATCCAATCGTGTTCCTCTAATATTTTTATGTTGTAACTCTATCTTGTCTTTGGTCTACCACTGCATCTTTTATGTTCTCTAGGCCTCCATTCAACCATACAGTGCACATTGGGACCAAAACCCGAAAAGGTGGCCAAAATATGAATTTGCATATCTGGTTTTTTGAGGTCGCTGCCGCTGATTAAGAATCTGACATAAAAAATGTAAATAACAAAATGGCGGCTCCAATAGGGCGGACAAAATTAATAAAAATTGTCATATTTTCATGAAATTTCGAATATAGGGCTCTTCGAGGTTGCTGATGAAGAATCTGAAATTAAAAATGTGAAAAACAAAATGGCCGATCTGATATGCGGACAAAAATGGTATTTTTTGTCATATTTTCATGAAATTTCGACTATAGGGCTTTTCGATGTCGCTGATAAGGATCTGAAATTAAAAAAGTGAAAAACAAAATGGAGGATCTAATACGACGGTTTGAAAAAAATAAGTTAATTAACTTATGTGTGTGTTAATTAAAGTGAAACTGTTTGTTATTTATATATAATGACAATATAAACTATATAAAAATGTTATTACAAGAAAACATCAATATTCTTCATCTGATGAAAGTGTTGACTCATCATCACTGCTCTGAATCTCAGAACTGGGAGCTTTTAGTAGTTGTACAGCTTCAGAGTCCAAGATTTTCAATTTTCTCGCTGGTAATTTCCGCAGGTTTGATACCAAAAGCCTCTGAAATACATCTTCCATATTCTTAACACGATTACATTTTCGCGCAAAGTCCTGCCGATATTTTTTATAAATTTGTTACAATATTCTTGGGCCTCTTCAGACATTTGTTCGACTGGTAAAATCGAAGCTTGAATAATGCGTCCACTGTGAATCAAAATCTTGTGAACTGTCGTTGGCATGTAAAACCAGGGATATAAACTTACATATAAATGAGCTGTTTCTAGGCAGTATTCCATCATATTTCAGAACATCAATATCGAAGCCGCAAGTAATAACTTGTAATACAACGTAAAATCTCTCAATTAACGTCTCGTCTAGTCCAGTTATTGCTGCCGTAATTGTCAAATTTTTGAAGAAACGACGCGCAGTATTTCCGTCATTTGTACTTCCGTATCCCTGTTTCGGTTGATCTTTGTTACATAAAATTTACTTTAAAAAAATGTGCAAGTGCGGGCAGCTGATTTTGCTTCTATATTATTAAAAAATAGTTAGAAAACAAGATAAAATTGCTTTGACAGTGGGATGTTGTGGGACTTTTAACTTATGTATATTTTAATTTTGACGTTTGAAACTAAAAGTTCTAAACAAGTGATATTTTAAACGTTACAATAATTAAATGATAATCAAATTTTATTGTAATCAATTTATATCGTTCAAATGTACTCACTTTTATTCGGAGAATCCATTTCACGAAATTAAATTAACTTCAAATACAAAACATTTTAGCGTAATTGAATCTGCCTGTCTAACTCAAACAGAACAAGCTCGGAATCTGGCCTGCTCGACGCTCTAACAACAATAGGTGTTAAGAGCCACGTGTGCACACTTGATTATTATAACCGGTCGTTTCGAATAGCGCAGGTACCAACCCACATACCTAGAGCCTGAAAAGTCCCTCAATCAAACATTCATTTTAGGGACTGATGGCCACCTCCTTGGCATTCGGTCCCAATGTGCGGCGTGTCCATCTGTTATCATTAATTCCTGCGACATGCTCCTCTCAATTCCACCTCAATATACATATTTGTTGTATTGCATAGTGTCCATAGTGCTCAAAAACTGTGCGAGGGGACTAACACCAGTTTTCTGTAGACTTTTTAACCTATCCTACAGAAAGGGAATATTTCCTTCTTGCTGGAGATGTGCCACAATTCAGCCGATACCTAAAAAAAGCAAGAAGAACTTGCCAAATAACTACCGACCAGTCGCACTGCTTTCAGTAATATCGAAATTCATGGAAAAGGTTATCAATCAGCATCTTGTAAAATATCTTCAAGGATTCAACATTATTAGCGATCACCAATATGGCTCTCGTAAACATAGATCAACAGGAGATCTTCTGACTTATGTAACACATGTTTGGAACAACGCAACTGAACACTTTGGAGATTCGCGAGCGGTTGCTCTTGACATATCCAAGGCATTCGACCGTGTTTGGCACGATAGACTGTTGGCTAAGCTACGCTCTTGTGGTATGTCTGAAAAGTTCTGTTTGTGGCTCTCATATTTCCTCAGAGAGCGTTCTTTACGAGTGGCGGTCGACGGATTTCTTTCTAACACCTTCACTATCAACGCCGGTGTGCCCCAAGGCTCTGTACTGTCTCCTACTCTCTTTCTCATTTACATTAACGATCTGCTGAAATTAAATTAACTTCAAATACAAAACATTTCAGCGTAATTGAATCTGCCAGTCTAACTCAAACAGAACAAGCTCGGAATCTGGCCTGCTCGACGCTCTAACAACAATAGGTGTTAAGAGCCACGTGTGCACACTTGATTATTATAACCGGTCGTTTTGAATAGCGCAGGTACCAACCCACATACCTAGAGCCTGAAAAGTCCCTCAATCAAACATTCATTTTAGGGACTTATGGCCACCTTTTCGGCATTCGGTCCCAATGTGCGGCGTGTCCATCTGTTACCATTCATTCTTGCGATATGCTCCTCTCAATTCCACCTCAATATACATATTTGTTGTATTGCATCTGTCACTTTTCCTCTTCGTATCTCCATGTTAAGAATACGATCTTGGAGTCTAAAATTTAACGTTGTCCTCTCCATTGTTTTTTAGGTGACCTGGAGTTTATTTAATAAACTTTTATTTAAAGCCCACGTTTCAGTGCTATATGTTAATACCGGTAGTACATATTGATCGAATACTCTGGCTTTTATTGTATTTGGGATATCCAATTTAAATGTAAATTGTTACCTTCCGAATGCAGACCAAGCTAACGAGACTCCTCTATCCAACTCAGATTTTAAATCATTTTTTGAAATTCCGATTTTTTGTCCTAAATACGAGGCTGGTTTGAAAAGTCCGTGCAAAGTCCGAGAGATGGCACCACCAGCGCGTATCGAGGTCATGTTTAGTTAGTAGCATCTCTTGAATGAACGCACACCAAGTTTCAGCCATATTGGTCTATTTCTTTGTGTTTGGAGGAAGTCGAGTGATTTTCAAGAAATGGACGAAAAAGAATTTTGTGTGGTGATTAAACATTACTTTATGAAAGGCAAAACGCCTCAGGAGACTAAAGAGAAGCTTGATAAACATTATGGTGACTCTGCACCTTCGATTAGAACAGTTTATAAGTGGTTTCAAAATTTTCGAACTGGCCATATGGGCACAAGTGACACTGAACGTTCTGGACGGCCTGTGGAGGTTACGACTCCAGAAATCATTGATCAAATCCATGATATGGTGATGGATGACAGAAGAGTTAAGGTGTGTGAGATTGCTAGTAGTGTGGGCATCTCGACTGAATGGGTACATAATATTTTGCATAAACATTTGGACATAAGAAAGCTATCCGCAAGATGGGTGCCGCGATTGCTCACGCTTGACCAAAAACGGAATCGTGTGAAGTGTTGCAAGGATGGTTTGCAGCTGTTCCAGAAGAATCCGGAGGACTTTAAGCGTCGTTTCGTCACTGTGGATGAAACATGGATACATTATTATACTCCTGAGACCAAACAACAATCTAAACAATGGGTTACCAAGGGGAAATCTGCACCAAAAAAGGCGAAGACCGTTCCTTCGGCCGGAAAGGTTATGGCGACTGTCTTTTGGGATTCGCAAGGGATAATCCTCATCGACTATCTGGAAAAGGGTAAAACTATTACAGGTGAATATTATTCATCGTTATTGGACTGTTTGAAAACCGAGCTGCAAGAAAAACGCCCGCGATTGGCCCACAAGAAAGTCCTTTTCCATCACGACAACGCACCAGCACACACCTCAGCAGTTGTGGTCGCAAAATTAATGGAAATAGGATTCCAACTCGTTTCACATCCCCCCTATTCTCCAGACTTGGCTCCCTCGGACTACTATTTGTTCCCCAATTTGAAGAAATGGCTGGCGGGACAAAGATTTTATTCAAACGAGGAGGTGATTGCAGACACTAATGGATATTTTGCAGACTTGGACAAATCCTATTATTCGGAAGGGATCAACAAACTAGAACATCGTTGGACGAAGTGTATAAGCCTAAAAGGAGACTATGTCGAAAAATAAAAAAGGTTTACCCCAAACACATAAGTAGTTTTTATTTTTGCACAAACCAGCTTCGTATATGAATGTTCGTACCTTTCCTAGTCTTTCGCATTTCTATTAGTAGTTCCTGGCTGTTATCTTCATTTTCGTTGTTAGTGAAGTGAAGTGAAGTTTATTTTTAGATCTACTTCTCGAGACTTTTTACTTAATTGCATCAGCATTTCTTGTAATTCTTTGAGTGATATCATCTGCGAACTTTAAGTGATTTAATCGTTCATCTTCCATTAATATTCCTTTATTTTCACACTTTAACGACTTGAACATATTTTCTAGAGTCAACGTGAACAGCTTTGGGGATATTGAGTCGTCTTGTCTAATTCCCCTTTTAATTTTAATTTTATTCGTTTTTTTTCAACCACTATTTGTTATGTGGCATTTTTATATATGTATTCAAGAAAAGTTGTGTATCTTTCATCGACTCTGCTGTTATTTAAGACGTTAAGGACTGCCCATATCTCAACCAAATCAAATGCTTTTTCGTAGTCACTCATTGCAAGGTGGCCTTATATTCATTTGCTTTTTCCACTAATAATCTAATTGTTTGAAGATGGTCCACAGTGCTCTATTCTCGTTTAGACGAGGATAGACCGCCTGTTCACGTGGTTGATAACTGTCTAATTTGTTCGTTAATCTATATATTATGATTCTACTGCGAATTTTGTATAGTACTGATAACAGAGAATTTTGTATAGTACCGATAATAACCGACTTTAATGACCACAATATCAACTGGCTTAAATATTCAAATACTACCGACGAATAAGATCGTGAAGCTGAATCACTCTCAATCAGTTGTGGCTTAACTCAGCTTATTGACGAACCAACACGGATCCCTGATCGAGACGGGGAGTTCGCCAGTCTTCTTGATCTGTGTTTAACCACCAATCCGGAGATTTATGCAGTCAGCGTAAATCCGCCGTTAGGTTCTTCTGACCATAAACTGCTTTCGACATTGAGTATCCTGTCAATCAGTGACAGAGAGGCGCCTAAGCCGCGCAAGAACTGGCACTACAAATCTGCTAAATGGGAAGATCTCATGGAATATTTTCGAACTTTCCTTTGGATGGACGTTTGTTTTCGATCCGACAACTCATCTGATGGCCAGGGAGGTCTCCGATGTTATTCTGGCTGGTATGGAAGCTTACAACCCTTTTTCGAAGAAATGCCCCTCCAACAGCAAGCCTTGGTTTGACCGAAAATGCAAAAAAGCTCTTGCCTATCGACAATGGCGTAAAAATCCTAACACCATAAATCGTAACACCTTTGTTCGTGATCGGAACAAATGCAAAGGAATTATCGACGAATTAGAAACAAACTTCTCGCTTGTCCCAACAATTCTAGGTCCTTTTGGGCAGTGGCTAAGGCAGTTAGTCAAAATTACATCAAATCCACCATACCATCAGGGCATTCGACCGTGTTTGGCACGATAGACTGTTGGCTAAGCTACGCTCTTGTGGTATGTCTGAAAAGTTCTGTTTGTGGCTCTCATGTTTCCTCAGAGAGCGTTCTTTATGATTGGCGGTCGACGGATTTCTTTCTAACACCTTCACTATCAACGCCGGTGTGCCCCAAGGCTCTATACTGTCTCCTACTCTCTTTCTCATTTACATTAACGATCTGTTGGAAAAGACCGCTTTGCAGATGACAGTACGCTTATCTCTTCATTCACGTTGAACGCTCAGACATCGGCTACTCAGGCGAATATCCACAGACCATAGGATGTCGTTCAATTTAACAAAGGCCTTGAAGAAATTCTATCTTGGGGTGACAGTAACCAAGTGGAATTTAGGGCTACAAAAACTCAGGCGGCAGTTTTTTCTAAAAAAAAGTTAACGTTGCTGAACCCGACAGTTATGTCGGGGCACGCCATTCCCCTAGCATCGTCACTCAATTTGTTGGCCGTTAATTTGGGAGCAAATATATCCCGGCATGAACATGTTGCAGGCATAGCAAGGAGAGCTTCTCAAAAGTTGGGAATATTATTTCGAACCAGAAAGCTTTACACTCCACAACAACTGTTAATTCTTTACAAAGTTCAAATTCGACCAACTATGGAATACTTCTCCCATGTTTGGGGCTCCACTCCCAAACATACACTGCATTTATTAGATTCTGTTCAGAGAAAAGATGTTCATCTGATTGGAGACCCAGAACTGACCAGCGGGCTTGATTCGCTCGAACATCGAAGAACGGTTGGCAACTTGAGTCTGTTCTACAAGTAGTTTCATGGAAAGTGTTCCAAGGATGTAGTTCGCTTAATTCCTCCCAGAGCGGTGCATGTCAGAAATACACGTCGCGCTAATACTTCACACCCGTATGAGGTTCAGCTTGTTACTCCGCGTACAACGCTTTTCAAGCAGTCTTTTATATGGAGAACATCATCCCTTTGGAATAATTTGCCCAGAGCTGTGTTTCCCACCGAGTACAATTTACAGCGATTCAAGAACAACGTGAATTGCTTTTTTTTCCACACACATGCCGCTCCTGAAGCGCTTTGGGGAATTTCTTGCAGCACGTGTGCTAAACCCAAAAAAAAAGACTGATGGGCCTATAATTCTCCAATTTAAATTTGTTCCCCAGTCAAGGCATGTACCCAAGGTTTTGATATTTTACTTTTTATAAGGTACCTGTTAAATAAAGCTTGAAGAGATTGTATTATCGATGTCCCTCCATATCTTATCATTTCTATAGTTATTTCATCGTCTCCTGATTCTTTGTTGTTGTGAATATGTTGTATGGCGTTTATTATTTCGTCCATTGTTATATTAGGAATTTCTTCAGATTCCACATTGCTTACTAGAACTCTATTTCCATTTTCTTTCCCGGGCGGTGGCGATATTTTCGTGTTTTATAATGTCTGATAATATTTCTTTGTAGCTTTCTTTATCCCTTGGATTTGTGCGATTTCTTGGTTGTCGTTATTTATAAGTTTTATTATTTGATGTCTCCCTGCATTCATTTGTTTGTTTAAGTATTTCAAACCTCTTCCTTAGAGTTTCTTCTATTTTCGAGTTTCTGTATTATCTGATGTCTTCTCTGACCTTTTCTTTATTTTTTGTCCATTTTTGCCAATTCATTTGTAGGACCATTTCTTAATAGCCTTCTCTGTTTTATAAAATTTTGGTTCTCTTTACTTAATTTTTGCGTTTTTTCTTTTTAGTGTTCCGTACGGAACACTTATAAGATCACTTCGGTGTCTGTCTGTCTGTCTGTCTGTCACACCCGATTTTCTCCGAAACTATTTGACATAGAAAGGTGAAATTTGGTAATAATATAGGAATTGATGGCCTCATCAGAGCCATGTAGTTTTGAGAATTAAATTTTGACTTAAGGGGTTAGTTTTGGGGGGTGAAGTCGGATGTGAAAAAAAAAATTTTTTACTAGGTCATCGAGTGTGGTGTCAAATGAAAGCTTGTGAAAACACGAGTAAAAAAATATATATATAATATTATACTTGCGCGCACTTTTCTTTGTATTACTTTTAATAATTCGCGAAAAATCGCTGTCCCGGGTCTTATCTCGAAAAGTACTTATCAAAAAATTTCGAAAAAATTCTGGAATATTCTCCACGGGGTGTAGATTGAACGAAAATTATCACGAGTGCATTACCTTTAATAATTTATATGGTATATAAAAAAAACAAAAATTTCAAGGTCATCAGATTTCAGTAAAGATTGGAAACAAACTTTGTTGAAAACTCATTTGGGGTGTGTTTTGTGAAGTCACTGATCATTTTATATAACCGTAACATAAATTTTGACTTAAGGGGTTCGTTTTGAGGGGTGAAATCGGAAGTGAAAAAAAATTTTTTTTACTAGGTCATCGAGTGTGGTGTCAAATGAAAGCTTGTGAAAACACGAGTAAAAAATATATATACAATCTAATACTTGCGCACACTTTTCTTCGTATTACTTTTAAAAAATCGCTGTCCCCTACCTTATCTCGAAAAGTACTGATCAAAAAATTTTGAAAAAATTCTGGAATATTCTCCACGGGGTATAGATTGAACGAAAATTATCACGAGTGCATTACCTTTAATAATTTATTTGGTATATAAAAAAAACAAAATTTCAAGGTAACCAGTTTTCAGTAAAGATTGGAAACAAACTTTGTTGAAACTTCATTTGGGGTGTGTTTTGTGAGGTCACTGATCATTTTATACCACCCTAACAAAAATTTTTATTTTAAAAACAATCAACGTATGGAACACTAATTGTGCAAGTTCAACTTGCACTTGACCGGTTTTTTCGATGTTGCTATTTGTTTTGTAGTCATGAGTAGGCTGTGGGTGATTTGTGCATTTACTTCATCAAGTTCTGTTTCGTAGTTTCTGTGTTTTATATGACTTTCCAGTGCTTGTCGATATTCGTCTGTGTTTTGTTTTATTATTTCTGTTGGTGTCTTTATCTTGGCATGCGTTATCAATCTACGTCTCCCCTGCTTCAGATTTATTATTATTTTTGCTCTGAATATCCGATGGTCACTGTCAATGCTTATCATGTTTAGGATTGTCGTGTCGACTACAATATTCTTGTCATTTGACCAGGGGATTTAGTGAGTTTAAAATAGACTATTTTTAGTATATTACTAACAGATGCATATTTCTATTCCAAGTCATTCAGATATATTATCGATACTTTAGTGTCTGCTCTCCGAAAGAAGGATTGGAATTTTAAATATACTTAGAATCAGTTTAGATTTTCTGTCCTGTTTGAAGATATTTTTTTCAAAACTGAAAACGCATGTTCAATTTATGTAGTATTACAGGCAGAAAAACTAACACTGTAATTCACAACGCTAATTTCACATAACCGTAAAAGAAATGGCGTATTTCGTCATACAATTAAAAAATCATTTCTATTTATTGAAGTGCTAGTAGTTGCACCCACAGATTAACAATTGCAACAAACTACAATCGTCTTCAAAACTGTTTATATAATTAGTTGTTAATCATGCCGGACGCTAATTATATAATTATTATTTGGCTTCTTTTCGTGGTTTTAATGGTACGTTAAAAGTCGTAAAACGCACTGTAAAATCCAGGCAAATTGTAATAAGAGAATTCGCGCGGTGTTAGCCATGTTCAGAATTAAACTTTGGGGGATATTATATTTTCATATGGAGGAATTCACATATCAATTTAAAGTTATTCATTTAAAATGGTATTCACATATGGGAGAAATATATACTGTTGATGTAAGTTTTATGGAATAAGATGTACCAGTCTTAATTCCCTTGACGTCACTTGCATTGGCATCGTCGGTTAATATGTTCAACCTCGAAACCACCATTTTAACTCTTTGGTTAGTTCGTGTTCGTGTAAGTAAATTATACAAATAGGTTTTAATAAAAGAAAGTGATATCGATTTTGGGTACTGAACCCTCGAATACTCAGGAAAATACCTAAATGTAAAGACACAACCACAAGAGCATTAAAAAAATTCTAGGAGCCATTAAGATTCGACCCACGAACACATGAAACAGTAAAAATGGCGATTCTAAGTTTCTACTTATTTACTGATGATGCCAATGTGGGTGACGTCCAGAGAATTTGGATTTGTTCTTCAGTTAGGTGAGGGAAGCGAGGGAACAAATCTTGAACTCACAGGTCAAGGTTCGCAGGGGCTGTGGCTTAAATGGTTAATTTCAGGGGCGCCCGCAGTACGCCCTGAGATTGTGGGTTCGAATCCCACCGGCACCGAGTAACTTTTTTAAATCTCTTTTAATGGTGTCTTTACCGTCAGGTATTTTTCTGACATGTTAAAAAATCATGGATAAGCATTTTTTAAAGTTATATCATCCAAATGTAGCACTCTAGTTTTTAAGCTATATCTAGTACTATAGTACTAGTTTTAAGCTATATTCAGTACTCTAATACTGAGTTTATTTATAAGACACTCTGTTTCTTTTTCGTTTTTTTTATTGTTCATCTCCCCGCCTGAGTAGGAATTTTACCCTTTTTTCATATCTTGAGGATATCGGCGGAGATGTCGTAATACCCATCGACGTTATCCAAGTGACGAAACATACATTTTTGTATTTCACAGCACGTTTTAAACAACGCCCTAGTGCTACCACGTTATTGCATTTCTACAAACAATTACTACCTATGTACGTGGTCAGGCCAAATATACTTAAATAAATTAATAAATAAAGCATACCGATCTACCGGGATTGGAACCCGAGACCTTCTGCATCGCAAGGAAGTTACTACGCCACGAAGCGACGAGCCGTCATAGCTGTATCAGATAGTTGTTGAATACAGAAAAAATTCTAGCTTGACCCTTTTCGTCATGAAATGAAGCGTTTGTATTGTACGGAATGATTCCATATTTTTCGAGCTCACTATATATTTTAATGAAACAACTCGCACTAGAAATGGCATGGTGAATCGTCCCATTTCTTTTTGATAACAGCTAATTTTATGATGTTTTTTTTTCTTCAATATATTAGATCAGAAAAAAAGTCAGCTTTCCAATATTACTAGAATTGTGGACAAACTAAGCTAATAAATTTCTTTTCTATCTACATGTTAGCGTTTAAATTTAAGGAATAGATAAAAAAAAACTAATAAACTCTTCTTTTTAGGCAGACTTTCGTATAGGCTGGAACTCTCTTTTGTTAGGATTTTCTGGGGTATGGCATTATGTAAATATCATTGACTTCGAATACTCATACAAGATTTACACACCTATAAAGGATTTTGAGGAAAACGGTGTTGTCGGCAAACTTATAGTCAAAGAAGGCTTAGACTTTGAAATTTCCTTTAAGTTATCCCTTTATAAGGTTTGTATATTGCCAGGTTTATATGTATATGATATTTTAAGAATTTATATAACCTTAAAACATAAAAGGTTGAAGGTGGATTGATAACAATGCTATTATTTAGAGTAGGAATATTTTGTAGCCTAGAAATACTCAACACAATTGGATAATTTAATTATCGCTCCTTGCCATTTACGTTGTACGTATTCAGATTTATGCATTGAATTTCCTTTATACACATATACTGGTGGGCAAAAAAATCGACTCCAACTATTTGACTTCAGTTAACACGGATCCTAAAATTTAGTGTTCATTTTTACGGAATTTAGTATCATTTAAAAGCCCATTCCATTCTCTTTTTAATGATACCAAATTCCATACCATACCTCATGATTTATTGATAAAAGTCAAAATCAATATTTTGTATTACTTCCCCCTAGCCCTTATTACTGCTTCCAGCCAGTTTTTCATGGAGCGGGTGAGCTTTTTCACTACTGTCTGTGGGATTCTTCCCCACTCTTCCGCCATCGCAACCTTTAAGCCCCTCAGCGATGCAGAGGCTGGATTTCTAGCTCGAACCCTTCTTTGGAGCTCATCCCACATGTGCTCGTTTAGATTGAGACCAGGATTCCTCGCAGGCCAATCTAATGTGGGTATTTCCACTTCCGCCAGATATTGCCATACCCATGCAGCAGCATGTGGCCTCGCATTGTCGTGTTCCTGCAAGATCTGCTTGATGGACCGGTGAGCAGTTAATCCACCGTTATGATAACCAAATCTGTTTTCGCATCCAGTAAGATACCTCCCCACGCCATGACAGAATCTCCTTCGTAGGCGATCGTTTCAGTAATGCAGCACTACGCATACCGCTCCGCAGGCTTCTTCTAGACTCTTCTTCTTCCATTATTGCCATGTAAGCACATTCGGGACTCGTCAGAGAATAAAACGGCGCACCATTGCTCTAAAGTCCAGTCGATATGTTCTCGAACAAATCTGAGTCGCGATTGTCAATGGGCTGCTGTCAATTTGGGTCCATTAGCTGGTCTTTTCGGAGTTAAGTTAGCTTCTTTCAGTCTTCTTCTGATTGTCCAATGGCTGACACGACAGCCCTTGTCGGAGCTCCTGCTGGACCTAAACGCCAATCAAGTGACGATTTCTTAGAGTTGTGTTGAAGCGTCGTCTCGCCCCGCTCGCTTCTTCTTCCTAATCCTGGTCTCCGTGTAAAGGCGCCAGTCTCGTGATATCGTCTGTAGACTCTGGAGGTAGCTGACTGACTCAGGTGTAGTTATGCAGCGACTACATGTTGGCTATGCCCTTCTTGTAATGGGGCAATGACTTGTGTTGTTTCTTCCGGGGTGGTATCCATTTTCCGCTAACGTAATTAGTGAGCAGTATAGCAGAGATGTTGACCGTTCAAGTTCTGATACACAATGCTAATTAAATTATCTTTTTTATCGTCCACCTCCTCGCCACTATATGCTTTTTATGATTTTTCCTGCTATATCTCTGACGAGATATATTGACGGGGATGTCATAATATCCGTCAATGTTGCCCAGATGTTGAAACATATGTATATGTTAACAACGACCTAAAAATATATACAACACCCAGCCTATTGCCGGAATCAAGCCAGTGATCATCGGTATAATATGGAGGCTTTTAACCCACTACGCTATTGACGCCGGCAATCTTCCTTTCAAGCCTGTCAAAACCATTTCACATTTTCTTAGGAAGGTCTCTCATTACTCGTTTTTAGTGTTCCGTACAGAACACTTATAAGATGACTTCGGTGTCTGTTTGTCTGTCTGTCACATCCGATTTTCTCCGAAACTATTTGTCATAGAAAGTTGAAATTTGGTAGTAATATAGGAATCAAAGTCGTGTAGTTTTGAAAGTCAAATTTGGACTTAAGGGGTTAGTTTTTTGGGGGTGAAATCGGAAGTGAAAAAAAAATTTTTTTAGTAGGTCATCGAGTGTGGTGTCAAATGAAAGCTTGTGAAAACATGAGTAAAAAATATATATATAATGTAATACTTGCGCACACTTTTCTTTGTATTATTTTTAAAAAAATCGCGAAAAATCGCTGTCCCCCCACCTTATCTCGAAAAGTACTGATCAAAAAATTTTGAAAAAATTCGGGAATATTCTCCGGGGGTGTAGATTGAACGAAAATTATCACGAGTGCATTACCTTTAATAATTTATCTGGTATATAAAAAAAAACAAAAATTTCAAGGTCATCAATTTTCAGTAAAGATTGGAAATAAACTTTGTTGAAAACTCATTTGAGGTGTATTTTGTGAAGTCACTGATCATTTTATACCACCGTAACAACATTTTTTATTTTAAAAGCAATCAACGTACGGAACACTAATTGTGTAAGTTCAACTTGCACTTCACCGGTTATTTATTCATTCATTCATTCGAAATATTTTATAATTCTTTAATGGTTATGAAACATTTTACTTCAAATTTAATAGTTATCGACATAAAATTATATCTGTATTTTCAAATTAGCAATATCGAAGATAAAATAAAAAGTTCCAAACGATTTAAAACTGAATTATATTTGCTTTTAGCTTCCACGTCAACACGAATCAAAACACACAACTTAATAGCTACAAGCAGAACGTGCCGATCTTTTAGGAAGTTCTGTAAATGTATAATATATTCAAAATATCAGCCAAGGGAAGTGAGAATTGAAATCCTGACGGCTTAAACCGAAATCCAAATTCATTACTTATAAATTCGTGACCCATGTTTGTGTGCAGAATCACTTCAAACTTTTCTCAAGGCAGTTCTCTAACAAAATTTTCTTAATAGATTAGCCTAAGTCTGTTTACTATCGGTTCAAAGCCCTTCGCTTAACATTGGAGTATTTCTCTATAATATGACAGTTTTATTGTCTCTGGGATTTGAAATAATTTTAATGTATGTACGAAAATGCTCATGCGTACTGAAGGTGGAATACTCATAATTGGTACGAGCGTTCTATAGAGATGAAAGAAAAGATATATGTAAAGAAATTTGAGTTTGATGCTACAAGGTGTTCAAAATAAATTTATGCATTTCGACTATTTTAAATTGAAAAAGCTCAAATTTTTTAAATGTCACACCCTGTATATTATTATTTTTTCTGATAGATTTTACAAAACCCCCAACTTTCATTAAGCATGTCATATACCTATTTCTAATAGTTTTTGATTTATTTTGAATTTTTCAATTTTTACTCTTGTTTTTAATACACACACAAAAATGGAGGCATTGCCAAATTTTGACAAGTCTATTAAGCAAGTGAAAATAGTTTAATTTGATGTAGTAAGAGACATATAAAGGTAATAGTTACGGATTTCCCTAAAAATGAATTAATTGATATGGTTTATACGCTGGGCGAAGCGGGAAAAAATTGTCTTTTGGCAGTAGGGCTTTACGGAGCGAAGTACTCGAATAGACGTATACCATCTAGAAAATCTTTTCAGTGCTTAATGGAATGGTTTGATGGTAGTGGTAGCGTTGAATATACGAAACGGAAAGTAGTAAACCAGAATGCTACCAATCAGAAAAAAGAAATGGAGATTTTACTTCATGTTGAAGATAATCCACAGGTCAGCAGCCGTTAACTAGCTGACTTATCTGACACATCCCTATCTACGGCTAATCGCACTACTTTCATATGGAACTTCACCAAGAACTTCAAGACCGTGATTTTGAAAGACGAGTAAACTTTTGTACCACCATGAATGGAGCAATAGAGGCCGACCCAAATTTTTTATCCAAAATAATGTTTTCTGATGAGGCTACTTTTCGCAGTAATGGAGCAGATAACAGCCATAACATGCATTATTATTCAACAGTTAATCGATTTTGGGTCCGGGAAGTTCAAAACCGCTTCAGTCCCTTAATGTATGATGGGGAATATTAAATTTTTGAATTATTGGTCGACATTTTTTCCGCGAACCGCTTAACGGGCCTAAATATCTAAATTGTTTTGCAAAACGAATTACCCCAGCTTCTTGAAGAAGTTGATAACTTTGAAAGGAACAAATGTGGATTCATCAAAACGGAGCTCTTGCTCATTACTACCGGGAAGTTTGGGAATTTTCAAACGATCATTACCCACAAAAATGGATCGGTAGGTACGGTTCATTTATGGCCCCTCGATCATATGACTTAACACCTTTAGACTTGTTTTTGTGGGGTTACATTAAGGATCGTGTTTATGTGAATTTCCCGAAAACACCAGTAGATATGGAAAATATGATACGGGATGCGTGTAGGACAATAACGCCCTTTATGCCAAGGAAAGTGAAGGAAAATATAATAAAACGACTAAACATATGTATTCAAGTAGACGGGCGGGTTTTTGAACATTTATTACGTCATAATAATTAATCATTAGGTAAATTAAACTATATTAAAATTATTATTAACTATTTGTTTGTGTTTTCACAAGAGCGTAAGTGTATTAAAAACAAGGGTAAATATTGAAAAATTCAAAATAAATCGAAAGCTAATAGAAATAGATACATGACATACTTAATAAAAGTTGGAGGGTTTTGTAAAATCTATCAGAAAAAATAATAATATACAGGATGTGTCCTTTAAAAAATTTGAGATTTTTAAATTTAAAATAGTCGAAATGTATAAATTTATTTTGAACACCCTGTAGGATCTAACTCAAATTTCTTTACATATATCTTCTTTTTCATCTCTGTAGAATGCTCGTACCAATTATAAGTATTCCATCTTCAGAAACAATGGCGCTACTGGCAATGTTTTACAAAACTGAACATTAGTATTTAAAAAAAAAAATTGAAAAATTAGAAAAACTACTAGGTTTAGGTATATAACATTATTGATAAAAAAGTTATAAAATTTTACGCAGAATTTAAAAATAAATTAGAAAATAGGATGTTCCATTTAAAAAAACATATATTATATCGGCCCCCACTTTTTTGAAGTACCTGTATACTCAAAAAATAACTTTAAACTGTGCACCTTAACATTCCTTAAAACTATTGTATTTAACGTTTTTTCGTCATTCCCGAAACAAATGAGACAATGAACTTTATCGATGACTCACTCTGTACTTTTCACAGATTTAAATTATTATTAGTTTTCTTTTCAATTATCAAAGCATGGTTCTTGAGTGTGATGACTGCATTAAATTAAAATCATTTACTCACATTTCGCAGACAACTGCACGTTAGGTGTCTAGTGATCTTTTCTAGATTATTGTAAGGCTATGTTAAATTGAAATTATTTTTTAAACGTATATCTTAATATCGCGCGATAAGTAAATATCTCTGAAGACAACTGGTGAAATTTTAGGAGAAATTTGGAAAATAAATTTTTATTTGGTACTATATAAATCAACCACATTTTATTAATTGAAAGTCAGTATCAAGATATACTAAAAGTAATGTGACAGGTTGATAATTATGTGGCATAGCATTTTTTGCTAAAATCGAGCTTAGAATTTGTTAAAAACCCTACAAGAAACTAGTTGCTGTTCGCTGGTACATTTTTTAAGTACACTAATAGAGATTGGTCTATGTCAGATGCATTTTAGGTGTCTAGCTTCATGAGGATTTATCTCAAAACAATATTGCAAGTGTTTGACTGCGTAATGGGTATCGCGAGTGGTGTTTTTCTCTAATAATCGACAATAGAGTGGGAAGCCAGTTGTTTTTTTTTCAAGAAATATTGTTACAATTGATTGTGTAACTGGTGGTATAGTTGGTTTAGTGAAATTTTGTCCAACTGTGCGACCGTTCGATTAAATAGGTCTTAAAACATTATTACAGACAACAATTTTTTTTTTTCTTGAAATACATGTGGCCCTCGGTGGTTTCGTTATTTATTTGTTTGCATCCTTTTTTGGCAGTAAAACAGATATGTCAGTGTATGTACTTATTTACGGTTTTCACGTCACTGCTAATAGGCAGAGTTTCCAACTAGGGCAGGGGTGCTCAAACTTGAACTGCTGGCGATCTACCTCGATATTGCTAGACTACGATCGATCGACTCTGAGAGGCTGCAAGTAAGTGTGATGCAGGATTGTCGTCTAGGTAGGGTGTATCGTGGCATAGATATTAGTTTTCCGCACAATATGCATTTTTTTAGTCAAGGTAAGTGTACGTCTGCTCTAAAATGTCAATGAAAAAACTCATAATTATTCAAAATTGCGAGTTTATTGGTTCTTACAAAACAAACGAGTTCTAGTGTCTAAACTTAACTAAAGAGTGACTTTGGATGTTGAAGCGTGGCACTGCATGTTCTCAGCATACTTTTCATAAGATGGTACGTAATTACCGAGTGCTAATCGCAAGCATGATGACATATGTTCGTCAGTTAGTCGATTGGGATATTTTGACTTAATTATCTTCATTTCAGATAATGCAGACTTGCACAAGTAAGTTGACCCAAAAATTTCCGTCAGTTGAAGGGCGATTTGCCTTAGATTCTTATATTTATCTTCAGATATAAAACACCATAATTTTGTATCAGATGCTGTGGCTTTGAGATGTATATCTGATATAATCTGCACTAACTCATTTTCAACAGAACATGAGTCCATGTTAAACTGACTTGCTATTTCAGTAGCTAATTCCTCAATGTTTTTACACGAAAAAGGATAACTTATAAATGATGCGATATTTGCCAATTTACTGAAATCATAAAAACATATTTCGAATTGACCCAAAATATTTGATTCTGCCTCATAAATATCATAATTCAACTGAGGAATCCTTGCTTTCAAAGACGGACAATTTTTCAGATCCTTTCTTTTCAGTTGATCTATCATAAGTTGCAATTTACTTTTGAATGCGTTTATTGCGCTAATCATCTCAATAATAGTTTTTCCTTTACCTTGAAGCTCCAAATTAATCGTGTTTAAATGCATTGTGATGTCTGTCAAAAATGCCAAATCAGTCAGCCATTTTCCGTTTTTCAGCATCTGAGTGTCATCACCTCTTTCGTCCAGAAAAGCTGTTATTTCGGGCAATAATTCTTGAAACCTTTCTAAGAATTTTCCGCGACTCAACCACCTGACGTCTGTGTGAAGAACTAAATCAGTGTGTTCAGCTGACTTACTATCTTCCAACTGCAATTTAAAGAGCCGTCGTTGCAAGCTACGTGCACGGATAGAATTCACAATTTTCAATGCAATGCCCATAATCTCCTCCATGTTTAGAACTTTTGAACACAAAACTTGTTGTTGTATAATGCAATAGAAGGAGAAAAATGAAGGGAAATCATCATTAGCTCGACACAATGCCACAAAACCGTTTTCGTTTCCAGTCATTGCTGGTGCTCCATCGGTTGTAATGCACACTAGTTTATATATTGGTAGCTTGTAGTTTGTTACAAAATTGAAGAAAACTTCATATATATCTTCGCCACGGGTCTTTCCTTTCAGAGGAATCATTGTCAAAAACTCGTCCTTAGCCGACATGTCATTGAATACCATTCGAATAAAAATACACAGGGCAGTGTCTGTCATATCGGTGGATTCGTCGAACTGTAAAGAAAAGTATGTACATTCCATGATATCATGTTTTAGTTTATCTGCCATGTCCTGACTCATGACTTCAACACGCCTTGTGACAGTCGGACGAGATAACTGAAGTTCTCTAATAGCAGACATAATCTGTTTTATTTGTAAAATTTCCAAATAAAGTCTCACCAGCTTCAATAAATGCTTCCTTCACAACCAATCCATCATCAAATGGTTTCTTGTATTTCGCCAATATATGAGATATTTTAAATGACGCGATCGTTGCAGCTTTTGATTGCTTGGCTGGTCTTGTGAACATGGTTTGTTCTTTTTTCAAACAAGTTATCAAATCACGTACTTTTCGTTTTCTTAATTCACTCTGTGACGGAAAATCCTTTTCATAGTTTTTATGAACAGTTTTATGATGCCTCTCTAAGTTCCCACGCTTAGGTATTGCAACTGACGCACGGCAAATGAGACAAATGCACTTATCCTTTACCATACAAAAGAAAAATTCTTCCTCCCAATCGTTATTAAAATGATAAGTTTTACTTTTCTTCGCCGCACTCATTTATTAATAAATTTTGTATCGATGTATCGCCTTCAAGTTACAACTCAGACTGACTCCTATTCCTGCAGGCGCAACATTTATATCGGCGCGAACGAAGTCTCGAATGTTCCCGTCAAACACGCCGCCCGAAGTTTCTAGAAAAATCGGCGGGAATCAAAAAAGCGGCTTTTCTTTGACAAGTACCGCGCGTTCCTTTGATAAAGCCGCCTTTTGCCGCTAGCAGGGGGTTATTACGATAAAAGAAAGTGATGAGGGGGTTATTCTGGCCTAATTTTGGATCGAATAAATTTTAGTAGTTTATTCATTACATTTTGTTTTAGTTACCTAAAACAAAATCTATGAATAGTTCTATATCAGAATTTTTTTCTCGAGATCGACTCGAAAAGCACTCGCGATCGACCGTTTGAGCACCCCTGAACTAGGGTATTAACGTTGTATCCAGGATATAGATTGTAGATTCATTGGGATACAGATCGACAAATAGCCCGACAGACGGAAATTGTAAACTAATTTGGTGGTTTACAGTACCTAAAAAATCAAGAAATGTAAAAATTCCCGAAGACGATAATTTATTCTTCTTAGCTAAGGAAGTAAAAAATATTGAGTCTATGTTAGACCACAGAAAATATCCATTTCAATAAATCCGACTATTTTTGTTCCGAGATCAATTAAAAATATTAATTATTTTAACTAAGAAATTGCCAATTCCTAGAGAAATACCCATTAAGCAAATATAACACCCTTATATCACGCCTGACAAAAGTGCTAACACATGCAAGTGTTCGCTAAATTAAATAAAATCTTTGTTAAAATGTAAATTAGCTTTATGTTAATCCATCTGGATATAGTTTGGGGCATTAATGCTCACTAAAGTCTCTTGTCAAGATATAATGAGCTGTTTGTATAACAAGTGAATTAATGGGATTACATATCTAAGTCCTAAACCAACGTTTATTACATTTTTTGTCAGGTTTATTATTACTTTCCTCGCTAAATAAAAGTATCGTATTCGTAAAAAAAGAATCCTGCTCTACGAGTCTCTGGATGACGAAAAACACAGTCATTCACTTCCGTCATTCTGTCTGTCTATTAGCCAGTCGGTCTGGTGGCACGATAACTCTTGAATGGAATGAGGTATTAATTCAGATTTTATATCGCTTTAGGCAAAGGGAGTAAAAGAGGTAGTCGTAGATAATTTTTTTATAGTCAATAAACAACTTTTATGCATAATTATTTGTTTTTTAAGTTGTAAGGGGTTAAAAGGGTGCGGAAGGGAGTTAGATGGGTTGCTTCATATATAGAGATGATAGAGGTGTCCAGTTCTTGTCCATTAACAATCTCTTCCCTAAGTTTCAGTCAGGGTTTCGTCAGCGCAACCACCGCTCTGGCAGCCATAATGGATGATATACTTCGAGCTGCTGATCGTGGTGAATCGTCAACTTTACTCCTTTTGGATTACAGTAAGGCATTTGATACTGTAGATTATAGCCTACTCTGTGCAAAGCTTCATTATTACTGCTTCTTTGACGAGGCAGTAGAGCTTCTCCGGAGCTATTTGGTGAATAGGAGACAAGTTGTTAAGATGGATGACGAGACTTCGCAGCCTGGGGTCAAGAACAGTTGCGTACCACAGGGCTCTATTCTGGGACCATTACTTTTTATGATATATACGATGGATCTAGTTGAATCAGTTAATGACAATTGCTTAATCCATCAGTTTACTGATGATAAATAGGTGTTTGCTAGTTACAATAAGGATAATGCTGAGCAAGTCTTCCATCGCTTGAATGCCACACTCAAGAATATTCAGTCATATTCGGAGAGGCAGAGTCTTAAGTTGAATCCACCTAAATCAGTGGCAGTTAATTTTGGTAATGTGCTGGCGGGACTTGACTTGGGTGTTGTTGTGGATAGTGTTCCTGTCCAATTGAGGGAAACTGTAAAAAGTCTTGGGCTTGTGATTGACAAGGACCTGCGCTTTAGAGGTCATGTCAAGCTTATAATGCAAAAGGCATACACAGCTTTAAGGAGCTTATATCGGAATAGAACTATTTTAACCAGAGACGTAAGGAAAAGGCTCTGCGAAGCATTAGTCTTGAGTCATGGTAATTATGCGGATGTGGTTTTTGGGCCATGTCTCAATGTTCGTTCCAGTTCCAGAATACAAAAGATTCAGAACTATTGTGTTAGGTTTATTTGTGGATTGCGGAAGAGAGATCATGTTTCTCCTCAATTGGTGGGGCTGGGCTGGCTCAATATGTTTAGCAGGCGAAAATTGCACATGGCGGTGTTTGTTCATAGAGTCTTGGCAACGGGTTGTCCTCTCTATCTTAGACAGAAATTGAGGCATCGGGTAGATGTGCACGGTTTAAATACTAGAAATATTCACCTTTTAGAAATACCAAAGCACAGAAAGGCGATCTTTCAAAGATGTTTCAGCTGTGCTGCAGTGAGTGTTTACAATTCGGTACCGCGCGCTATTCAAAGCAGGTCAGTTAATGATTTCAAACTGATTTATAAGAAATTTCTCCTCGGGGATGCAGCTTGACTTTTATTTTGATTCTTATTTCTATTAGTCCTATCTTTTGACGATGGATTGCCGTTGTCTTCTCCTTCACTTCTGTACGTTATGTTATGTTTGCTGTTTTGCTGATGGATTCTTGTATGTTTTCTTCTGTTTTTCTTCCAGTACTATCTTATCTCGTATTTCTATTTTATATGATTATTATTATTATTATTATTTTCTTTTCTCTATAATGATGTAATGTTATTGTATGTTTTTTTATTTAGTACTTAGGTATTACTTGAATTATTGTAAAGCAACTGAAAATAGACAGAAGTCCATATTCCAGCAGCTTACAAATCTGTCAAATCCATCCTGAGACGCGTTTCGCCGTATCACGGCTCGTCAGTCAGGCTAGGATTGACAAACAAGAGAACGGTATCAACTGGTACTTATCCCAGAAGTTACGGAGTACGATGGTAAGATACAACGGATTGTATAAAGTACGCATACCTATTACTCCATCGAAAGCTGACACAGCAGCTTCTGTGTCAGCTTTATACATTTACAGATACAATTCGTTGTATCTTACCATCGTGCTCTATTACTTAAATGTTGCATTATTGAATTTGTATTTTTATATTTGTTTTTTTTATTTTTTGTATCTTGTATGCTTAGCTACTGGCTCGGTTGAGATGAGCAGCTCTTAACTGGAGTTCGCCGAGTTAAAAATAAAGACCTTTTTTATTATTATTATTATATATCATTTCGTCTAGGTTCTTGCTTAAGGTAATGGAGTAATTCTAAGTACATTATTTACAGTAAATTATATATGGGGTTAACGGGGTTGGAGAGGAGCTAAAAGGGTTGAGGAGGAGGTTCGAGGGGTGGCTTAGTACATATAATGTTATATATCTTGTTCAAAGTTCTTTGTGTCCAGAAATGTAAAAATTAATTATTTTTTCATTATTTTTTTTATATTTCACCATATAGTGTGTCCTAAGTTATTCTTTAGTCTGAGATAGACAAATATAGTGTTTATTTTAAAACTGCATATTTTTAAGAAAAAGACTGGGTAAATCGCTTTAACATATATACCAATTATTTTTAGGAACTAAAATGTATACCGAGTAACCCTGTAATTACTAGCCAAGCTCTTATCATATACATTACTAATTCTCATCATCATACATTACTAATACCTGGTTGTTACAACCCCTCGAAAATTAAAACAAAAATTAATTAGCTATGGACCACCCTTAATAAATTAGTTTTCGAAGATATTAAATCTGAATGCATAGATCGTAAATAAAATAAAAACTTACGAAAAGCTGATAATCCTGCAGCGGCGGCAGCTTATTTTGATTCAGGGGGAAGTAAAAATGACAACGGAGTTGCCAAAATTGGCACAGAAACTACCAACTCGTCTAAAGTTCTTTTGGTATCCGTTAATTCGTTCCTTGTACTAAATTTCAGTTCGGTAGGAGTTTTTTCGAATGGTAAGTTTCTCGTATTCCTGTCGATATTGTTATAAACTATTGTTCCTGTGCTGTTCGGTGGAGTAGCTAAGGGTATATTTTCTGTAAGAAAAAAATTGAAATAAAGAAGGATTTATTATTTACAATCCGCGATGAAAAAAATCAGAACTACATATTATTTTACAATTATTGTTTGTACAGTTATTACTATTCTACCAAACATTTTATTTTTGTACTGAACGCGCTAACCTTGTTAGCATCATCAGGAGTGATGATTGACTCAAACATCGCTTCTGATGATGCCAACATGGTTAGCGAAATACTTGTGGAGTATAAAAGTGTTTGGTGTAGTGGTGATAATTGCTGTGTAGTGTTACTATGCCAAAGATTCAAAACTTCCAGCACAGTGTCTTTCATAGAGTTCGCTTTTTAAGGATTTTTTTTATTATATGTTTCAGTCAAAGTTTAATAACTGCCATTACCAGCCAAAATTGATATTTCTTCAGAAAAATTGCCGGAAATGAATTTTACATCAATGTGCTTAATTTAGACGATTAATTTAAAGTTAATATTTTTACCATTCTAATAATGTTGAAATGATTAAAAAACAGAAAATTTTATGTCCTTAAATAAACTAGTTTTTGTTGGCAAACTCATTATACTATTACTTTTTAAATCTGAATGTTGCTAGAATGACCTTCTTCAACAAGGCGAGAATAACACTTTACCTAAAGTTCAAATTCAGTTTCTACTTCCATATGTAATTGAGGGTCCTTGGTGCAATGGAATTTAAAATTGTTTACATTATTTTCAGTTATTTGTAGTAAAACATATGAAGAGTTAAACGAGTGGGCAATAATTTAGAGGAGTTGTTACGTTAATATCGTGTTATATATTCTTTCTCGGTTTCTTGGAATAGAGGAATTTGAACACTATGATATTATTTTATACGTTCGCATTTATTATAATCATACATGAAGGGCGAAAGGAATGGGAAAGGAAAAGTAGAGGTTGCATAATATATTACACTTTTTTCAGGTTTCTTAAAGTCTAGCAATCTGAATATTGCATTTTTTCATCATTTTCAATTATTTAAGAGGTTACTTCGTATATTTTGTGTCAAAAACCGTTTGTGGGATCTTGGATTCTAGGAATTCTAAAATAGTGTTCTTTTCATTACTTTCAATTTTGACCAAAAATGGTAACTAGAGAAGACAGAGATGTAATTAGAAGTGATCTCCCACAAAAATTATTAGCATTGTTTCACTTCTACTTGTTTTTAGTTAAAACAAACAGCTCATTGCATATATAATCAGGATGGGTTTAAGATCTGGAGATAGATTTCAATGTTTTATGATTGAGGCCTCTTCGAGGGGTAAAAATATCAGATAGTAATGATCATTCTTAGTTATGAGAGGTAACTTATATTTTGTCGGCCTCGGTGCCGAGGTAGGTATAGAACCTGCCAAGTTACCCGATGATCATTGGTTTGAATCCGGCACTAACGGCTGGGTGCTGTGACGTCTCAGCATATAAGACGACAGACTAAAGTCACTGATATCGCTGAAGCAATTTTAAGCCAAAAATAGAGATGAGCAGGGCATATAGCAACACAAGAATACAACAGATGGACAAAAAAACTTATTCATTGGCGGCCATGTACAGAGTGAGTCAACGACAGAGTAAAGTTCATTATCTCATTTGTTTTGGGAATGATGAAAAAATGTTTTAGGGAATGTTAAGGTGCACAGTTTAAAATTATTTTTGAGTATACAGGGTACTTCAAAAAAGTGTGGCCGATATAACATATGTTTTTTTTAAATTGAATATCCTATTTTCTAATTTATTTTTAAATTTTGAGTAAAATATTATAATTTTCTTATTAATAATGTTATATACCTAAACCTAGTAGTTTTTCTAATATTACTGGTTTTCAGTTTTGTAAAAAATTGCCAGTAGCGCCATTGTTTCTGAAGGTGGAATACTCATAATAATTGGTACATTGGTACATCTATAGAGATGAAAAAAAGATATATGTAAAGACATTTGAGTTAGAGGCTACAGGGTGTTCAAAATAAATTTAGGCATTTGACTATTTTAAATTAAAAAATCTTTTTTAAATGGCACACCCTGTATTTTATTATTTTTTTCTGATAGATTTTACAAAACCCTCCAACTCTTATTAAGAATATCATATACCTATTTCTAATAGTTTTCGATTTATTTTGAGTTTTTCGAATGTTTTTAATACACTTACGCTGTTGTGAAAACATAAACAAATAGTTAATAATAATTTTAATATAGTTTAACTTATCTAATGATTACTTATTATGACGTAATAAATGTTCGAAAATATGCCCGTCTACTTGAAGACACATGTTTAGTCGTTGTTATATTTTCCTTCATTTTCCTTAGCATAAAGGACGTTATTGTCCTGCACACATCCCCTATCCTACACGTATTTTCCATATCAACTGGTGTTGTAGGGGGATTCACATAAACACGATTTTTAATGTAGCCCCACAAAAAGATCCATTTTTGTGTGTAACGATCGTTTAAAAATTCCCAAACTTCCCCGTGGTAATGAGCAGTAGCTCCGTCTTGTTCAATCCACATTTGCTTTCAAAGTTATCAACTTCTTTAAGAAGCTGGGGTAATTTGTTTTGTAAAAAAATTAGATATCTATGCCCGTTAAGCGATTCGCGGAAAAAATATAGACCAATAATTTGAAAATTTGATATTCCACACTACTTAATAAAAGTTGGAGGGTTTTGTAAAATCTATCAGAAAAAAATAATAATATACAGGGTGTGCTATTTAACAAAATTGAGATTTTTCAATTTAAAATAGTCAAATGCATAAATTTATTTTAAGCATCCTGTAGCATCTAACTCAAATTTCTTTACATATATTTTTGGCGTTGAACGTAGCCAAGACACCGACCAGTGATTAACGCTTTGAAAACGATGGATGAGATTCCATCGAAACGTCAGCGAAATCGTCCATCAAGGGACTTTAAGCTAACACGGTATACCCAAAAAACCACTACTACAATACATTTGAATTTAAATAAGTAATTAAAATTGTATGCCCTGTATAATTAATCTTATATTCAAAACACAAAACAGAAATTGTTTATATAAGATCACTAAAAAATTACTGGATCAAATCAGTAAAAACAAACAAAGTATAATATTTACCGGCATTAAATTTCTAAAATAAATATTATAAAAACATACTACGAAATTCAAACAAGTAACAACCAAACCGTAATTCAGAAGTAAAATAAACTTTATTAAAACAAAATCGGTTTTGCAAATATTCGATATTTAATTAATTTTTGTAATACATACAAAATATTATCCCTATATTATCCCCACAGCTTATTCATATCCATGCTTTCTCCTGCTATCCGACACTGTAAAATACTTAGTATTCATTATAAATCTTGCTAAATACATTTATTTTCAACACTTAGAAAAGTACATCCGGACATAAGACTTGCACGACTCGAGACATAAAATGAATCATTATAATTCTTTTAAATATGTTTTCTCTTAATCCTTCCTTTTACCCTAGTGTTCTTAGTTTTTCTCTAATCTTTTTTTATTTCCTCGTGTAATGTTTTAAAACGCTTATCATTGTAGCTGCCGTACATAATTTTTGCTTGTTCATCTACCGGATGATCAAATTATGTTTACATTCTCCCTAACATTCTTCTTCATTTAACTCAGTTCTTTTCAAAATGCCGTTTTATGGAGTTTCTTAATACAAATGCTTCATGCTAGACGATCTACATTTAAATTCTTATACACGTCTTAGAAAATATTATAATGATTTACTCAGTACTTCCATCGCAAACTCGCAACTCTAAAATAAATAATGAATTTGATATTTTTAAACTACAGGCTAACTAACGTCTTAATATTTTAAAAGATGGGTAGTTTATGGAGATATATCAATCATAGAAAAAAGTTGAGGAGAGGAAATCCTTCAGAGATTTGATATTGCCCTCTACATACAGTTTTTGTTTAAATTGAAAACAATATAAAGTAAAGCAATTCTCAGATTTTTTGACTTCAAGAATGCGGAAAAGGTGGTACCATATATTGGAATATGTACCTCTTTTACTAACTATATATTTGGCTATACATGATGACGTGTAAAATTTGCTCATTATCTCATGGAAAATTTTTATGTCATTGAAAATATACACAATTTATCAACCTCCACCATATTTAATCTTTTTCTTTGAAGCTATGTTGCTCAGTAACAACGAGTTCCAATTATTATGTGTACACCAAATTTAAAATTGATGTATTATTTCATTCTCGAGATTGTAGTAACTGACATATAGACAGACGGAACCTGACTACGTTTCTCTTGATCTGGGTACCATGAAACATAAAGAAATGTAAAAATTTTCTTCCGCTGCCAGTGTCAGAACAAGAAAATATTCTTTTTGTAAAATTTTGGGATGATGGCGCTACAGACGTCTGGTCGAATGTAATAGTTTTAAGAAACTACTTCGGCCATTAAAGTTAAAATCACCTGTTTGCAGTAATGGAACAGTTAACAGCCATAATATGAATTATTATTCAAAACCAAAACCATTGGTCGCTTAATGTATGGTGTGGAATATTAAATTTTCGAATTATTGGTCCATATTTTTTCTGCGAACCGCTTAACAGGCCTAGATATCTAAATTTTTTGCAAAACGAATTACCCCAGCTTCTTAAAGAAGTTGAGTACTTTGAAAGGGAACAAATGTGGATACAAGACGGAGCTCTTGCTCATTACCACCGGGAAGTTCGGGAATTTTTAAACGATCGTTACCCACAATAATGGATCGGTAGGGATGGATTCATTCAGTGGTCCCCTTGATCATGTGACTTAACACCTTTAGACTTCTTTTTGTGGGGCTACATTAAAGATTGTGTTTATGTGAATCTCCCTACAACACCAGTAGATACGGAAAATAGGATACGGGATGCGTGCCGGACAATAATGCCCTTTATGCTAAGGAAAGTGAAGGAAAATATAATAAAACGACTAAACATGTGTATTCAAGTAGACGTATTTTTGAACATTCGTTACGTCATAATAATTAATCATTAAATCAGTTAAACTATATTAAAATTATTATTAACGATTTGTTTATGTTTTCACAATAGCGTAAGTGTATTAAAAACAAGGGTAAAAATTGAAAAATTCAAAATAAATCGAAAATTGATATATTATTTCATTTTCGAGATTGTAGTGCAGATATATAGACCGACGGAACCTGAAGACTACATCTTTCATGATCTGCGCACCATGAAACATAAAGAAATGTAAACATTTTTCTCCGCTGCCAATCTCAAAACAAGAAAATATTCTATTCCTAAAATTTTGCGATGGTGGCGCTACAGACGTCTGGTCGAATGTAATAATTTTAAGAAACGACTTCGGCCATTAAAGTTAAAATCACCTGTGAGTAGGTTTTAGTGATAGACTGAAGTGACAAAATCAGACATTACATTTGAATGTTGTTGGAAGGAACTCGTGTCGCTCGCGGCAGTTGACAATTACGATTGAACGTTCGGCGTTGAATGAAATTTTACTCAATAAAAAATCGCAGTTAAAATAAGACACGTAAACAAGTTTGCTCTCATTTGTTTAATTATTTTTAGAAACACCCGTATATGTTGTTAACTTAAGATGATTTTTAGGAATTTGAATTTTAATAAGTAATAAAAAGTCCTTACCTACGGCTACGGAGATACGCTCACTCAATGCTTGACAATACAATTACTGTTGACATTGCATAATGTTGCCAAAATATTATACTATCTTTGTTACACACTTATTATATCTGCATGATTTAACACTGTTGTAGGGTAAATTTAACGAGCAAATACAGGCAGAGGACGAAAATAGTAAATTTTTCCAAGCTGTTTCATACATTAACAATTTATAACCTTGCACGTCTACTCTTTCTACTGGTTTGATTTACCGATTATAACGTCTCAAACTCAAAGATCAGCTTTAATTATATTTAATTATATCTTGTATTTTCCAATTTTTTAAAAATATTTTTCTAGTTTACTTAATTTCCTTATTATCGTCGCCAATTAAGTAATTTTCTAAATGATCACTAATAATGATTTGAGATGGAGACTTTTGTGGCGTACATACGATATGTCTAAAGCAATTCTAATGTAATTATCTTTCCGTATCTCTTTTGAGATATTAAAGTTTCTTAACTCCCCCGAATCTCCATTTTGTTCTCTTGTCTTAAGTGCCCTTTCCATTTTAAGTTTTTTAGTATCGTCACTCACTTTTTCATCTTTTGAATTCGGATTTTTGCAGTGACGTTGTTGTGATGACATGAGTGTTTCTGTAATTGTGTTGATCAATGTTTTGATATCGTTTGTAAGGTTATGACTTAATCCCAGGTTTTTAGATTTTACATATTTATCAATGTTTTCTGGTTCATTCCGAATATTTTTTTTTTCTTCTTGTACTTTTACTTTTTAAGCTTATTTTAACTGTAACTCTCGCTACTCAGTCATCACTTCCTACACAAAGTTAGTTCATTACGGTGACGTCTGAGATATTTCTTTTCTGGTCTGTTATAAAGATGTCAATGTCGTTTTTTGTGTTTCCATTAGGACTTACCTACGTTCATATTCTATTAATCTTCTTTTTAAAAAAGCTGTTCATTACATACAAACGGTGGTGGTGTAAAAAATTTAGTAGTTTGTCCTCTCTCGCTTCTACCTTCCAATCTGAACTTTCCTAATGCTGCTTCGATTTGGGTTCCAATTTTGGCATTAAAATCTCCGATGAGGAAGATATAGACATTTTGATCCTTTTAGTGTCATTTCGACCTCTTCATCTTCGTAATTCGTGGTAGGAGCATAAGCCTGTATTATTTCCATTTTGTAATGGTTGTTTAAATACAGTTCCTTTAGTTTAACATATATTCGCAGAGTCCGACTGTAGTGTTTCAAATTTGATTATATTATATTTATTCGAAGGATGGTTTAATATTAGAAACAGACACTCCTAGTTCTTTTTCTATATTTAGTTGAGATCTATGTTTTGTTTTCAAAGCAGCCACCGCAGAAAATCGGGTTTCGCAAAGGTAGGATGTTGAAAATGGTAATAGTATACGAAATGCTCTTGTTTTCAGTGCAGAAAACTCATCATTCACCCCTACCCAAAATACAGAGAGTGACTTATTATTAAATTGTCTTTTGATTTCGCCACTTGCCGTGAAGTATATGAAGATTTCTTCTTCGGATGTTGAGAGCCCTTCGGGAGTATTTTGAAATGGATCCCTAATCCACTCGTAACTTGCTACCAAGTTGTCGTCAGTAAGAAAATACTTTTTAAAATTCTTTGTCAACATGGCTAGATGATTTTCAATGGTTACTAAAACAACTTTCACATGTTGTTCTTCAGCCTTGTATATTTTAACACATTCACCCACATTTGCAAACATTTCTAGGTTTTTTGCTTTACATTTCTGTTCCAGAATTCCAATTTTCTACAAAAAGCATTAATTTTATCACTTGTATAGAATATATGTGTATTTGTTCCTTGGAGCTGAAGATTTAAGGTATTTAGTTTCTCGAATATATCGACCAAGTAGCTCAATTTCATCACAAATAAACTATCTCGAAACTTCTCGGCTTCCTATCGGTTTCCTCTTCTAGAAAAATGGCCAATTCATTTCTTAATTTATAAACACGTTGTAAATATTTCCCACCATCTTGCCTCGCAATAAAATTGTAACGCTGAATGTTCGGCACCCATGTCTTTACAAAGTGCAGAAAAATTTCTAGATTTTAGTTGTCTCATTTTAATATAATTTACGACGGTTACAACTGTAGTGAGCACAATATTCAGAGCAGGACTCATTTCTTTGGAAGCCAGAGCTTCTCTGTGGATCATATAATGGGTCTACATACACAGTGGAGATTTTTGTTTCACAAGTGCTTGTACACTTTGAAATATTCCAGACATTGAACGAGCACCATCGGTACATATTCCGACGCAATTTTTCCACTCCATATTTGCCTCGTTTATAAAATCATTTAAGATAGCAAATAATACGAGTGATGTTGCTTTGAGTTTTATTGGTTTGCAGAAAAATAGTTCTTCTACTGCACACCATCACAAAATCGAACATAGGCAATGAATTGAGCATCTTTATTGCTATCTGTTGTCTCATCAAGCTGAATTGAAAACAATTTGTCACGCAACTTCCCGAAAAGCTGATGCTGTACATCTTCAGCTATATCACGACTGGCAACAGTCTCATTTGATATAGGTATGGATAGCAATTGTTTGGCAAAATTATCCCCAAACATAGTTTCTACAATGTCAATTGCTGATGGCAAAACAAGCTCTTCACCAATGGTGTGAGGCTTTTTACATCTGGCTGTTTTATATGAAACTTTGTAAGAGGCAAGTAAAGCTTGTAAAGTTTTTTTAAAAAATGATTTCTGCTTTACATATGATTTTCATTTTAATTCGAAGAATTCTCGGGGTTTGTTAAAGTAATCACTATGAAGCGTTTCTTAATGTCGTTTAAGTTTATTTGGTTCCATGCTGTCTGCTGCCAAGATTTTTAAGCAAATAACACACAGGTGCCTTTCATCTTTATTTACTTCAGTACTGGTAAACCCTAAATTTAAGTATTCTTGAGGATATTTTCTTGCTCGCTTACGCCTACTTAAAAATTTATCCATGATTCTGTATAAATTTACTGCCGGAAATACTTAATATCTTGAATTTCAATTAACACGTAAATTACAACATACACATTCACGATAAATCCGATAGCAGTAGAAGGATCAACTCGACTGAGATGGGCTGTAATTGAACGAGGTGCAGCATTTATACTCTTTTGGGCAGAATGTTCGAGACAACTCGGAACTTCTCGTGAAGCCGCTACCGATATAATGGACGTGACAGAGAGCAATAGAGAGGCATCGATTCTACTTTTGTCAACTCAGCAGATATATGTTGCCAAATATGAATAAATTTACTTATTCTTGGCAGTTTGTAAGGTTTGCAATTAAGGTCATAGTGTAGTTTTAGCATCAAAATACTGAAAATAAGTTATTATTGCATACATTGTTATTGTATGAGAGGGGGAGGGGAGGCGCGATGAAAATTACGTTTGAAAATTGGGTCGCAAATGCTGAAAGATTGACAAACGCTGTCGTAATCCGTAATAACCAATGTTATGAAGCAGTAGCTATGTCATTTCATAAATATTTTATCTTGATAACTAATAATAGCGGTATACCAAAGATAAAAAAAAGGAAAAAATCAGTATTAATGAAATCGTTACAAGCAAATATTTTTGTTCAATTCGTTATTAAAACATGTTACAATCTAAGCGTTCTTTTTAAATATTTAATCACTTGTTACTCTCTAAACCTATTGTAATGGACCTTTCCTTTCTTATAAAACCCAGATTAGTGAAACACGTGTCTTGTCTTAAGTTACCGTTACCTAACTTAACAAAATGTTTTTTAGTTAGGGGTAAAGTTAATTGGAAAACCGAAACCGACGCCATTAAAGGAATTAGGAATTAATGTTGGAGACGTGTACTATTCGAAACCCGTACACCACAACAGCGACAAAGATGACGATTTCCTAAGTATAGAAGGGTTAATAGAAGTGGATGCAATAATATACCCGACAATGAAGGGTCAACTTGAAATAGACCAGAAAGGATCTCTTTATATCCTTCAATCAAAAATTCATTTACCTCATGGACTTGCTACAATATTTGATGAATTTGAATATGTTGTAAGTATTAATAGACTATTTGAAGTTTAATAATGTGAATATAATAAACAGAACATCAAAATCTGAAAAACATAATTTTTTAAACTTTTAATACCTGGGATATTATATTTCTGAACTTGTTATTTGAAAAATGTTGTTTATTAAATGACTAAATCGTTCGAATTTGTGTATTTCGTTTTCTCTATTAGGATTTTTAAGGACCTTCAAAGGCATTTATAAAAATTTTGTTTTTCATTAATTCGTTTTCTAATTTGAGTGCGTTCATAATATTTATTATTTCCATAGAGAATTAATGTCGCATTTTTTAGGGGAAAAATGAATCACAATAATATAGTAAACAATTAGGGAAAATATTTAATAAATGAAAGAATTTTTTTAATTTTAGGATATATTTACAATGAGTAATAGCTTACGCATCGTGACACCATACAAATCCCTTAAAACAATAAGTTCAGATTTTAAATTAAACATAATACAGAGTAAGAAATATTTATTTAATCTCGATGCCATCTATCAAAATAATACTAAAGTAGTGAAGGTAAGTTAATTTTGGAAACTATGTCAGTATCTAGTTATAGTATATTATTTAACGTACGTGTAATTATGGCTGTTACTCACCAAGATCAAGCCTTTAAAAGAAACTGTTATAATCACGTGAATGAGTGAAAGTCCATCTCTGCAACCTATTTTTTTTTTTATTTTTTTTTTATTGGGTCTAGCACACGTGCTGCAGGGAAGTCCCTAAAGCGCTCCAGGAGCGGCACGAGTGCGGAAAAAGCGATTCACGTTGTTCTTGAATCGCTGTAAATTGTACTCGGTGGGAAACACAGCGCTGGGCAAATTATTCCAAAGGGATGATGTTCTCCATATAAAAGATTGCTTGAAAAGCGTTGTACGCGGAGTAACAAGCTGAACCTCATACGGATGCGAAGCACCAGCGCGACGTGTATTTCTAACATGCACCGCTTTGGGAGGAATTAAGCGGGCTACATCCTTCGAACACTTTCCATGAAAATACTTGTAGAACAGACTCAAGTCGCCAACCGTTCTTCGATGTTCCAGCGAATCAAGGCCGCCGGTCAATTCCGGGTCCCCAATCAGACGGACCGCTCTTCTCTGAACAGAATCCAACAAATGCAGTGTATGTTTGGGAGCGGAGCCCCAAACGTGGGAGCAGTATTCCATAGTTGGTCGAATTTGGGCTTTGTAAAGAATTAACAGTTGCTGTGGGGTGTAAAGCTTTCTGGTTCTAAATAATATTCCCAACTTTTGAGAAGCTCTCCTTGCTATGCCTGCAACATGTTCATGCCAAGACATATTTGCTCCCAAACTAACGCCCAACAAATTGAGCGACGATGCTAGGGGAATGGAGTGCCCCGACATAACTATGTCGGGTTCAGCAACGTTAACTTTTTTAGAAAAAACTGCCGCTTGGGTTTTTGTAGCGTTAAATTCCACTTGGTTACTGTCACCCCAAGATAGAATTTCTTCCAGGTCTTTGTTAAGTTGAACGACCTCCTGCTGTCTGCGGATACTCGCCTGAGCAGCCGATGTCCGAGCGTTCAAGGTGAATGAAGAGACAAGCGTACTGTCATCTGCAAAGGTATAGACTGGATTCCCGGTCTTTTCCAGCAGATCGTTAATGTAAATGAGAAAGAGAGTAGGAGACAGCATGGAGCCCTGGGGCACACCGGCGTTGATAGTGAGGGTGTTAGAAAGAAATCCGTCGACCGCCACTCGTAAAGAACGCTCTCTGAGGAAACATGAGAGCCACAAACAGAACCTTTCAGACATACCATAAGAGCGTAACTTAGCCAACAGTCCATCGTGCCAAACACGGTCGAATGCCTTGGATATGTCAAGAGCAACCGCTCGAGATTCTCCAAAATGTCTAATTGCGTTGTTCCAAACATGTGTTACATAAGTCAGAAGATCTCCTGTTGATCTATGTTTACGAAAACCATATTGGTGATCGCTAATAATATTGAATCGTTCAAGATATTTTAGAAGATGCTCATTGATAACCTTTTTCATGACTTTCGATATTATTGAAAGCAGTGCGACTGGTCGGTAGTTTTTTGGCAAGGTCTTCTTACCTTTTTTAGGTATCGGCTGAACCGTGGCACATTTCCAGCAGGACGGAAATATTCCCTTTCTGTAGGATAGGTTAAAAAGTCTACAGAAAACTGGTGTTAGTTCCCTTGCACAGTTTTTGAGAACTATGGCAGGTATTCCGTCAGCGCCAGAAGCCTTCTTGGTGTCTAGCTTCATTAAAATACGCTTTATGATGCGCTGTCTGAAGACAACATCGGGCATCCTTGACTGCAATATGGGAATAGTAGGTGTGTGTTTTTCCTTGGAAATCGACAGTAGAATGTGAAGCAAAGAGTTCAGCCAACAAGTTCGCTCTCTCAACAGGTGTGGTTGCAATGGAATTATCTAGCCGTGTGAGTGGTGGTATGGTGGATTTGGTAAAATTTTGACTAACTGCCTTAGCGACTGCCCAAAAGGACCTGGAATTGTTGGGACAAGCGAGAAGTTTGTTTCTAATTCGTTGATTGTGTGCCTCCTTGGTTTCGTCGATAATTCCCTTGCATCTGTTCCGGGCATGAACAAAGATGTTACGATTTACGGTGTTAGGATTTTCACGCCATTGTCGATAGGCAATATGTTTAGAAGCAACAGCTTCTTTGCATTTTCGATCGAACCAAGGCTTGCCGTTGGAGGAGCATTTCTTCGAAAAAGGGATGTAAGCTTCCATACCAGCCAAAATAACATCGGAGACCTCCCTGGCGCAGTCAGATGGGTTATCGGATCGAAAACAAATGTCCATCCAAGGGAAAGTTCGAAAGTATTCAAAGTAAACAAAAGGTCAGAATTTGTATACTGCCCACTTAAACGGCAAAACTCAGGATCTTATATTGTGGGACAGGTTATACTAAATTTTTATATGAATGTTTATTTTTTAAATGATATATGTGTCAATTCGCGCTGATAGGTGGCGGTAGGTATATCTGTGACAAGAATGCGTGACAAGTTCCAACTTGCTAGGTCGTTCGGTTTGTTCTATATGCACGTTTGCGTAAATGTGTAATTTTGTCGATTTTCACAATGGTTACTAAAAAAGACCAGCATGAATGTGTAAGAGTGCTCCTGAAATATATGAAATGATTTGATTTGCGGTTGCGAACTTCGGTGAAAGACGACGAGCGTTCTAAAGGACCTGCAACCAAGGCTAAAATAATCGCCAGAGCTCAACAACTCATTCCTAAATAACGGACATTCTTGTGCATCTTGGATAGACTCTCTATAAGTTGGAGCGCGAAAAGTTTCCACTTCCGTCACGACAATATACAGTTGATTTTGTACGGAACAGTTTTTGGAGAAGAATTCCGTGACTGTCATCCCCCACCCCCTTTACCCTCCTAATTTGCCACCCTGAGACTTCGGGCTGTTCTCTATATAAAGAAAATAATAAAGGATCGCCGCTTCGAGGCATTATAGGGGATACAACGCGAACAGCAGGCAGCACTGAAGGCAGTGACATTATCGACCTACTAAAAATGTTCGACCAGGATACAACGTTGGGGTCGGTGTACTCGTGTGCCGAGAGTCTGCTTTGAAGGTGACAGGACCCACTAAACCTATGTAACTAATTCTAAACTATAGTAAAATAATATTCGAAATATCTGCTCTCTGTTTATATATATATATATATATATATATATATATATATATATATATATATATATATATATATATATATATATATATATATATATGGGCTGAAAAGTCCCGGGCCTAACAAAGAAAACACGGTTTTTTTGGTTCAAAATTAGCTTTATTCATCAACGTAATCATTCCAGCGCCGCTCTAACATTTCAATACCACTTTTGTAGAACGATTTATCTTTTGCCTCAAAATAGGCCTCAGTTTCAGCGATAACCTCTTCATTCGTGCGAAATTTCTTACCGGCGAGCATTTTTTTCAGGTCTGCGAACAGCCAGTAGTCGCTGGGAGCCAAATCTGGCGAATACGGTGGATGTGGGAGCAATTCGAAGTTCAATTCATGTAGTTTTGCCATTGTTTTGATTGACTTGTGACACGGTGCGTTGTCTTGATGAAACAAAATTTTTTTCTTTGCCATATGCGGTCGTTTCTTTGCAATTTCGGCCTTCAAACGCTCCAATAACGCTATATAATATTCACTGTTGATGGTATTTCCTTTCTCAAGATAGTCGATGAATATTACACCCCGCACATCCCAAAATACCGAGGCCATAACCTTTCCAGCCGATTGTTGTGCTTTCGGGCGCTTTGGACGAGGTTCACCAGTTGCTGTCCACTCAGATGACAATCGTTTTGATTCCGGAGTGAAGTGATGGATCCATGTTTCATCCATTGTCACATATCGACGCAAAAATTCCGGTTTGTTACGTTTAAACATGGCCAAACACTGCTCAGAATCATCAACACGTTCTTGTTTTTGATCAACAGTGAGCAAACGCGGCACCCACTTTGAACAGAGCTTTCTCATAGTCAAATGCTCATGCAATATGTTATAAAGCCAACACGTTCTTTTGATATCTTTACGATGTCAGCTAACTCACGCAACTTCACTTTTCGATCATTCAAAACGATTTTATGGATTTTTTTGATGTTTTCTGGTGTTACCGCCTCATTTGGACGTCCACTGCGTTCTGCATCATCGGTGTCTCTACGACCACGTTTGAAGTCAGCAAACCAACGTTTTATTGTTGTTTCTGATGGAGCGGAGTCCCCATAACACTTTTCAAGCCATTGCTTCGCTTGAACGGTATTTTTTCCCATCAAGAAGCAGTGTAAAATTAAAACACGAAATTGTTTTTGATCCATTGTTTTGAAAATAACAAAAGTAGCGTCACTCTTAGCACAATAACTCACAAACTAATGAATAGAAGATCATGAAATTTTAACAGCTGTCTTTTGAAGGTTAGTATTAACTGAAAAAAAGGTGACTGCAATAAAACTAGCGCCATCTATGTGTTAGGCCCGGGACTTTTCAGCCCATGTGTTATATATATATATATATATATATATATATATATATATATATATATATATATATATATATATACATATATATATGTATGTGTGTGTGTGTGTGTATGTAAGCGAGTATGTAGCGAATATCACCTCGATTTATTTGAAACTACTAGTGATACGATACTGCGACAGTAGGTTACCATAGCAGTTCTTAGAGAAGATTAGGCTAATTGAACATATGGGCGAGCTGAGTAAGATATGGGCAATGAAATAATATCTAGATTAGGTAGCAATAAGAAGAAGTTAATAGTAGTTAGAGGGCACTGCCCTAACCAAGAAGTCAGGTCAGAACCCGCTATTACTCCACATTTAATGACCAAACCCTAGATTAGCCTTGGCTCAGCCTTAGTCCCATAAATAATATAGTAATAAAAAAAACATGGTGAAGTGACAATTAAAAGTATACAAAACCGTTTAATCTATTAACTAGAACAACAATACAGTTGGTGTAAGTTAGTGTAATTTAATTTATTGATTGTTATTTTTAGGCAGGTATTTTAGCAGAATATAATGTAGACCGAAGAGATATTGACGAAAAAACCTACAACATTACCCTTGAAATAAATACCCCCTTTAAAGTTTTCCCGAAGTTAAAATTGTTTGGGGCCTTTGAAACCGAGGAGAATTTTTATCGCACTAAGCTATTATTCAACACAAATAGGAGTGATATATCTGTAGACGCCACCACGGAAGTAAGAAATTAAATTAATGCTTGGACTATTAAATTGAACTGCTATTTAATATATTTTACCACCACAATGAATAGTTATGGAATTTGATTTATTATTACAGAATTTTTGAGTAATAACCATAGAAACATAGATCAATATAAAATGTTTAGTTTTGTTTCATAAATTCATAAATTCAACCCATTTTTGCTTTTTGATTTGAATATAAATAAAAAAGTATTGTCGAAAAAGTATTCATCCTTTTAAGGTCAAAATTGAGATAAAGTTGTTTTCTTATATTTTTAAAGAACTTTAATAAACTATTTTGTTTGATGATCTTCTGACATTTGTTTGGCAACACCATACTCCCGTCGCTGCAGAACTTCAGTAGTTTCTGAGTAAAACATTGTGACAAGTAGTTTTCAGAAGCCTCTTTTCAAACAAACTTAATACCATTCAGGGGGCTTTGCAGAAATCGAAACGAATGTTAGTCTAACGGTACATGGTCCGAGCTATACGGTGGATGCATTAAAACTTCTTAGCCCAGCTCTTTCAATTTCTGCCGAGTTATTAAACTTGAGTGTGGTCGAGGTTGTCATGGTAGAAGACAACACTTTTCCTATTAACTAGTTTTGGCCGATTTTTTTTTTCGCTTGCTTTAATCTCGTCAATTGCTGACAACAGAGTACAGAGTCAATCGTTTGGACACGCTGCAGCAGGTCATGATGCACGATTCCCTTCCAAGCCTGTCAAACACACAGCATCACCTTTTTTGGCGTCAATCTGGGCTTCGTCGTCATTTGTGGAGCTTCATCCATTTTCAGCGATGATCTTTCTCGCACATTTACCGTACGTGACCCGTGCAGAAATGGCCCGATTTCATTACGTTTCTGTAGAGATTCGCAGATGGGAATTTTATTGGGTGAATGTTTTAGCGTCAAATCAGTCGCACCCAAACATCGAGTTTCTTTTTGTAGCCAGCTTTCTCCAAATGATTTAAAACTGCCTGCTGATGGATGTCTAGTTCCTTGGCGATGTTATGCCGGTCTTGCTCAACTTTTGCCAAAATTCTATCAATTTTTTCTAGCACAGTCCTATCAGTGCTAAAAGCATCTTTGACATAGAAATTTACAGAAAGAAACCGACCGAACCATCTTTTGGCTATTACTTTTGGTAAGGTATCTTTGCTATAAATAGCACAAATTACTTCATAGGCCTAATAAGCTTAAGAAGCATTTATCGGAATAATATTGTAAAATATCGCAAACTTTTGCAGAAATTTTAATCATCTTCAAGGCGCTCTGAATTCAGTCTGAGTAGACGAACTCCAACAGATTTATTAGGTCTACTACTGTCAAATGTCAATATTTTAGGAGTAAACTGAAGATATTGCGACTTATTTAATATTTACAAAATTGTAGAAAACCGAAAATTTGGATTGCAAAAAATATTTTGTGCAGAGGACCTCCACCCTATTATATTTTAATTCTGTTTATATTTTACATTTAAAATTAAGTTAGATTTAGTGCAAAGTTGAAGGAATATCAATAAATTATAATATATATATATATATATATATATATATATATATTCTATATTTTTTTTTCTTGAACCTTCTCGATATATATATATATATATATATATATATATATATATATATATATATATATATATATATATATATATATATATGATTCTGCGCTTTTTTCTGTTTCTTAGGATTCTGGTTCTACTTATTAAAACAATTTATTTTATTTTATTTAGTATTTACTGACGTTTCACACCCATTTTTTTGGGTATTTTCAAAGTATCTAAAAATTTTAACAGGTTTTAGGACACGTTTTATAATTTTAGAAATTAAGAATTAAAATTGGTACAATTCACATCACTCTATAAAACAATTTAAACAAGCTTTTTTTATATATAACTAATTTAAAAGTATGTACGCTAATAATAATATTGTCTTAAAATTAATACTAAAAACATTTACTCAAATATTTGATTTAGTATATGGTACGTACCTAATAAACTCAGTATTTTTCACACAGGTCGTTATTGATCGAAATATTGAATGCTTACTAGTTTGTAAAGGTGAAGTTAAATAAAACGTGCCTTTGGTTTAAAAAAATAGATGGTTTTTATGTTGTTATTTTTTATTTCATGTGGATTATATTTTGATAAATATGGCCGAGGCCGGCTATATCGGTCCTATCATTTACAACATCTTATTTCGATCATTTCTTTGATTTTAAGTTTTTGGTAATCCACAAACTCTTGTCAATACAAAGACACTTTCTATAAACAAATTGACGGTTACGCTATGGGTTCACCAATATCTTCCACAATTGCACAATTGGTAATGGAATATTTGGAAGATGTACTCAGTAACCTTACGTTTAATACAGTGTTTTTCAAATGATTCGTTGATGATTGCATCACAGAAATTCCAACAGACAAAACTGAAGAATTGCTGCATTAATTTAATAAATTTCATTGCAAATTACAATTCACAACTGAAATTGAGGAAAACGGCAAATTAAACTTCCTTGACATGACACTGTTTAGGAACAACGAAAATAATAAAGTAGAAACTAAATGGTACACCAAACCAACATGGTCTGGTAGATACCTAAATAACGATTCAAATCATTCAAGAAAACAAAAAACTAGTACAATAATAGATGTGACTGATAGAGCCATAATACTAACATCTCCAATATACAGACCTGAATGCCTAAAAAAAAGTAAAAGAAGTCTTAATATCCAATGGCTACAAGGAAAAACACATAGCACATATATTTTAAAAAATGACTTATAGATTGTACAACCAACTCAAAAAAAAAACCAAAACACGACCAAAAACGATATCACAAAACGTTTAATACTGTCCTTCATAAATGAACTATCAGAAAGAATACAATTTGCCTTAAAAAACAAAAGTCATAATAAATTGAGTACATTATTATTCATACAACTAAAAAGCAAAACACGAAAAATGAAACAATCCAATGTAATTTATTCCATTCCATGTGCAGAATGCCCAAAAAAATATATAGGAATGATGAGCCTACTACAAAACCGACTAAATGGACATAAATATACGCAAAATGCCTCCACAGCACTAAACAAACACACCAAAGACACTAAACATGAAATCAATTATAAAGAAACAAAGATTTTAAATAGAGACTCTGTAAATCAGTAAATTTTTTTTGTATTAATTTTAAGACATTTTTATTAGCCTAGATATTTTTAAATTAGTTATATAAAAAAAGTCTGTTTTATAGAGTGATGTGAATTATACCAATCTTTAATTCTTAATTTTTAAAATTGTAAAATGAGGACACACAACCTTTTAAAATTTTTAGATACTTTGAAAATACTCAAAAAAATGGGTGAAACGTCAGTCAAGAATAAATAAAATAAAATAAGTTGTTTTAATAAGTAGAACTAAAATCCTAAGAAACAAAAAAAAAGCACAGAATCATATACATATCGAGAAGGCTCAAGAAAAAAAAATTATAAATAAAAAATTATAGAATATATATATATATATATATATATATATATATATATATATATATATATATATATATATATATATATATATATATATATACTCGTACAGTGACTCACAGCTTAAATGATGCAGTCGCTATAGAAAAGACTAACTGGTCTCAGCGCCTCTTTATTCATTTGGAAAAAACAACTTATTGAAATTAAATTAGTAAAGAGTCTTCTAAAAAAGTATGAATTACTTTGAAAATACTCAAAAAAATGGGTGAAACGTCAGTCAAGAATAAATAAAATAAAATAAGTTGTTTTAATAAGTAGAACTAAAATCCTAAGAAACAAAAAAAAAAGCACAGAATCATATACATATCGAGAAGGCTCAAGAAAAAAAATTATAGAATATATATATATATATATATATATATATATATATATATATATATATATATATATATATATATATATATATATATATATATATATATATATATATATATATATATATATATATATATATATATATATATATATATATATATATATATATATATACAGTGACTCACAGCTTAAATGATGCAGTCGCTATAAGAAAAGACTAACTGGTCTCAGTGCCTCTTTATTTATTTGAAAAAAAACAACTTATTGAAATTAAATTAGTAAAGAGTCTTCTAAAAAAGTATGAATTACTTTTAGTCGTAAAGATTAACGTACATATATAAATAAGTATTAAATTATTAACAATAAATAATTAATTAAATTATATGCGATTTTAACGTCACAGCTCAAATGATGCAAAATTCAATATACCAAAATTATTAGAGAAAACAAACTGTAGAATTTGAAATAAGCCTGCTAATATTTGGTCGGGCCTCCCTCATTATCAATAACGGCTTGTAATCTTCTGGACATTGATTCAACTAACGTTCTAGTATACTCCTGGAAAATAGTGTTCCATGCTTCAGTAATTTTTACTTTTAATTCAGTTTTATTTGATATTGGGGCACTATTTACTTTATTTTTTAATGTCAGCCACAAATTTTCAATTACATTTAAGTCTGGTGACTGGGCTGGTGTTTTTAATAACATTTGGACAGTTATAAAGCAACCAACTGCGGACTCGAAATGACGTGTGCTTTGGATCATTGTCGTGATAGAACCGATAATTGTTTTCAATATCTAATTTTTGGGCACTAGCGACGAGATGCTGCCTTAGTATATCCAAGTACGTATATTGGTTCATATTCCCTGCGACGAAATGCATGTTACCTACTCCTGCAGATGACATACAGCCCCATAACATCACTCCACCTTCACCGTGCTTTACCGTAGCTTTCATATTTTTCAATTTTAATTCTTCGTTAGGCTTTCTCCACACTGATATTTTTCCATCGGACCCAAATAAGTTTATTTTGGTCTCATCAGCAAATATTACTGCATTCCAGAAGTTCAAGTCTTTATTGATATGCTCTCTGGCAAATTACAATCTCACGCGTCTATTTCTTTGGCTAATGAAAGGCTTATTTCTAACAGTTCGACCATGTAAATTATTATTTCGCAAGATCCGTCGAACTGTTTTGGGGTTACACCTTTTTCCAAACTGTCTTTCCACCTCGGCGCACAACTTTGGCGCACTTTTTTTTGGATTATTTGATACCTCTCTTAAAATCCATCTTTTCTTCACGTTCATTGAAGATCTTATTTGGAGCCAACCTTGACTTATTCTCGACTCTATTTTCATTCCGGTAACGTTCAATGATATGCTAAACAGTTGACGGACATTTATTTAGCATTTTGGCTATGTCTCTTTGGCTGTATCCATTCCTGTAATCAGTAATAATTAAATTTCTCTCAGAAATTGTAGTTCGACGACCCATTCTTAAACAATTTCGTTTTATTGAATGAAAAAATGTCAAACTAAACAAAAAACAATTGCACTAAGAAATCAAAGCAACGCCGCCTTCGTAAATTTCAAAATGCGATAAGTTTTGACCCCTGTTGTTTTTTTGCATCATTTAAGCTGTGATGTTAAAATTGCATATGATTTGATCAATTATTTATTGTTAATTAAGTAAGGCATATTTAAGACAAAAAGTAATTAATACTTTTTTAGAAGACTCTTTACTAATTTAATTTCAATAAGTTTTTTTTTCCAAATAAATAAAGAGGCACTGAGACCAGTTAGTCTTTTCTTATAGCGACTGCATCATTTAAACTGTGAGTCACTGTATATATATATATATATATATATATATATATATATATATATATATATATATATATTTCATAATTTATTGATATTCCTTCAACTTTGAACTAAATCTAACTTAATTTTAAATGTAAAATATAAACAAAATTAAAATATAATAGGGTGGAGGTCCCCTGCACAAAATATTTTTTGCAATCCAAATTTTCGGTTTTCTAACAATTTTCTAAATATTAAATAAGTCGCAATATCAGCAATTCAGTTTACTCCTAAATTTTTGTATATTTACGTAAAATTATTAATTTTCTTGTTATACGACCGAAACGTGTTGCAAAAAGAACCGTTTTACAATTATATTTCTGAATTTAAGTGCACTTACTTTAGCTATTAAAGAAAACCTGCAGTACTTCTTGCCAGTGTTGTTAGTTATCATTCTAGACACTTGAGTGGTTATATTATGGGTCCCTTAGGATCCCTCTTTACCGCAGCTCTGCTTCGATTGTCTGTTAGAGATGACATCGTTCACTACACCGCATAAAGACTTTCTTTGCTTCACAAACTTTCTTAGCTTTAATTTATTGGTTAACTTTGTTTGAGTTACCTTAATGTCATTGATAAAAAATTAAAGCAAGTTTGTTGAGGCCCGATTTTAAAACTTTATTTTTACTTTTGCACTGATAGATACCGGTTATTTACATCGAGAGTTTTCCATCAGTGGTATATATATATATATATATATATATATATATATATATATATATATATATATATATATATATATATATATATATATATATACAGTGTGACAATTTAAGTCCGCATCATATGGGATTTTTTTTAAATAATCACATTAGCCCAGATCTCGTTATTGCATCCATTTGTGTTTCAAATAATATCAGAAATAAAGTATAGTAAGTCATTTTTATGCATGACGTCACCTGTCAAAAATGACATTTTCGTAAAAATTTTTGAAAAAAACGTATAATTTGGCTAAATTTTAAAAAAGTTATTAGACAATGAATTTTTGGCAGTTTTTGATATTTCGGCAATTGTTTTCTAGCTTGATTTATTGCAACCTTGTTTAACTCATTTAATTTGTCAAAAACTAGGCACCTATAATCTATTTAAGAACAAAATGAAGTCGTGTTCATAATTTTTTTATAGAATATTAAAATTCACACATTATCATGAATCATATTTAATGCAAAGTTCGATTAGCTTTTGTTTTTAAATAGAAAAATATTTCTCGCTTACGTATTTTGATAGTGAACACACTTGAACGTTTGTAAATTAACACAAATCTTACATTTTGATCTTTTTAGTAATGTATTTAAATACTTAAAAGATCACTTCGATGTCTGTCTGTCCGTCTGTCTGCCCGCCTGTCTGTCCATCTGTCCGTTTGTCACACCCGATTTTCTCCGAAACTATTTGACATACTTTGAAGAACTATTGCGAGGTAATGAAGAAAAAGATTGTACACATTATGAAGAATTGGAACAACATAATATGGAAGAAACAGAAAATAGGGAACAAATAGAATGGAAAGAGTTGGAGGAAGTTATAAGAAAATTGAAAAATGGGAAAGTGTCAGGCAGCGATAAGATAAAGGAATAAAATGATTAAGTACATGGGGAAGAAAGAAAAAACAATATTAGAAATAATTAATAATGCATGGGAAGAAGAAAAATTTCCGGCCGAATGGGGAATATAGTTTATTACACCAATCTATAAAAAGGGAGATAACAAGGATTGCAATAATTACAGCGGAATTACTATACTGAACACAATTGTCAAAATTTATGAGGGCATCATAGGATAAAGGAAAGTAATAGAACCACAACTATCGGAATCGAAAAGTGGATATAGACCAGCAAGAAGTATAGAAGACCACATATTTACACTGAAATCGAAAGAGGTCAAAACAAAATAAAAGTTTATACCTTCTTTTCATAGACTTAGAAAAAGCATTTGACAGTGTGCCGAGAAATAAAGTGTGGAAAAGCCTAGAAAACAAGAGACTAAAGAAAAAGACAATAAGAATCATAAAGGCAATATACACAGAAAGATTTGAGGCAGGGAGGAACCTTAAGCCCAACTTTGTTCACATGGATGAAATAATCAAGAAAGGCGAAAAAAAAATGAAAAGAGTGACAACTGGATACTGGAAGCTAAAAAGGATCGAAATATCTGAAGCGGCGTTTGCTGAAGATATTGTGCTAGTGGCGGAAAATAAGAGACAATTACAAAAAAAACTCCATATTTGGAATAAAGCGTTTAAACAAGAAGGTATGAAAATTAATATAGATAAAACAAAAGTAATAACAATGGAAAACCATCAAACGAACATTTACATAGAAAGGAATAAAATACAGTGGAACAGTATAAGTATTTGGGAGTGATAATGGATGAAACTGGAAAACAAGACAAAGAAATTAGTGAAAGAATCGAAAAAACGAACAAACTTTACTATGCAATAAGTAATAAATTTATTAGGAAGAAAGAAGTGACGAAACAAACAAAAACAAAGGTGTTCAAAGCAATTTATAGGAGAATCCTATAAATTGCTTTGATTTGAATTATGGACCTTAACAGACAGGTAGAAAAATAAGATACAAGACGTCAAAATGAAATACCTGAGAGCAGTACAAGGAGTTACAAGGAAGGACAGAATAAGGAATACAGAAATAAGGAGAAGGCTCTCAGCAAGCAATTATAGAATATATACAACAAAGACAGCTGGGATGGTGGGGACATATACAGGGAATGAATGATGATAGACAGGTGGAACAAGTGTATGAAGCCCGAATACAGGGAAAACAGAAGCGAGGAACACCTAGACAGACCTGGAATAGGAGTATTGGAGGTATACTTAAGGAGAAGGGAAAATCCTGGAAAGAAGCAGTGAAAATGACCAAGAATAGAGACAGATGGAAGAAGTTTATATGTGGAGATTGAGAGGGAAAGAAGGAGAATGTATAACTGCCCTACACCATATGGTAGAAGGGATATATATATATATATATATATATATATATATATATATATATATATATATATATATATATATATATATATATACTATTTGAGATAGAAAGTTGAAATTGGGAATTTAGGAATTGATGGCCTCATCAGAGCCGTGCAGTTTTAAAAGTTAAATTTTGACTTAAGGGGTTAGTTTTGGGGGATGGAAGTGATAAAAAAAATTACCAGGTCATCGAGTGGGGTGTCAAATGAAAGCGTGTAAAAAGACGAGTTCAAAAATATATATAATGTAATACTTACGCACAATTCTCTTTGTATTATTTTTAAAAATTGCTGTCCCCCCTTATCTCGAAAAGTACTGATCAAAAAGTTTTGAAAAAATTCTGGAATATTCTCTACAGGGTGTAAATTGAAGGAAAATTATCAGGAATGCATTAATTTTAATAATTTGTCTGGTATATAAAGAAAAAAAACAAAAATTTCGAGGGCATCAGTTTTCACAGATCGGAAAAAAAATTTGTTGAAAACTCACTTGGGATGTTTTTGTGAAGTCACTGATCATTTTATACTTCCTTAACAAAATTGTTTATTTCAAAAGCAATCGGCGTACGGACTGCACAAGTCGAAGTTGCAACTTGCACGGCTATTGTAAGTTTTTGGTACCTGCAGTGCAAAGGTTTAAATTACGAATCACGCTCTGCTCACACGGCAGTCAGTAATAATAGTGGTTCTACCCATTAAAGTTTTAAAAGGAAATGAGAATACATTTCTACAAAACCTGAAAAAAACTAGCTTGTGTTTCTGCTGATTCAATTTCGAGAAACATGCAAAGGACAGTTATCCGTGACTCTATTAGACTGCTCAGTCAGATGAGTTTTATCGTTAATTACTAACTGTACGGACCTGATGCGAGATCATCATTATCTCACCAAACTGCGTGTAAGCCTGTGTGGATGAAGTCACAGGATTTGTCACCTCAGATTTGTCTTCTTCGTTTAGAAACAACATTAATACTAAAATTTTTTAAAACATACTAAATAGTTTAAAATTATAGTTATTTCAAGAATTAATGTAAGTTACATATATTTGTTTTTTTAGAGTATAGAATGATATTTCAGTAACTTAATAGAATTTACTGGGTTTATGAAACAAATGATTTATAGATTAGCATTTCACTTCCTTTAACTTATTTGATATTTTAAAAAGCTTGACAAATTATTTATTGCTTTGAAAAAATGAACTTTGAGTTGCTAACTTACTCTATCTTGAAAAATATGTCTCGACAAGGCTAATAAGTATTGTATGTTTTACAATTATTTTTAGACTGATGAAGGATGGTTGGGTTTAACTTCAGATTTCTACATAAAGACACCTATAATAAATATACCTCAGTGTCAATTGATAGTGACCAAGCTCATTTCATTTTCTGAAAATTACGTGGAAGTTCGACTAAAAGTTCCTGAAAGATTAGCATCAGAGGTAATTGCAATTTTTTAAAATTATAATAAACAAGACTTTACCTGGTCTAAAATTTATATGTGACAGAATATATTTAAATTGTTTTATATAAATATAGTTTGGCACTCGTTGCATTAAAAAAATCGAGCTCACATTATTTGGGTTGTGTTAGAAATATTGATTGATGACTTTTTAGTGTTCCGTACGGAACACTTATAAGATCACTTCGGTGTCTGTCTGTCTGTCTGTCTGTCCGTCACACCCGATTTTCTCCGAAACTATTTGACATAGAAAGGTGAAATTTAGTAATAATATAGGAATCGATGGCCTCATCAGAGCCATGTAGTTTTGAGAATTAAATTTTGACTTAAGGGGTTAGTTTTGGGTGGTGAAGTCGGAAGTGAAAAATAAATTTTTTTACTAGGTCATCGAGTGTGGTGTCAAATGAAAGCTTGTGAAAACACGAGTAAAAAATATATATATATAATATTATACTTGTGCGCACTTTTCTTTGTATTATTTTTAAAAATTCGCGAAAAATCGCTGTCCCGGGCCTTATCTCGAAAATTCTGGAATATTCTCCACGGGGTGTAGATTGAACGAAAATTATCACGAGTGCATTACCTTTAATAATTTATATGGTATATAAAAAAAACAAAAATTTCAAGGTCATCAGATTTCAGTAAAGATTGGAAACAAACTTTGTTGAAAACTCATTTGGGGTGTGTTTTGTGAAGTCACTGATCATTTTATACTACCGTAATATAAATTTTGACTTAAGGGGTTCGTCTTGAGGGGTGAAATCGGAAGTAAAAAAAAAAATTTTTTTACTAGGTCATCGAGTGTGGTGTCAAATGAAAGCTTGTGAAAACACGAGTAAAAAATATATATATAATGTAATACTTGCGCACACTTTTCTTCGTATTACTTTTAAAAAATCGCTGTCCCCTACCTTATCTCGAAAAGTACGGATCAAAAAATTTTGAAAAAATTCTGGAATATTCTCCACGGGGTATAGATTGAACGAAAATTATCACGAATGCATTACCTTTAATAATTTTCAACTTGCACTTGACCGGTTTTTTTTATTTTATTACGCTAAAAATTTTAAACTTTAATGACTTAGTTGATTAGTTAGCATTAAGTGCTGAAGTTTTAATATTTACTACGACTATGTTAAGGTTCGTGGAAACTGAGCACTACTTGATATACATTTGTGCGCCAGGACTGGCCTATACACTCCAGTTAAATAAATATCCTTAATTATAGACAATATTGAGAATATATATAATATGAAATATACATTGACATTTTCGTTTTGCTTATCTTGCTCAAGTTTGATATATGTTATAACTAAACTTTTTAGTTTGTCCTGTAATTTGGATGGTTTTCTCAACGCGATATCCGTTTTTTCTATACAGTGTTCTCATAAAAGTTAGCTGTGCCTCAATAAAGGTGAAAAATGATCTGGACGTTATCACCATTCAAAACTGCCACTATTTGGCTATATGTTTTTTTCAAAAAAATCTCCGGAAGGAGGCTAAGAGAGATAAATAGAGACAGCTAATCTGTGGCTTAAATATCTGCTGCATTTAGCCCTCTTAAGAATCTGTTGTGCATCTGCCTAATTTTACGGTTGCGAAAGGCCAATAGCGTTCAGCAAGGACAGCAGCTTTTCAGGTTGCATTCTTGTGATACCCTCCTAGTCTAAAACTATTGTGGGTCTCCAATGAATTGACAAGTATGATTGTCAGGCAAGACATACTTCGATGAAGAACTATCTCCGCCTACTGCCTTATTCTAGATAAATATGTGTCTTTAACATCAGCACAGCACAAGCATAATTTACAATTTGGATTGTCTCTCACCCCGATGCGAGTCTTACAGCACACTGCCAACATTCAGTTGGCAGTATGCTGTAAGAATTCCTATCACTATCTTTATATCTATACTATATCATTTTAGCAGGATTAGGTCTCTCCTCCTTACAATGTTTCACGAATTTATCGTTCAGTAGATCTGGATCGCCTATACTGCAAAGGATTCCCAAAAAGGGTGCGACAAAACTCCTTTTTTAGCCCATTTCATTTTCCTGGAAATCCATGTGGCCATGTACCCACAGGTTGATTTGTTCTCTAGAATAGCTAGCAAATCTTTACATTCACTTACCTATTGCAAGCCCACACTGGTTTGTCATTAGACCACTCTACTGTCGAAAAAAAATGTACATGGTCAGCCACCCATAAGTAGGGCGTAGATTTCCACTTGGAACTGTAACAAGGTAGTATGGTCTTGACGCCCACTTTTGCGCTCTCTTTCTATTTGCAACCAATCTGTGTTCCCGATAAGTCGTCTCATTGGGAAAACAGTTTCGTTAGTCCAGTCTCGCCCCTCTGGTATGGTATTAAAACCTTTAGAGATATATTGTTCAGTGCGAATACGCGCTTATTTTTTTATATTTTCCAAGCAATGGAAGCCATGACGCTATTTAGAAATCACTGTATATGAAAAAAGTCAGTTAATTTTTATATTAAAAAAATAGTGAATGTCAAGAATGAGGTTAAAACCACATGATGTAAAATTTACTTTGCCACTTTCTCGCCATATTTTTTTCCGGAAATTTCACTGCGTCCTATAGTTTATATTATTTTTCTCTAGGTGTTCATGTTTGAAATATTATACGACAAAACTCCACCAATTTCGAAATACTAACAATGACCTTTTTTTTTATTACGAGTGCTAGAGCAAACTGTGTTTGTGTTTTTTTTTTTTTTATGGGTCCAGCACACGCGCTGTAGGGAAGTCCCTAAAGCGCTCCAGGAGCGGCACGAGGGCGGAAAAAAGCGATTCACGTTGTTCTTGAATCGCTGTAAATTGTACTCGGTGGGAAACACAGCGCTGGGCAAATTATTCCAAAGGGATGACGTTCTCCATATAAAAGATTGCTTGAAAAGCGTTGTACGCGGAGTAACAAGCTGAACCTCATACGGATGCGAAGCACCAGCGCGACGTGTATTTCTAACATGCACCGATGAATCCAACAAATGCAGTGTATGTTTGGGAGCGGAGCCCCAAACGTGGGAGCAGTATTCCATAGTTGGTCGAATTTGGGCTTTGTAAAGAATTAACAGTTGCTGTGGGGTGTAAAGCTTTCTGGTTCTAAATAATATTCCCAACTTTTGAGAAGCTCTCCTTGCTATGCCTGCAACACATGTTTATGCCAAGACATATTTGCTCCCAAACTAACGCCCAACAAATTAAGCGACGATGCTAGGGGAATGGAGTGCCCCGACATAACTATGTCGGGTTCAGCAACGTTAACTTTTTTAGAAAAAACTGCCGCTTGGGTTTTTGTAGCGTTAAATTCCACTTGGTTACTGTCACCCCAAGATAGAATTTCTTCCAGGTCTTTGTTAAGTTGAACGACCTCCTGCTGTCTGCGGATATTCGCCTTAGCAGCCGATCTCCGAGCGTTCAAGGTGAATGAAGAGACAAGCGTACTGTCATCTGCAAAGCTATAGATTGGATTCCCGGTCTTTTCCAGCAGATCGTTAATGTAAATGAGAAAGAGAGTAGGAGACAGTATGGAGCCCTGGGGCACACCGGCGTTGATAGTGAGGGTGTTAGAAAGAAATCCGTCGTCCGCCACTCGTAAAGAACGCTCTCTGAGGAAACATGAGAGCCACAAACAGAACTTTTCAGACATACCATAAGAGCGTAACTTAGCCAACAGTCCATCGTGCCAAACACGGTCGAATGCCTTGGATATGTCAAGAGCAACCGCTCGAGATTCTCCAAAGTGTTCAATTGCGTTGTTCCAAACATGTGTTACATAAGTCAGAAGATCTCCTGTTGATCTATGTTTACGAAAACCATATTGGTGATCGCTAATAATATTGAATCGTTCAAGATATTTTAGAAGATGCTCATTGATAACCTTTTCCATGACTTTCGATATTATTGAAAGCAGTGCAACTGGTCGGTAGTTATTTGGCAAGGTCCTCTTACCTTTTTTAGGTATCGGCTGAACCGTGGCACATTTCCAGCAGGACGGAAATATTCCCTTTCTGTAGGATAGGTTAAAAAGTCTACAGAAAATTGGTGTTAGTTCCCTTGCACAGTTTTTGAGAACTATGGCAGGTATTCCGTCAGCGCCAGAAGCCTTCTTGGTGTCTAGCTTCATTAAAATACGCTTTATGGTGCGCTGTCTGAAGACAACATCGGGCATCCTTGACTGCAATATGGGAATAGTAGGTGGTGTTTTTCCTTGGAAATCGACAGTAGAATGTGAAGCAAAGAGTTCAGCCAACAAGTTCGCTCTCTCAACAGGTGTAGTTGCAATGGAATCATCTGGCCGTGTGAGTGGTGGTATGGTGGATTTGGTAAAATTTTGACTAACTGCCTTAGCGACTGCCCAAAAGGACCTGGAATTGTTGGGACAAGCGAGAAGTTTGATTAGATATCATTATTTTCCAAAAATATAACTATTTAATCTCTTAGGGTTTGATGGTATGTCTCAAATTCTTCGTTTAGGAAGAAAGTTAATTTCTTGTTCGACAGTAAAGAATAAGAAATGTCAAAATAATGTGGAACATAATTTTATGGACTAATATTTTAAAATAAAGGTTCAATTTGGTAAACAGTATTTTGTAGAAATATTTATAATTTAGGTTGATATTCTATAGCAATATAAAATAAGTGTCACATTTAAAATTTTGAAGATACTAATTTAGAACGAAGAATCGCTATTTAATAATAGTATATAATTATAAATTTTGAAGATACTCGTATATTCATTATAAGTAAACATTATTGGGTGTGGAAATTAATTTCGAGGGATTTTTACCATAAAAATAACGTTCGGCTCGATTGCATCAATTGTTGTCACACATATTACCTCTCTGGTAGTGTGTATTACGCTCCCTGGTGAAATTAGTAGTACCATCCTTTCTTAAATCGCAAAATCGCGACGTTAGAGGGGCGGGGGTAAAATAGTAGTATCGGCCTCTGTACCAGGATTCGCAGTTTTGTCGCTTATATTGTTCTTCTTACATTTATCATTCCCGCTTAGCATTTAATAGCGTATTAGTACTATATTTGCCTATGGTAATAGAAGTAAGAATTTTTTACTTTCATAAAATCTAGCACTGTCTTTATACATATTAATTTGCAGGCTTTGAACCCGCTGCTAAAATAACGTCCCCAAATATAAGATTATAACGTCGCGAATTATATGATATTCAGCAATCAGGAATTGATTGATTGATAATATTGGAAAAATACTATAGAATTCGAAGTTGGGTTGGAGCAGCTCATAATACACTACATCCAGCTGATTCCACTAAATACACAGCATAAGCTTAGAGCCATAAATATTCGACTTCGGCGAGGATGTTGATGGTTCACCGGGTTTCACCCATGATTTTTACGCATTGGATTATCGTAGCGAATCCATTTTTCATCACCATTTACGATACGATGCAAAAACCTTTCCGATTATGCCGTTGAAGCAGTTGTTCACAGGTAAAAAATTGCCGTTCAACGTCTCTCGGTTTCCATTCGTACAGCACCCAATTTTCTTGCTTTTGAGTCATTCCCAGATCATGCAAGGGCCTGGAAATAGTTGTGCGATCAACTCCTAATAATTTTGCAAGTTTTTTTTCATTTGGCATGGGTCTTTATGTAGTAATACCTTCAATTCTTCATCTTTAAACTTTTTCGGCTGGCTTGAACGTTCTTTGTCCTCCGTGTCGAAATCACCACTTTTAAAGCGTCGAAATTAGTACTCACATGTTTTCATCTATGGAATATAATCGCCATAGGTTTTCTTCGAATTAAACAAGAAAAGAAACGCTTTCCGCAAATGGTGCTTTGTTGGCATGTAAATCGTAATATTCAAAGCTCAAAAAAATATGGTGTTTACACTTCGGCAAAATAACATATACTAAAAATTTAAGTGTGCTCACCATGAATATAACAACAGTATAACATAATACAAGAATACTTAGAAATCTCTCAAAATTAATTTACACTCCTTATGTAAAGAACGAAATAATAAATCAGTAACTGCTAATAAGTTTAAAACAACTGACCGTATATTTTTAGGTTTACTTCAAGAATTCCTGGCTCATCAGATCTCTAAGTCAGTTTAGGACTGTTTTAGAACTTGAAACTCCCTTTAAAGGTTTCGAGCATACTAAGACTGGAGTGGACTTCTTATCTACGGAGTTAAAGTCAACTTTGTGGGCATATGTGTACATTAGTCCTGTTGAAGGAGAAGTAAACGCATCTCTTCACGACAATTTTTTGACAAGTACATCTTTAATTAAATTTAATGATAAATCGTAAGTAATTTTAAATGGTCATGATTTTTTGGTATAACACGGATTAATACTTTATTGATAGATCGGCTTCTCTCTTATAAATTGAAATGACGAGTGCTGCCGACAAGTAAAGCCCTTCAAAAATTGGAGAAATATTCCTTTTTTAAGGATCGCCACCATTTAATAGGGCGGCTGACAAAATTGAAAGGAATTTTCAATTTTAGTTGTAGATTTTTGCAGTTTTGACGTTTTTTAAAAAATGACTGACCGACAAAATAACTCCCATAAAAATCGAGAGTAGTAACTCTTGTCGCTAATAAATAAACTAATTAAATTTTGATATGACAAATAATAATGCGTTATGGATTTTATTGATATGGTAAATTATTTGCTACGACTTCTGCTAATGAATTATCGAAATGCTGGTAAATTTTTGGCACTGATTTATGCATGGGATATTGTGGACAGTAAATACTAAATTATTTATTCTAAACATAATATCATTTGAAACAAATATGTTAAATTCATATAGGGCAAGTTTCAATATGTAAATGATAAATGAGTCGTCTCGACATAGAGGAGTTATTTTGGTTTCTCATCACGCGCTGCAGTTTTTAACGAATTCGCTATGGGAAGTTAAACACGAAGTGAAGTGAATTTTCATTTTTCTTCGACTTATTTATCTATCTCGTTTGCTTGTCTGTCTGTCATAGTAGTAGTAGTAGTAGTAGTAGTAGTAGTAGTAGTAAAAAGAGTGTGTGGTACGTTGAGTGCCTAATCTCACCTAGATCTAAAAGTTCTTCTGTGACTCCCCATTATCGAATCAGGGTCGCAGTCCTAGTCCGGCATTTTCTGCCTACTCACCCTGACCTCTTGTATATCTTTGGGTTCACAGACTAGTTGACCCCAGTATCTGTATCTTTTAACCATTAGTGCAGGACATTCGTACAAAATATGAATACTGTCCTCGCTTTCTCCCTCGTACAGCCAACATGTTTTCCGCTCAGCCAGTTTGAGGTTAAATAAATGGGCTTGTAGTGCCACATATCCCGTAAGGAGTCCTATACTCAGGCGTAGCCTTTGTTTTGACAAGAGTTCCTTTGTTCTGCCTGTTGTAGTTTGTTTCATAAGGAGTTTGGCTTGACGACACCCCGCAAGAGAGTTGGTGTCTTTGTCCAACCATTCCCTGATCTTGTTTTTACCGAAAGCGTTTGGAACTCCTACAACCTGTTCAGGTGGGTCCTCTAAGGTGGATGTTTTGGCGAGTTCGTCCGCTATTTCATTTCCAGATATGCCTTGGTGGCCTGGTACCCACATTAAGGTAACCTCGTTGTTACCTCCTAATGTGTTTAGTTCTTGCACGCATTCCCTGATCAGCAAGCTATCCGTGGTGGTGGATTTGGCAAGAGCTTGTATAGTTGCTTTACTGTCGCAGCGAATTAAAATTTTCGTATTATTTGTCCCTTTCGAGACTTGTATTTTCGCACAGCTGAAGATGGCCAACACCTCAGCTTGGAAAACCGTAGCCATATTGCTATGGGTATACTTTCCCTGTGGTTTAATTTATTGCAAAAGATTCCCGCCCCAAAGCGGTTTTGCGTGTCCTTTCTCTTAGGAATACCAACGACGAAATACTGCAGCAGCACAGCCCCAAACATGGAAGGTTTGGGGCTTTGCTTTCAAAACTACATTGCATTATCGAATTCTCTTCAGAAGAGAGCTGCTAGCTTGATTGGAGAGCCAAAACTGACCAACAATCTTGATTCCTTCGACCATCGAAGAACGACTGGCGACTTCAGTCTATGCGACAAATATTTTCATTAAAAGTGTTTCATGGATGTCGCCCACTTAATTCTTCCCATAGCGGGCATGCTGTCACTGCTCCTACAAACTTTTTCAAGCAGTCTTTTATATGGAGAGGCTTATCCCTTTGGAGTGATTTGTCCAGGACTGTGTTTGCCACCGAGTACAACTTACAGCGATTCAAGACCAACGTGAATCGCTTTTTCCACACACCCGTCGCCCTCTAGAGCTTTAGGCATTTCCCTACAGCACGTGTGCTATGCCCATAAAAAAAAACCATACGCAGAGTGTCGTACCTTCAAACAGGACACCTAAATCTCTTGGTTAAGTTAAAGTCCCTTATAACTTGAAAAGTTTAAACGACACTTTAAAACAAAGAAATTTTTATACTTCTAGAAATGAATGATTTAGCTGACAAAAAAGCTAAACAAGCGGTCTTAACGGGTTCCCTTTCTTCTGGCGAAAATCACCAACAGGATTATAAAAGATTCCTAAATACCCTATTCCAAAATCTATTTCAACTCCAATGGGACCTTGAGGAATCTAACAACAAACTATGGAATATAAAGCCATATACCCACCCCCCTCTCCATCTTGCAAATATGAACAGAAAAGCCAATGTCACTCTAAGAAGACTTGCAATAGGCCACTTGTTTCATACACATTCCCGCCTATTGAAAAGCGAAAGAGCTCCCACCTGCTCTAACTGCAATAACCCTCTCTCCGTTAAACACCTATTTGAATCTCCCCACTTTCTTCCCATCAGAACAAAGCATAACCTCCCTCATTCTCTCAAATTAACTCTAAAATCATTCAAAGTAAATTATATTAACATTACAAACTTCCTAAAGGAATTAAACATAATTATATAAATAAAAAAAAAAATAAATAAATAAATAAATAAAATTTCAATAACCTAATCCTCGTCTCTACCATACTTTTATGGGCGCCAAATAACCTTGTAGTTGACGCGCCCTTAAATCAAAAAATCTATCTATCTATCTAGAAATCAGCCGGTGTACCCCAAGGCTCCATACTGTCTCCTACTATCTTTCTTATTTATATTAACGAAAAGACCAGGAAAAGACCGAGAATCCAATCTACAGCTTTGCAGACGACAGTACACTTATCTCTTCATTCACTTTGAACGGTCGGACATCGGCTACTCAGACGAATATCCGCAGACAGCAGGAAGTCATTCAACTTAACAAAGACCTGGAAGAAATTCTATCTTGGGGGTGACAGTAACCAAGTGGAATTTAACGCTACAAAAACCCAGGCGGCAGTTTTTTCTAAAAAAGTTAACGTTGCTAAACCCGACATAATTATGTCGGGGCACTCCATTCCTCTAACATCGTCACTCAATTTGTTGGGCGTTACTTTGGGAGCAAATATGTTCTGGCATGAACATGTTGCAGGCATAGCAAGGAGAGCTTCTCAGAAGTTGGGAATATTATTTCGAACCAGAAAGCTTTACACTTCACAACAACTGTTAATTCTTTACAAAGCTCAAATTTGACCAACTATGGAATACTGCTCCCATGTTTGGGGCTCCGCTCCCAAACATACACTGCATTTGTTGGATTCTATTCAGAGAAGAGCTGTTCGTCTGATTGGAGACCCGGAACTGACAGGTGGCCTTGATTCGCTGGAACATCGAAGAACGGTTGGCGACTTGAGCCTATTCTACAAGTATCTTCATGGAAAGTGTTCGAAGGATGTGGCCCGTTTAATTCCTCCTAGAGCGGTGCATGTTAGAAGTACACGTCAGGCTAATACTTTACGTCCGTATGAGGTTCAGCTTGTTACTCCTCGTACAACGCTTTTCAAGCAGTCATTTATATGGAGAACATCATCCCTTTGGAATAATCTGCCCAGGACTGTGTTTCCCACTGAGTAAAATTTACAGCGATTTAAGAACAACGTGAATCGCTTTCTCCGAACACGTGTCGCTCCTGTAGCGCTTTAGGGACTTCTCTATAGCACGTGTGCTAGACCCATAAAAAAAAAATAAGTTTCAAAAAAAAAATTAAATTTATAGCATATTGGTAAAATAAATCTGAAACATTCATTAAATGAAACAAGAGTAATAAACAAAAATATTTTTTACAGCCATGTCCACAATTTCCATCTATATCGTTACGATCACAATATTGTCTATTAGCATGAAAGAAAAATAAACAGGACAGAAGTTTAATGGCATCAGGATTTCCTCAATAATTTTTAGCGAGTGGGACATAAACTTACTGACCTTATTTAATCCTTTATTTAAATATACCATGTGTAAAAGAACGCCTTTAAATACATTGGCTGTTAGTCCTTCCATAAAAACTCCGTTGTCAGATATAAAGATTCTTATCTTTTTAACTAACTGGACGTCCTTAATGGGGCTTAGCTCAAACAAATTACAGACCGAGTTTTGTTTTAGTAACTTTGAGGTAATTTGCTAAAAATAATCATTAAAAGTTTAAGTGGAAAAGTTTTAATAACGTTTAATAAACAGACTGTTATAAATAGAATTATTTTAATAGTTTGGATACACTTACTTCAAAATTGGGTCATCTAATTTGGTTACATTAATAGCAAGTTGGGAAGATATTTTTGTACTTTTTTTAAAAGAATTATGTAGTCAAAAAGAAGGCGGGCTAATTCTAGACTACTTTGTGCTATTTTTCTCGGCTGAGACAGAGTACAATGTCCATTATGAGGTTTATGTAAAATAAATTTACAGAATTTTAGAGTCCGAATGTGAAAAAAAAAAGAAAAAACGGCTTTACAGTACTAACTTTATCAAAGTGACGATAATACTATGGCAGGGGTCGGTAACCTTTTAACTAAAGGGTGCCAGTTTTCATCCATACAACCTTTTGCGTGCCGACATAGGTACTTACTTCAATTAAAATTAACAAAAATTAACTTAAATTAACTTAAAATATTGCTTTTAGAAGGTTTAATTACAAAAAAAATTTAATATTTAACAAATAATTTTATTATACTAGTCCTAGGACCTAGTGTGAACCCTGTGCTTGAAGTTCTTTAGAGAGTTTTCTTATATCCGGTTCATGTCTGGTTATTTTCAGAGTCACCCATGCTTCCGAGTTGTCTGTTGTCAGACTACTTCGGTACGGGTTTAAAATCACTCTCATATGGGAAAAAAGTTGTTCACAGATATAGGATGATCCGAAAGCTATAAACATGGCAAACGCTACTTTCTTAAGACAAATAAATTTCTCTGGTAAACTCATCCAACTGAGTATCTCGTTTGAATGGTTCTGGCAGTCACCTTCTAATAGCCTTCTTAATTCTACAAATTTCGTGTTCCATAACTCGGAGCTTTTAAACTCAATATATTGAAGATCAAAATCATTAATGTCCATCCATGAGGAGATATGTCAAAGCAACTGCTGGAAAAATGTTTATCAAAATCCTTACCCCTCTCGATAAACTCCTCTTTTAAATTAGTCATATATTTAAGAATTTCGTCTATTAGTGCACCATCGTCGACACTGGATATATAAGTTTTTAAATTTGGAAAATATTTATATGTGTTTGTAGTAATATCGTTGATAAATAAATCTATTTTTAATTTGAATGATTTCCAGGATTCGTATAAATCCAGAACTGTTTTGCCTGAACCTTGTAACTTTAAGTTGAGTTCACTGAGATGGTTTGTAATATCAGTAAGAAACATTAACATACAGATCCAGTTCTTATCTTCTAGTTCAGGATAAGCATCCACTTTATTTTTTTTTCCAACAAGAACGTTTTAATTTCGCCCAGACACTGGACAAATCTAGAGAGCACTTTACCACGGCTGAGCCAGCGCACATTATTGTGCAATGGTATATCTGAATATGGACTTTTTAATTCCTGCAGAAACGCCTTAAATTGTCTATGGATCAGTGAAAAACGACCGACAATGTAGTTAACTATTTTAACCACCCTATCCATCACGGATTTTAAACTTCCAGGAGAGATTTTAGCGCACAAACTCTCTTGGTGAATTATGCAATGAAAATTCAAAACTGATCGATCCATGCGTTCAATAAGAAGGAAAATAAATCCTTTATGTCTCCCAATCATAGCAGGAGCGCCATCTGTCGTTACGCAAAAATTTTTATTTAAATCAATGTTCCGCTTTCAAACAACAAATTCTGAAAATATATCCTCTCCTGTTGTAGTTCCCTGCAATGGGAGCAGACAAATCAGCTCTTCATACACACTGCCATCATCGAAGTATCGCGCAACGATTGCCAGACGGGCAATGTCATTAATATCGACACTTTCATCCAATGCTACACTAAATACAAAACTCCGTTTGATAGCGTCTCTCTGCTGTTTTTCGACATTTTGTGTCATTTCAGTAATTCGTCTCTCGATGGCCCGCGCTGATGCCTTTATATCCCTAATCCTGGCCAATATTGTAGCCTTATTGGGCAAGTCGTCGAATAAACTCTCGCCAGTACTCATTTCTCCGTCAGTGAACAGCCTACCCTTTTGTGCCAACGATTGTGCAATTTTGAAACTGCATTCAGTTACCTGATTTTTTCCTTGGAAAACTTTGCTAAAGAATGCTGACTGTTTCTCGTATTGTTTACTTGCTCTTTGTATTGCCTCCCTTTTATTAGCGTTATCTTTAAATGACGATTCATGTTTTATCTGGAAATGTCGTTGAACACTAGATGTCCGGAAAACTACGTTTTCCCGACATAGGACACAAATGGCCCGATCGTTTTGCTGTACAAAACCGTAATATGTTGTCCATGAAGCTTGAAATGAACGAACGTCTACCTTCTGTTTCTTCGAGGCCATAACGCCACGTAATTTTAATTTTTAAACTTTTCGACGACTATTGACTGGAACGGATGTTACTTCTATACTAAATGATCCAAACGTGTAGCCGCTTGCTATATATAGAAAAATAATGTTTCCAGAAAATTCCATAATTACGTTTATTAAGTTTCTTAGAACAAAAATTATTATCTACAACGCGCCCATTGCGATCAAAGGGCCGCCTAGAAGTTAAATCTAACAAAAACTAAAGTTCGGCAATATAAAAAGAGTTGCAGCGCGCGTCGGAACGGTTGAAGTCAAGTCAAACAAAAACCACCTCTTTTGATCTGAATTGAGGACGTTTATTTGTGTTTTTGCCTAGGCTTATATTTTGAGGCTTGCCGTCTTTAATACTTGCGGAAATTAAAGCCAAACCAATGCATTCAGTAAAATTATAAACTACAAAATATATATTTTGTAGTTTTTGATAATAATACCTAGTGACCTATATAATATATCGTTTTTGTTTGTATCGTTAAAGTAATACTGTAATTTCGAAACATGTCACAGATTACAGAATTAATGTGTCAACTTTGAATAGGTACGCGTGCCATTCAAAATTGCTTGGCGTGCCAGAGATGGCACGCGTGCCATAGGTTGCCGACCCCTGTACTATGGGGTAAAAAGTCTCGAGATTTTTGAAAAAACAACGTTTTTGCCAAAATTCGATTTTATTCTTCAATAGTTTCCTTCAAGAGTGAGACACTTATTTAAACGATCTTCCAACATTTAGATACCTTTCATATAGTTTAATTTGTTGAGCTCTTTAAAATTAGCCTCGGTTTCCCATTCGACTTCTTTATTTGAGCAAAATCTCTTTCTCTGGAGCAATCTTCTTAAATTTGAAAAGAGATAGTAATCGTTGGGAGCTAGATCTCTGAATATAGCGGATAAGAAAGCAATTTATAGCCCATTTGGTCTCCAATTTCACCATCGACTTTATGGAACTGTAAGCTGGTGCATTATATAGGCGAAGCAACATTTTTTTTTTTCGCTAAATGCGGCGTTTTTTTCTTGATTTCACAATTCAAACGCCCCGTTAAACTAACGGAATTATTTCCGGTGATTATTTGCCTCTTCAGCGTTCTGAATATTCGACAAGTGCTGGCATCTATTGGGCAAATAACTTTGTCATGGGCAATTATTAATGCAAAATATGCCTCACGTGTTCTGTTGAGATTTTCATGATGTCAGCTATGTCTCTCGCTAACAATGATCATGCTGAGTTAAACTTTAATTTTGGCATTTTTCCCACTTATGTATGACTTAATACTAAATGCGGACTGGTCCTCTGTCACTGACTGTCTATCTCTGGAGGACGCTTGTCAGATCCTGTATGACACATTAAATAACATCTTTGTTGCAAGCTTGCCTCAGAAGTCACAACGTAGAAGGCACTTCCCTCTTTGGTACACCAAAGAGATCATAGATAATATTTGTAAAAAAGAAAATTATCGTAATTTTAGTTTGTTCAAACTCAAGTTTTACTATCAGAAATTCACTTCTCTTCGTAGGTTAATCAAGCAGCAGTCTAGTGTTGTCTATAGAGAATACATCAGCATTACTGAGAATAACATCTCTGGCGATTCCTCCAGTTTCTGGGCGTTTATTCGGAGTAAACGCTCTCGATCCGGCATTCTAATAACATGAGAAATAATGATCGTGTCTAGAATGACCCACCTAGCATAGTCACTGCCTTTGATGATTGCTCTCACAGCGTATTTATTAAGTCGTTTAGGCCTAAGGAGTATAGTTATTGGGGAGCTCCCCCTTTCTTTGTTGACGTTCCTGAAATTTCCGAGAAGGATATTGTGGTTGCGGCTAGGTCTCTCAAGAATAGACTGACCTCCGGTTCCGATGAAATTCCCAGTTTTATTGTTAAGGATTGTATGTCCACTTTATCCGGTGCTTTACTCCATATCTTTAATCTAATGTTGACGACACATACATTTCCTGCTACTTGGAAGGCGGCCAAAGTCCGACCTATCTTGAAGTCTGGGGATCCAGGTGTGATTGATAATTATCGACCCATATCTATTTTATGTAATTTCTCTAAAATTCTTGAAATTATTCTGCATAAATTTATTTTCTCAAAAGTGAGAAATACGCCTTCTGTTGACCAACACGGTTTTATGCCTGGCAGATCCACCACCACAAATTTTGCCTCATTCTCGCAGTTTGTGTGCGACGGTATCAACGATGGGAACCAGATTGACGTAGTTTATATGGATTTTCGCGGCTTGATCACTACTTACTGTTGGATAAGGTCGGATCTCGTTTCGGGCTCTCAAATGACCTGATTGATTTTTTAAATTCCTATATCGCAGGATCTTTGTAGAAATCAATGAGTTTAGATCGCCTCTCCATATTCCCACTTCAGGGGTTCTCCAGGGTTCCAATCTGGGACCTCTTCTTTTCAATATGTTTGTTAACGAGTTGCTGAATGAAATAGGTTTCATTGCACTAAATGTTAATCTAACTGCTTTAAAAACCTGGCTCCCAGACAAGTTCATAATAAGGATCCAAATAAGCTAAAGTTCTTGCTTCTGTTTCTAATTTCTATTAACGAAAGTTCAGTGAATGAATTAAAATTTACAAACACCCTAATAACATTAATAGAGACTCATGCTCTGGCTTGCATCACAGGTGGAAGAGTCATCACATTTCAGTAAAATCCGGTCGACTGGTTTAATGGTTTAATTTTGAAAAGTAAAGATCCCTGAAGAGGCTCCCTGTAATCGTAAGTAAAACATCGGAAACTCGCTCTAATTTGACACGATCTAATTTAAAGACCCAAAATTTCTCATCTAACCAAGATGCTTCGAAGTACTTATTTCATCGAATAATTGGTTGCCTTGTATTCTGAAACCATTTATATTACAATTCTATAATTAATTTAAACTAACTGCAAGTACCCCAGAAGCTAAAATCACAGAAGATTTTGTTTATTTTGAATATAACGTAATGTCCGTAATAATATAATAATAATGGGCAATTTTGTCGTTAATGCGTCGTAATCTCAATATTCAATAAAAATAATAATATTTACTGTTCTTGTAAGTATAGTATTCAATTACAGGCATTAAACAACTTATACATAAACTTTTTAAATTTCCATATGAATGGTGAAGTAAATTTAATCATGTTACCAAATATTTAGCTGATAAAATTTTATTTATGGGGAAATTTTGCTTTAATTTGTTTGAAAGAATACTGTTATAGAAATATTTATTTAGCATATCGTAATTAAGCAATAATTTGAAAAAACATATCATTAAAAGTACTAACTTTGTAATTAATGCTCTTTATTGCATAATTATCATCCTTCATGTTATCAAGTTGACTATAATTTGACGTATTACTAGATTACACTAACAATTTTCAATGTCACTCTATCCCATATTAATGTGGGCATACTAAACTAACCACGTGTGCTGCACGGATATTCTTAAAGCTCTTAGCTGCTAATTGTATTCAGTACAAAACACATTTTATTCTACAAACATGAGATTCTTCATATAAAAAAAAATTGAATAGGGTTGATGTAAGCAGGCTGAACCTCATACGGATATAGCTGGGCAAGGTGCCCAGTTTTTGCGATGCATGCAGTATGATCACGTCAAGATATATTTCCTTCGAGGTTAACATCCAGCAAATTGAGTGACAATGCTACAGAAATTAAGTGTCCCGACATAACTGTGTTGCGTTCTGAAACATTACCATCTTCGAGCGGTTAATGAAGAAACAAGCGGGCTCTCATCTGCAAAATTGTTGATTGAATTTCCGGTTTTTTGTTTTTCATCAGATTTTTAATACAAAGGAGAGTAGGCGACAGTATGGGATTGAAGGTTGAAGGATTCAATATTATTAGCGATCACCAATATGGCTTGCGTAAAAATAGATCAACAGGAGATCTTCTGACTTATGTAACACAAGTCTGGAACAACGCAATTGAACACTTCGGAGAATCTCGAGCGGTTGCTCTTGACATATCCAAGGCATTCGACCGTGTTTGGCACGATTTGCTGTTGGCTAAGCTACGCTCTCATGGTATGTCTGAAAAGTTCTGTTTGTGGCTCTCATGTTTCCTCAGAGAGCGTTCTTTACGAGTGGCAGTCGACGGATTTCTTTCTAACACCTTCACTATCAACGCCGGTGTACCCAAAGGCTCCATACTGTCTCCTACTCTCTTTCTCGTTTACATTAACGATCTGCTGGAAAAAACCGAGAATCCAATCTACAGCCTTGCAGATGACAGTACGCTTATCTCTTCATTCACTTTGAACGCTCGAACATCGGCTACTCAGATGAATATCCGGAGACAGCAGGAAGTCATTCAACTTAACAAAGACCTGGAAGAAATTCTATCTTGGGGTGTCAGTAACCAAGTGGAGTTTAAAGCTACAAAAATTCAGGCGGCAGTTTTTTCTAAAAAAGTTAACGTTGCTGAATTCAACATAGTTATGTCGGGCCACTCCATTCCTCTAACATCGTCACTCAATTTGTTGGGCGTTAATTTGGGAGCAAATATGTCCTGGCATGAACATGTTGCAGGCCTAGCAAGGAGAGCTTCTCAGAAGTTGGGAATATTATTTCGAACCAGAAAGCTTTACACTCCACAACGGTTCATTCTTTACAAAGCTCAAATTCGACTAGCTATGGGATACGGCTCCCATATTTGGGGCTCCGCTCTCAAACATACACTGCATTTGTTGGATTCTATTCAGAGAACAGCTGTTCGTCTGATTGGAGACACGGAACTGATCGGCGGCCGTGATTCGCTGGAACATCGAAGCCTGTTCTACAAGTATTTTCATGGAAAGTGTTCGAAGGATGTGACCCGCATGTTAGAAGTACACGTCGCGCTAATACTTCACATCCCTATGAGGTTCAGCTTGTTACTTCTCGTACAACGCTTTTTAAGCAGTCTTTTTTATGGACAACATCATCCCTTTGGAATAATTTGCCCAGGACTGTGTTTCCCACCGAGCACAATTTACGGCAATTCAAGAATAACGTGAATCGCTTTCTCCGCACACGTGTAGCTCCTGTAGTGCTTTAGGGACTTCCCTGCAGCACGTGTGCTAGACCCATAAAAAAAATGGGGCTTTGGAATATACCAATGAGGAAACTCGAGAGCCATAAATAAAACCTTTCACAAATATAACAGTAGCTTAGCTCAGAAAATAATCGTCCATGCCTAATACTGTCGAATGCCTTGGGTATATAAAGTGCAATCTACCAAGATTCTTCAGAATGTTCAATTGCGATGTTCCAGTTTACGGCCAACTTTAATATAGAACTAGCATTACAAACTTATGACCTATTACCTCTATGTAGAACAGAATCTTTGTTTACCATCCAAATTAACAAATGCTTTATTTCATACCCTTGAATTATTATCCCAAATAATTTTCAATGTCCTTAAAAAAAATTTTAGAAATTTTTCTTTATTTAATATGTCATATCAATGCACATATTGCCCTAATATAAATAAAACAATGAACAGTTTAGAAGTATGACACAGAAATATATATTGTTTTTGTCAAAAAATAAATGATGGTTGTGTTGACTTATTTAATACGATTTTACTTTTAGGTTAGTTTGAATTTTTATTATTTTAATACTAGATATAATCTTAACTATATAAATAAATAAACAAATTATTCTAATATTTTTAACCTGCCAGAACGTTACAAAGTTCCACTTATATTTTGAATAAGTCCAGTAATTTTTAGTGTTCCGTACGGAACACTTATAAGATCACTTCGGTGTCTGTCTGTCTGTCTGTCTGTCTGTCACACCCGATTTTCTCCGAAACTATTTGACATAGAAAGGTGAAATTTGGTAATAATATAGGAATTGATGGCCCCATCAGAGCCATGTAGTTTTGAGAATTAAATTTTGACTTAAGGGGTTAGTTTTGGGGGGTGAAGTCGGAAGTGAAAAAAAAATTTTTTTACTAGGTCATCGAGTGTGGTGTCAAATGAAAGCTCGTGAAAACACGAGTAAAAAATGTATATATAATGTAATACTTGCGCGCACTTCTCTTTGTATTATTTTTAAAAAATTGCGAAAAATCGCTGTCCCGGGCCTTATCTCGAAAAGTACTTACCAAAAATTTTGAAAAAATTCCGGAATATTCTCCACGGGGTGTAGATTGAACGAAAATTATCACGAGTGCATTACCTTTAATAATTTTTCTGGTATTTAAAAAAAACAAAAATTTCAAGGTCATCAGATTTCAGTAAAGATTGGAAACAAACTTTGTTGAAAACTCATTTGGGGTGTGTTTTGTGAAGTCACTGATCATTTTATACATCTGTAACAAAATTTTTTATTTTAAAAGCAATCAACGTACGGAACACTAATTACGCAAGTTCAACTTGCACTTGACCGGCTATTAAAAATAAGAAATCCCTTATACGTAGTTCGACCCAAAAGTTATATAGGAAAAATGCTAAATAGTATCGACTCACGTCAATAAACACTGATGTGAATGATTGGAAAGCATTTAGAGACGAAGCCCTGAGCGGTACGCATGTTTTTGAGTAGTTTTGGTGGAAGATGATGAGCGTTCCGCAAGCAAGTGAAAAAACGACCGCAATGTTATTTCTGACTGGTGAAACCCTGTCTATCGAGGTCTGTTCAACGCCACAGTCAGACAGAAGAATTGTCGAGTATCGCGCAGCCTAGCGGCAATTGTTGGCAGCTTGTTGTGACTTACTGCGATGTACGCCAGTACGGCAACAAATGCTATACTTTGAGTTTTGGTCTCTTGTTTATTGATTCTAGCTCGGCTGATGAGCCTAGATGGATTCACAAATAAGAGAACAGTGGATAACTGCTGAAATATGAAGATTGTTGATTGTTAGTAGTTGATATTGATTTTTATATGCGTAGGGTAGAACCCTTAGTAATCGCGCTGACGTTCAGTTATTGTTGGCAACTTGCTGGACAATTTCTAGGTCGGTCTGTGGCCTTAAATAACCCCCAAGAAAGAACAGGTATACTTTTAAATTTTAAGCTTTTACTAGACAGAGATACAATGTGTTGTATCTTACTGCGAATTATATCAATGTTTTTGTGGGGTGTCTGTATTTGAAATCACACAACAGAATTAAATTTAGGGAGTGTTAGTATATCAACTTTATAAACTACGTGGTTTTCCTTGTGGGGTGTCTTTGTATATTCCTAAGTAATATAGGATGTATTTTAAATGAATACCAAGGGAAGATTTTCTTGAAAATTAGTTTTAAGAAATCCTTTACATTGTATAAAATTTGATTTTTCCCTTTTGCGAGTTTCCAAATCTTTGGTTAATTGTTTTTTGAGCCAAGTTTTTCTATTTACAAAGAAAATGGAATGACACCCTTTTCGTTCTCAAAGCAATGTGTATTTGTTTTCAGATTTCCAGTAAATATAAATTGCAAAATCTTGACGCCGTCTTCAAATCAGCGTGAATTTAATGGGAGTTTATTACTAAGAGATAAAGTATTCAAAATAAATGGAAATGCAAACCTTATGGGAAGTTTACCAGTTAAACTTTAATCACTTTTACTCCTGAAGATAATAGCGCTCCTTTGACTTTCAATACAATGTTGAAACAAAGCTAAAAGGCTATGAATTAGTTGGTTTTCTGAGTTATTCTAACAGATTGGCCCATTTTGAGGGCAACGCTACAGTCAGCGATAAATTTAACTGGGAAATTAATTTACAGGTAATTATTTTCAAACTTTTACTACTTTACAAAATCTATTCTTTATTATTCTGCAACTTTACCCATAACTTAACTTCACGAATTTCTAAAATGTTGAAGGTAACATCGTTATAAAATATATTTGTTTTTTTTTTTGTTTATTTGAAAAGCTACATGCCAAAAATATACATTTAATTTAAAATATTTTGCGGAATTATTGGGCGTAAAGAATATATTTTATCAATACTATATTTGTTTCCACACCAAAATATAATATATAACAATATATTTTGATCAATTTGTAGATACAAAAAATTGCACTGGAACTAGCAATAATTGGGTGCTTAATTAATTAATTAACTAATTAATTTCAGAGACAAAAAGGGAAAATATATATTGAAACAACACTAAACCAGTTGTCAAAATAAGATAAAGCATATGTTATTCATTCGTTAGATTATCATAGGCGTCTACTGGCATACAGCTGAATTTTTCTCCTGCAAATGCTCATATAACAAATACTTTTTTCTGGCTTACTCAGTGATGTAAAACAAAAATCCAATATATTACGAGTATCTTGAAAGTAAAAAATAACCAAAAAATTGCTATGAAATTTATATGCACAAAAGACTAATTAACTTTTGTAGGTTGATCCTGACTCTCCTGCTCAAAAACTGTCAGTCCATGGAGTAGCACATGCAACCGAAGGAAGTGCAAGTTTAGATTTTGATTGTACAACTACTATACCTCAACTAGAACATCCTAAATTTGGTATCAATTACAGGTAATTTATGTTATAGCTAATAAATTCCTATATCCTAATCTCGCATTTAACACTGGTAAACAAAATTGTAACTTTTTCGTGTCACATGGACTTTTATGATATTTTTTTACTTTAATAGGTGGTCGGCAGTAAAAACAAATATTAAAAAAAAACAGTTAGTCAAGAATTTTATTCTCTTAAGTAATTTAAAATTTAAAACAATGACCTCCTAAACCAAAAATGTAAAAAGTTTTATTATGAAGTTACAATCTAAGATTTTCTAGCAAATTTAGATCCTGTTTGATCCCTTTTGATTGTCCAGCAGTAATCTGCCAACATATTTGGGTTTCATTTGCCCTGGTAACGTTTTTTTCCATCTTAGAAATGTCCTGATGGAACCTTTCTCCGTGCTCATCGCTCACAGCCCCCAAATTTTGAGGAAAAAAATCCAGGTGTGAGTCTAAAAAATGAATCTTGAGTGACATGTTGCCACCCAATGCTTGATAAGCCAACAATAGCTCGCTAACCAACTCTCTGTAGCTCTCACTCTTATGGTTACCCAAAAAATGTACAACATTCTTAAAAGATTTCCATGCTGTTTTTCTAAATCGCTCAATTTTTCTTCGAATACCGGATCTTTTATTTACTCCCTGATTTGAGGCCCTACGAAAATACCCACTTTTATCTTTGCATCACTTATTTTGGGGAATTTTTCTTTTAGATACAAAAATCCACTCCCATTGCATTCCAATGTCTTTACAAAATTTTTAATCAGGCCTAATTTGATATGTAATGGTGGAAAAAGTACTTTAGATGGCTCTACAGGAATTAAGGATGCAAGCGTAGGCCATATTTTTTTTTATGATAGTGGTTTGTTCTGTCTGGACTGTCCCATTCACATAAAAAGAAGCAGAATTTAGTATATAACCCAGCTGAAGTCCGAGTAATAGAGCAAGAACTTTTAAATCGCCACAGATTTTAAAAGAATATGTTCTGTACTTGATTTTTTCAAGTAATAACTTCATGTTTTCATAAGTTTCTTTCATATTAGCAGCATGGGCCAGAGGTACAGAAGGAAGTATATTTCCGTTATGCAGTAACACTGCCTTTAGACTTGTTTTACAAGAGTCAATGAATAAACGCCACTGGGAGGGATCAAAATCAATTTTCAAAATCTTCATAATCCCATTTATATCATTACAATACACCCGTCTTAAGAAAAGTATGATCTGAAGTGTTGATCACGATTTCGAAAATAGCTGATTTTAGTTTCATGATGTAGCAAATTCCATCCTTTTAATCGAGATCCTAATAGTTCTGACTGCTTTTTTGACAAACTTAAATCGCGAACCAAATTGTTTAGCTCTCCTTGAGTTATCAGGTGTGGCTTGTTTTAGAAGTTCTTCAAACTCAGAGTCATCGTCCCCATCAACAAATTGGCTTGAAGTGGAGGATTGTGTATCGTCAATCTCGACGGACGCAGATGCAACTGGTATAGGCAAATTTTCACTATGAGGGACTGGTCTCATGGCTGAAGGTAAATTAGGGTAAATAATTGTGTTTTTTCTTGAAATTTATACCATTTACGTCAGGAAGACAAAAATAGCAGTCCGAAATGTGATCTCTTGGTTCGGTCCAAATTATGAGTACAGCAAACGGCATATGACGGGGACCCTTTCTTCCAATCGGTTAAATTCTTCACACACGTTATGCAACAAATATGAGGGGCCCAGGATTTGTCTTGATGGGCCACAGCGAAACCAAAATACCGGTGATAACTCTCCAAGACTAGTTTTGTGAAATTTCATCTTTGTTTTTTGAAAGTCAGTTTACCACAAACATAACAAAAAATCACAATATTTTGATGAACTCACAGACAAATAGTTTTATGACTATTTCTTCGCGAACGTTCCTTTTCTTTTATTACCGTAGTACTGGTTATAAGTATTACCGTATCACAAGAAAACTGAGGCTAATTGAAACAAAACAACTGCAGTTTAATAATGAGGGTAGTTAGCTAAAACTGTATTAGCTATCAAAGTTCGTATGGCATGACTAGTGTCGACCAGTGTAATTGATAAAATATTTTATACTATATTATAATATAATTGCTGTGTTCGCATCTAACCTAAAAGAAGTGAAATAAAACAAATTGGACAATATATGTTCATGAATTTATAAGAATTTAAAAAATGATTTTTTAAATTTATCCCCAAGTATAATAAATTCCATGAAAGTAAATTTTTATCACAACTTTCTCTCCCTCTCACAATTTTGCAGAATATGATGCTCTCTTAATTTAATAAAATTGTATGTTTTTTTGAATTCTCTACATTTCTTATAATAACCAAAAGAAATACTACTTTAAAAAATTCTATAGTGTCATATTTGACGTTTGACAGTTGCTAGGAAACCCTTCGGCTGGTCAGTGGTTTCAAAGTATATAATGAATATACGCTATATTCTTTGTAGAAATAAATTGCTTCTGAAGGAATTTTTTATTAAGCTATTATTTCATGTCTTTTAACGTCCATATCGATATTAAAAAAAATATTACTAATATACGATTCAACGTAGTTTTCCATTGCACCATTTTTGCGTAATACAAAAATATATTACGCATGATTTTAGTACTAATACGTCGTAAATGTTTCATATAGCAGTCTCGAGTTGTGCTTAAAGGGGTTAATGGAGAAGGAGAGAAGAGAACTATATATGTTGATGTAAGTTCCATTCTATATCAGTTAAGTGCTTTTGCAGGGTCATTTTTAGGGCTCGGACTTCGAAAAATAGGTATTGTTATATTTTTTGTTCAAAAATCTTTTTTTTTTTGTGGACGTTTTTGACAAAGTCAGAGTTCTGATGATAGTCCTTTTTTAAAGACGGTGATACTAAAATAAAATATACTCTCTTCTTTCCTTCATTTCACGTAAACAATATAAATTTGGATATTTCTGTTTTTCTATATTCATAAACACACCGAAATATCAAATTTTAGTCGAAAACAAACATGCGAAAATACCAAAATGGTGTAAACAAAATTGCTCATTGCGGATCTACGGAAGTTAATAACAATTTCATAATCTACGGCCCTAAAAATCTCTCCTAGTACTAATTCCGATCGGAATTAAACATAGTTAAGTATTAAGTTCATCAAATCATCAAAATCATATCATATTACGCCCTTCTAAAATTTACGTATAATTTTGTATATTAATTTTTTTGAGTTTCAATCTTTTACCAGTTTATCTGGAGTATTTGTACAAGGTCCGTAAATATATCTTTCGTTTTCTACATAATTTAAAGTAATGAAAACTGATGTTTAAAATTCCAACAAAGTGAAACATAATATTGAGAAAGTTGACCATCACATGAAATGCAATAATTTATCACTCTAAAATAAGTGTCAAGTAAATTTTATTTATTGCCACTCTACAGGTATCATATTAACCTGTCATTTTGTTGCTCTCCAGACGTTAATATATTAAGCTTTTATGTAGTAAACAAAACCGTTTTGAATAATAATGGTCGGTCCGAAAACCATTATCCTCATTCAGTAATTACCGGAATAAAGTTGTTTAATAATGATTTTTTGGGGTATATAACAAATAAAATGTTGGATAAATCACGGTGAAATTAGAATACGTATATTAGGTAACTGTTATTTATTTCTGTTTTGGATTTGATATTAATGAGTTTCTTTTCACAATCATAATCCCGTTTTTTTTAAAAGAAAAATATTATATTAGACAAATATAACGAAGTTGATTAGATTTCCGACTAAACGGAGTATGATAGTTACTTGTTTTTACGGTCAAAATGCTGCACTTACCTGAAACATCTCATATGTTTCAAAAAAAATTAGACTTCTTAATATCTATTTTTTTACAAAAATATCAGCTTAGGCTAGTAATATCGTGATTACCCAGCGTATTTGTCAGTATTTTATTCGTTACTATTTTTTAACTTTCGATTTACTTTAAAAATTAGTCTTAGGAATTTGTGGATTAAAACATCAACTAGGGAATTGTCTCAGAATCAATTAAAAGCACAGCAAATGTAGGAAATTTAAATTCCATAAGAATATATTTATCGTAAATTGATATCAAATGCAAAAATAAATTAAAAAATTTGCATACATACCAGAGTTATGGAAATATTGTTTTTAATAGAGTAAAGTGAAATATAAGTTATTTTTGCATTCATCAGATTGAATGGAAATTGTTTGTTTATGAGCTAATGCATTCAGTTTACTTTTTATGTAATTAATATGTATGTATATATATATATATATATATATATATATATATATTATATATATATATATATATATATAAAGGGTAGTCCCAAAATTCACGCGAGAAGTAATTTTGATATAAAACACAGGTTTTTAATTAAAAATTATGATTTTTTATTGATTCATAAAGTATACAGTATAGGGTTATGTATGGAATAACAATATCGGATAAATGGCCTCCACGGCTTTGCTGGCACATACGCACTCTTTTGTGGAAATTTTCCATGACGGTTTTTGCATAAATGTGGCTGAATTTCGTTGATACAGCGCTTAAATTTTCATCCTTCAAGTCGTGGGTGGTCCTGAGCTTGTTGGCATAAACCTTAGACTTTAAAAAAAAAAAAAACCCCAAAGAAAAAAGTCCCACGGCGTTAAATCGCATTATCTGGGCGGGCCAATTCTGATCACCAATACGGGATATTGCACGATTGGGAAATGACTAATGCAGTAATTGAATTGTTTCTCGGGCTGTATGGCATGTGGCACCGTCTTGTTGAAACCACATGTCCTCCACATCCATATCTTGGAATTTAAGCACAAAAAACTGGATTATCATATCACGATAACGATCACCATTAACTGTTATTGCCTGGCCAACCGCATTTTCGAAGAAGAATGGTCCGAT